>CM051028.1:60688528-61013528 GCA_027627225.1 Congeria kusceri
TAATGCTGGTTTTCAATGAAATAGTGTATATATTTAAAAGTTTAACTTGGCTACAGTTTATTAAACATTGACATTGAGTGAAGTACTTATTTAACAAGTTCAATGATTTGCATTGATTTTCCTGTATGTGTTTATACAGTATTTAAAAGGAACAAGGAACTTAAACAAGTTTTTTTATAGTTTATCTAGACCGGCGAATGAATGTGTATCAAGAAGTTTCGTTCCTTCTTTGAATGTACTCATTTTTAAAACATTTATAAATACAATAGGACAATGACCGACGAAGTTCAAGGAACAAGATCATTTTGAATACAATGTATACGGAAATAAATCACATGTAAATCGTTGTCCACAATCCGGACACACATTGCATGCATACAAGCCCGTCGGCGTTGCGCCGCTGGATCAGCAAATCACAAGAGCCCGTGTGGGCCTCAGGTCCGTCTTATATCGCATCGAACTGATTTGGCAGTCCTCTTTATTAATACCGGTTTCAGCTTATCAGTTACCAGACATTCCGTCACTTCATCGAGCTTAGGAAAGGTGCAAAAATGGTCCGCGTCATTGAAAGCCCCGTAAGTACACGATTTTTCTTTTGATTTTTTTTTCTCGAATACTTCTTTGACTACTTTTATAAAGCATGTTTGCGAAAGGTTGGAAGCGAGCTTAACAAGTGATGATGCAACTATTGCAAGAGTGATATGAAAGACCTTGAAAAACATTGCTGCGTTTAGAATTTAAAATTGCATTTGTGTTAGTTAAGTTTTTGTGCTTATTGTAGTACATTTGTAATGGAGCTGTTTGAACGAATTGCACTTAATACGTTATATCAATTGTTACGGCTTAACGGATAAGCTATGTGAATGTTTGGTGTGTTGTTTAAAACAATCGCTTAAAAATGATGTTGGGGTTGCTTAGAATAACGGATGTTTAATACTACGATAGCCAATGTGTTAACGACATTTTATGAATTATTTCCTTCTATCAATGAAGTACAAACGAACATTTTTTTAACGACAAAAGTTATTTAATTAATATTTTATTGTTATTTAGATATATAGTAATACAGATTTATATTTATGACAAGATATTGTATACTAGTCACCTTGCTTACGTACTTGTCTTAGATTATTACCTGTCATCTAATTCTCTGATGAAAGTTAGTTTTGCAACTGTTTTTAGTTTTGCAATTGAGTATGCGGATACTCAAGCTTATGTTTAATGGATGTCTTACCGCAACTGTCTGAGGTTTGATAGATGTAATCAAAATTTCTATATTGGCCGACACTGGGTATAAAAAATAAAATACATAGGTGCTGGAGTTACAGCGGAATGCATGCCTTGAAAGTGCATAATTTCTATCAAGTCTCTCCCTTAATTGACGTTTTTGTATGACCAGATTATAACAGTCAATGAAAGATGCAAATAGATTCTACAGGTCCCGTGTTCATAAAACGAGTTGAGTCTGATTTTGGGTTCAAGATGAGGAATTTATAAGGACAATGTGGTAACAAACTGTGTTTTTTTAGATGTTATCATGATATGCAAATTCTTTAACACCACAATACACGATGAAACTAATCATTCAAAGTGATTGTTTGTATCAACTTTCACATGGATTTAAATCGAAAAGTAAACACTTGACATATAGATACAATATCTGCTAGATCTTAATAGTTTGCCCCTTCCTTTCAAGACGCAGTATGAGTTATTTTAAGGGGGGTGGGATAATACTAACAAAGGGGACAGTGTACAATATGGTCACATTAGTTATAATATTATAGTTTACTCAAAAGCAAATGATCACTCTCATTTTTAGAGTGGTATATTTCCGGCGATCGTAGATATCTGACTTCACAAAAGCTTCATGAATAATTTGAGATACGTATTTATTGTTGCAATCAAAGCTTTAGAGTGTTAGTGTGTATAGCCCCTTTCCACATTGTGAGACAAAATGTATATTAAACTACTGCACAGCATTTTAATAAAAATTAAATCAGCGACAATGCAAGGAAAGCAAAGATCCTCCTGACCCTATGACTGCGAAAGTTCCAAATCTCGAACTTAGTCTCAACTTTAAATACATGTATTGAAACCAGCGAGAATACTCGTTACATGTGTTGCATTGATTTCCATTGGTTGAATATTTAAGATTAAGACTAAGATTGAGCTTAAGAATGTTCATAATTGGGGTCCGCGCTTTACGTTCGCCGTTTGGTTCCAGTAAGGGGCTAAATATCAGATACAAGCATACCGAAAACTTTTATTAGCGTATCAATTTGACAAAACACCTTGGCGGGTATACAGGTGGCTTTTGCTGAGCGGCAAATTAAGAATAAACTTGCAGGAGATCACATTTATAATAATGTATGCTAAAGTACGTGATTCAAATGAGTCATGCGCTATCACATCTCTTGCGGATGATATTATTTGTGCAATATCAGACACATGGTTGCATAACTTAAGCTCAACCCTTATTAAAGTACTATACTAAACCCGATTGTCGCGTTTTGGCGCGGTTAAAAACTGTCGCACACCTCGCACCTACGTGAATGAATGAAACATCTTCTATTTGAGTAAACGTTATCTATCTGGTGCACAGACCTTTGGGGTGAAGGTTAGCAAACAATCTAATCCTGGTGCGCTATCTCTTGCGCTGTTGACAGTGGTATAAGGCTCGGCCAAAAATTCACTTTGTTGCCAATTCGCGATAATTAAACGCGCAAACACTGAAGTATGAATGACGTTCGAATGTGTGAGTTTAATTCGTTATTGATATTTGAATCTTTACTAATCAGTGTGAAATTAAAGCTATTTATGCATTTAAAGACCGAAAAGATAAACTAGAAATTGACAATTGAACTTTTTGTTTTTCAACTAAATACAAATGATGAAATAACGTTTAATCAGTTATATTGTTCGTAATAATATGAGCGTCATATATCATGAAAGTAGACTTATCAGCTCAGGAATCGTAATCGCCCTTGGTTACATATGTCCGAGAATGATATGTGCTAGATGTGTGCAAAAGAGTCGGTTGCCTTTAAAGTCCGCTTGTTCTAGGTATTTTGCCATCATCATCACATGAAACGTTGGCCTGTTCAATAAGTGATACTCGTCTCTTGCCATTATAGCACAGCATATTTTGCACGCGAACACAGTAGTCATCGTACCGGACAATTTGGACACAGTTTCTTCGTACATGCTCAAATTAAGAGGGACTGTCTGATTTTTAAAGATTTTAAGATTCATTTCGGGTCTCTTTCGTTACCCACTGTTACAAACGGTTTAAAATAACATAAAAACACATCAACATCGACAACAACTATTTTATTTTTCAAAAAATACAATGATATATTTTCTGTCAATACAGAAGCTGTTTATCCCACAGCAACGGCTACATTTGGTTTTGAATTAAAATTAAAGATCTGCGCATGAGTCAACAATCGGCCTGACACGTCGAGACGTGTGCTATATTTTTGTTGCACAGTAAAGATATTTTATTTAGATTTTAATGTTCTTTCTTAATACAGCCTTTCTGACCGTATGTTATTCGAAACATTTATTCTTATTTCATTAGAAATATAATATATACTGACTTTCTTAGAGGAAATGGATCGTTTTACGTTATGCTTTCGTACAAAAACGTACAGTCCATCTTTTAATTATGCGAAATCTTTAAAATAAAATCGTAATGTTCTTAATTAACTGGACACAAATTAAATGTGTCTTTAGCAATTAATAAATTATCTTGAACATAAGTCTAAATCAGAATTTGTATTCGAAAATATAGGCACTGACACATGTACATGACGCATACAAAATAATTAATACATTTAGAATTAATCCGAATTATATTGCAATTCGTGTGTCAAAATCATCAAACACGTAACTTCATAGTCAGAAAATCCATTTCTAAAATTTCCGAATTTTAACATTTTCTTCGTTTTCGACCATTTTTAAAGTACATGTAAAATGGACCCTGAACCTACGAGAGTTTGTTTTTCATTTATAATGATAGCAAAGGCAATTTTCACGGAAGTCATACCGGGCTGAATTCAATACGTCCAAACACTATATCGGTTCTTAACAAAGTTCCATCAGACATCCCGCCGACAATCTATCAAAGTCTCATATTTATAGGAATCATTGTCATTATGTTTCTTTTGATCACACAACCCTCGAAAACGGTTGTATGTATTACATTGGAACTTTTATTAATTGTGCGTAGGAAAAGTTCAATGGAGGTCTTAATTTACTGCCAACACTTGAATTAAAGCATTAACGAAACAATCCGCACACTGTGAACTCTGCTGGCAATCATAAATGACCAAATGGTATCTCTGAAGAAAACATTCCTGTCTGGGCCATGAGTTATCAGCGACCGTCTAGTATTTTTATGTCGAGTGGTCACAATAAATTACTTGGCGTTGGCAACGCTCTAAGGCGTTGGTTGATATGTCAACAAAACAAGTTCATAATTACTATACATGTTTATTCTTCTCTAGACGTCTCTATGCACGCGTGTTTGTATTTACCTTAAATGTTGGAGATATAAATAATTCACAATTTATTTAAGTTTCTTTTATTTAGATACACGAATTGTTTGGATCATCATACGACGTTTGAAGTCTTTCAATAAGTTTCAATAAGTCATATTGTTTTGGTCCTACAAAAATATTGACCAACACTCACAAACTCAATTTCTGATTATATCGTATTTACTTAATACGGTAACTACAAGTACCAAACTCCATGACTACGAAACTTCTTAAATTCAAACTCATGTTGACAGTCCCAACTTTACATATTGCTCAATAAAACAGTGTGTTTGGGTTAAATTTAAGATTAATACACATTTAAGGATGAAACCATTTATTGACATGGTGCCTGAATATTCGTGTGTTCTCTAAATCAATTACTCATGCGAATACCCAAATATTATCTCCACACAAACACGTCTATTATAACTGTCATATTATCTCCACACAAACACGTCTGTTATAACTGTCACATTATCTCCACACAAACACGTCTATTATAACTGTCACATTATCTCCACACAAACACGTCTATTATAACTGTCACATTATCTCCACACAAACACGTCTATTATAACTGTCATATTATCTCCACACAAACACGTCTATTATAACTGTCACATTATCTCCACACAAACACGTCTATTATAACTGTCACATTATCTCCACACAAACACGTCTATTAAAGCTGTCACATTATCTCCACACAAACACGTCTATTATAACTGTCACATTATCTCCACACAAACACGTCTATTATAACTGTCATATTATCTCCACACAAACACTTCTATTATAACTGTCACATTATCTCCACACAAACACGTCTATTATAACTGTCACATTATCTCCACACAAACACGTCTATTATAACTGTCATATTATCTCCACACAAACACGTCTATTATAACTGTCATAACTTTACTTAAGCAAACATTGCATGTTTAAAACATGTTAAAACACTTCAGACAAAGTTTAATTTTCAAATTTTTGAGTCACCCCTTTGCTTTAGGAACTGAACCAAACAGTTATTGCAAAAGGTTCGAACGTATCTTATTACTGTTCTTGTATTGAAGTTAATAATATAATAAACACAATAAAACCAAAACACGTTAGTAAATAGTTTAGTTTGTACATGTATGTGGTATTGTAGTTAGCCAGAATGGATGGTTGAATTTCCTACACAACAAGCGATGTACATGTATACTTGTATTTTATCATACCACTATGCTGATATTGGCCTGATACAAAGGTGCCTGATATATATTTTTTATATCAGGTCAGTAGCGTTTATATCAGTCAATGTTTGAAGGTACGTCATATTACTCGAAATCACCTCCTAAGTCAACATGTTCCGTACAAATGAATAAGTTTCAAATGAAGAAACAATTTAATACCAAGAACGTATATAGTATAGTATATTATTTTTATTCGTCATAAATTACAAAAACGTTTTTTTTTTAAATATTCACATAAACCCGCACTGTGGTAGTGATATGACGTCATCATTTGAACGATAAATAATCCATACACAATTATTTCAATACATTAAAAATAAATGCGCTATAAGTCACTTCACAGTATAGGTTATGTTGAACCAAAAGATTTTTTTTTCCAAAAAATTGAACACACTATAGTCAATATTGACACGATCTTGAAAATGTCAATTTCAATACACAACTCCACAATGGCGTCTCCAAACAATTCGGCGATGTGTGTTCTCTGATGAAATTGATCGTTGCCATTCATTTTAGTTTGCATTTTCAATATTATATAATGAACATGCGTGTAATCTATGTATTCGTAGTGAAAACAGCATTTATCATTACGAAATGTTAATAATAAGGTATTATCCAGTCAACTTTTAGAAATCCATAACTACATGTGGATGAACGAGTAAAAGCCGGCTCAGCAAATTCAGCGCCGTTCTTAGTATATAAAGATCAGCTCGTTTGGTGTAATTTTAAGAAAACTGTGGTATGATAAATAGAAAAACGGATTACTGCCTGGTCTTGTGCAATATGTCAGGTTCGGCACGAATACAATAACGGCTCGGCAAGCCTCGCCGTTATATTATTTTAAGCCTTACCTGATATAATACACAAGACCAGGCAGTAACCCGTTATTCTCTATGTAATATATATTTTTAGTTAAGACATAAATTAGGATGGTTATGAATTGCAGTGACCAGCTTGGTGGAGACCGAAAATAACAAAACGCATGTAACAATAATGTATAATTATTTAAATGGTAGTAAATACTTCACTCATGATATATTAAATGAAACAAACGATTTGACAAAATTCACAAATCGCAGCTTTTTCCGAATGTATATGAAACAATGTACTAAAAAGATAAACATGTACGGAGTCTTATTTTCTTAGCGTTTAGTACATTTTTTTTATCAAATTTAATACCAGTCTTTATCAGCAGTATAAAAAAACGTATCCGTATTTTGAAATATAATCGGAAAGGAATTAAAAAGTATTCTACAGACTTTTAATTGTTCAATTGTTTACTGAAGTTTCGTATTTGATGGTTTACCAACTGAGTACCCATGTGTGCCCGCGTTAGGAGTTGCTCATCTCATAAACCGCGCTAACCGACCACTCCACGTTTTGTCTTGTGTTTGTTTAATTTGAAGATGTATTTCGTGTTACAGAAGGTTCCGTTCGTGTCCTTCATGGACACAGAGTGGATCCAGGAGATCATTATCAAGGGGAGAGCACCCGAGGGCGCATCTAGGTACGTCTCTTGAGATAGTTCTCAGATACGCACAGGTCTAGGTATTTAAAGAAAACTGAATCAGAGTTAAAACATGTTTTCGTGGTTCACCTGAATAATATTTACAGTTTCGATATATCATAATACTCTTTAAACAATTAAGAATTAGTCGTAAAAGGCTAACAGATACTCTGTATGCCCGTTTGTAAAAACAGTTTACCGATATGTTAGCCATTTGACTAGTTGACCGTGGGGCTATCAAATACACCAGATACATATTTTAGGATAGTTTATTAACCATCACCCTTTCATTGATCGCTTTCATCGCGTTTGTAACATCTTCTCGTGTGCAGGTTCACAATTTACCTCCAACGAGGCCCCGAAGAGGAACCAGAAGAGGTAGCGTTCGTGTTCGATGCGCGGTTTAAATACGGCGCATCCCACAACAAGATCGTGACCAACTGCAAGAAGGAGGGCGCCTGGGGTACGGAGGAGGACGGGGACTGTCTCTTCCCATTCGCACCCGAGGAGAAGTTCAAGATCAAAATCAGCGTGGAGGATGACTCCTTTAAAGTAAGGCACGCTTGGTGTGTGATTTTACCCGAAAACATCAAATCTCATCGAAAAAGAACATTTGTAATTTGTAACATTGAACGAAAGTAATGAGGTTGTAATTATACGTTTGAGGTGTTATTTAACTAGGCGTTCCACTGTCATGCATGTTCCTCAATAAAGATATACTGTTTAAAAATGCCCTGTCCCCTGATCTATTACTGATCATGTTTTTAAAGTATTGATAATAGAAATCAGAGTCTACGAGCTAAATACGAAATAAAATGTATTCTACAGCAAAAACATCAATAACAATATCAATAAAAAACAACAGTAAATTTTAATCTACAAAGTAAAAGGATATGTGGTAATATAACAAATATATGTTTTTTTTACTATGTGACCTCAAATTATCTTTCCGTTACAGGTGAAGGTGAACGGCGAAAACTTCCTGCAGTACGAACAGAAGCTGTCCATGAAGTCAATCAACTGCATTCGGATACAGAACGACGTCATTCTTGACCTTGTCAAGCTTAAGTAGACTGTTCTTAAATTGGTATCCAAAATGGCGGCCTGGTAACATTAGAAGGTTTCCGCATAGTGTTGTGTACACACTGTCCGTAGACGCTTGGCATAAATTTAAGCGTTTAGCGAAACAGAGTGGTTGTCATAAAAATGCAGCTTATTTCTTTTCAACGATGAATATATATTCAATTGTGTTGATCAAAGACGGCATACGTATCTAAGGCATTATATGTTTTTGTTTGTTAACAACTTATTATTGTATTAATAAACGCTATTGTACTACTATAGTTTGTGTTGTTGTTGGTGTTTTTGATTTTTAATAAAACACATAATTATTGTGCTGAGACCATCTGATAAATTCGTACATAAGGGCACACTTGCAATTAATTGTATATTACATACACCACTGCAAAAGATGTCGCAAAGATGGGAATGTTTAAATTGTCTTAAATGCCATTGGAGTGCAAACTATTCATATATAATCTGTCAATGGTATCAACGTGGATTTTGTCAGTTATCTAAATATTTGCCAACATCATAGTTTTCAACTACTGATAATTGTCTACCCTTTTGGTCACTCAGTGGTCACCTCGTGGTCACATAAGGCCAGTGTATGAAATCGATATTAAAGTGTGCATTTTTGACAGTGTGCCAGGCAGACGTATCAAGGTAGATATAATTCAGTGTTGGAACATAGCTAGATAAAATAATAATCTTGTGATAATGAAACGTTTCTTAATGAAATTGGGTCATATAAAAGCAGATTAGATATCAAACTGTAGAAACTAGATGCCAATTTGACAGCTTGAACATAACAAGATGTATTGTAATAAGGTATGCACGACAGATTTCTATGCTTTCATTTTATATTTAAAAAAAATAAATAATTTATAGAATATTTCAGAGAGTTTTCTTTGTTTTGCGGTATTCAATAACTGTGATAATATAATAGAAACTGGAGTGCGGAGCCTAATATGCAAGGTTATCGTGCAATAAGTACCGTGCGGGATATTGCAATTTAGTTCTAATTGATACGCAGGCTATTTATTTCACGGTAAGCATGCACATTCGGATCGCATCATGTGACCTTTCGACAGCGCTAAATTTGGAAACGACACAGAATGTTTTATAACGTGTCATATTTAACTTTCCCAATATAAATTTCGCGTCAGAATTTTTTCACCGCTCCGAGACAACAAATTGCTGCTCGTGGATAAGAAAGTTACGATTTTGTTATATACGCTCTCTGCTGATTAGCTGCTATTTAACATAAAAGTGTTTGTAAGTAACTGTCCTATTATTCTCAATATCAGTTGTCAATATGTATTCTTTATTTAACTCGGATTTGTATTATAAAGTCCGACGAGTTCTAATAAAAATATCCATGCAAATTGCAAACGGAAATGCTCATGGAAATTATAAATGAAGATGTTCGTGAAATCGCAGATGGAAATATTCGCGGAAATAGTAGATGCAAATATTCGCGGAATTCGTGGATGCTTATGTTCGTGGAAATTTAAGATAGAGATGTTCATGAAAATACAAAAGTACTAGTAAGTGTTCACGAAAATTGCAGGCAATTAACTAATTTAATTTAACTCCATAAATACACGCTTTATTTTTAAAGTTATGAATTATTTAGTTGTAGTTACACCTATAATTGAACTACGGTGTTTATCATTTTTGTATTCACTTTACTTGTAAATAAATAATACGTGTGTTATTTTGTAAAGAATAATTAATACTTGCAGTGTAATCTACATTTGCTTGACAATCTGTTGTCGTTAGGCAAAGCACAGGAAATACATCAAAACGCCGTATATATTTATAACCGGCAGCTATCAAAATATAACATCGCCATTTAATCAGGAAATGATGCACATTTATGTTGCCAGTTGCCACACTTGACCATATATTTGCACTGATATGGTTAACGTTAACTAAATGTACAACTCTCAACATCATTTGGCAATCCAATTAAGAAAGGCTGAAAGAATATTTGACTGGAGATGGTTTCGTCGAACGGACTTGTGTGTTTAGGTTTCGCTGCGGCTTGTTTGATATACAAATTGTCTTCCGCTCTAAGTGCGTTGCTGTCATAATCATTCAACAAGCTCAGCAGTCATGAAAAACACCAGTGGAGCGCCAGAAGCGTTCACTTCATCACCGAGTTGATCATTCCACCCCTGGCACTCATTTCCACGTTGTCAAGTACAACGCTCACTGATGACATACTGCACGCTACCACGCAAAAGTAAACTATTTCAATCCGTTGTCCACTGAGAAAAAGACGATTTTGTCTGCATACAATTGCAACACATTCTCAACGTGAACTAAGTGACGGAACCGACCGCTGAAACTGTGGTGGATTTTGATGCATTTGACAAAAAACTGTAAGCTGATTATTGTGTTTTTGTGAATTGGGTTTGAAGTTTTGGTATATGATTAACAATACTTAACGGAGTCCTGTTTTTATGAACGATTTTGGTGAATTGCTTTGTTTTTTTTTTTTGTTGTGGTTTTTTTTTTCAAATAAAATGATGTCCTGCGTTTGTGAATGATTTTGGTAAATTGATTTGTTTCCTTTAAAAAAAAACACACACAAAAACAACAGCGTATTTTGTGGATATGTGTGGTTATCGTATTCTTGCAAGCATTGATGTAGCCTGGTAACATTCAGTTCAAGCTTAGTTCTGATACTGCAAAGAATTATGTAAAACATGTGAAAATATAGTCAACAGCACAATGTTCAGTACCATATTACTAATGGACAAAACTTTTAATGACTGACGAACTGCAAAGAGAAAGTAAATATTATGAACAATAGTTATGTTCAATTAGATAATGTTTACTTTAAAATTATTGATGACGAAACCTCTACAAGAAACTGCTGCGGATGTGTGCTGTGTATTTAAAGACACACGTCTCTTGGTTTTTTCGAAGTTGCAACAAATACGAAAACAAAATGGTGTTTAAATTGTTGCTGAACGAGTTACAATACTAACAGGCAGATGTTATTTTTTCTGTTCATTCTACAATGTACGAAAGGCAACTACAATTACTGACAAAAACTTATTTTTACTGCGCGTGGTATAATTTTTCTCAACTTTCCATATTCAAAACGATAAACGTAGATTGTGTATTTGGATTTGGACACAGGTAGCGATCAAATCTTTGCAATCCGAGTGTATGTACGATCTCACAACAGATATAGTGGCATAAATAAAATCAACAAAATAAAGTTATTTAGCATGTATTTCTGTTTAAAATGGAATAAAAGTAAAGAACAAACATTGCGTTTAAACGCACAATAAGCTAGGTTTTCATCACCAAATAGTGTTCGTCTGTACAAGCGGAAACTCAAATACATGTATATACGTTGACTTGACAGTTGGTTTAGGTTACACAACACTAATAAGCGATGCAAAAGTCGACACTAGTACTTGTTGATTTATTCCATATTGAAGTGTGTCCTTCCTCGTCATTATGTTTTACTGTTTGCTTTCAAGTTTTATTGTCACTGTCATCTGCTTATTGTGAAAATAATTGATATGAAGGATCGTACATACACACTTTAATGATGTCTGATACATTCAGTTAAGCTTAGGTGCTTTAAAGGATTATTTTAATAAATTAAATTTTGATTTATACTCGAATCCAATTAGGCAAAAACAAATTAATGATTTGTATCTCAGGCATCGCCGCAACGTTTTTTAATGGCCAGCCACGGAATTTGTATTAACTATTTTTTACGATCGCGCCCGGGTTTTAAATAAACAGTCCAGAAATATGTTAATAAAAATAAAGCTTTGCAGAAAGTGTTTCAAATGGGCATGTAACCGCACAAAATACAAAAACTACGCATTGAAATCTGTGAATTATAAACATTTTGGAAATTTGCTATCGTCTATTTTCTGTATGCGATTATAAACTGGTGATGATTCTGGAGTGAACAAGCAAAGTACATTATAGTATATTCTGTTCGTACCAAGTGGTTTTGAAAAATGCATTTCGTAAATAAGAAACAGATTTCGGACGAATAAACAAAATAAACGTTCAAGAATTATTACTAAAATTACGATGTGTTGAATTAGATCCCATGGACAGCGGCTTAAAATTAAACGAATCCGCATATTAACATAGCGAAAGAAGAGTAACCCAGTGGAGATTTCAGTATCTCCAGAAACTTTCTTCCTGTCTGATTTTATTATATAACTCGCATATACACAAATTGTGAAAAACTGTATACAGTTTGAAAAAAAAGTCATTTTCGATTGGGAACCTTTATAAATATCGTCTTGTTTTTTTAATTTAAACTTTTACTTCGTAGATGCTTTTGGTTGTGCCATAGCATTCCATAGTTTTGAAGAAAATCTGTGTCAATAGAAGTTCTATGAAAACAAACAAAAATGCCAGCTGCATTGACAAGTCTTGATTTTCGTTTCGAAATTGTTGGTGATTTATTGCAAAAATAATTCCTATTTTTGACCGTTATACAAATATGAATAACGAAAGTTAAATTCTAAAAATAGAAGTTCTTTAATGTTGATGGTATATAAATTTAAAGGAACTTTTGTTAATTATGAACATACATATTGATTGTCCGTTTACGTCAGCTTGCATCAATGACCGTTTGTGATTAATAAATCTATACTTAGACTTTTATAAAAAGGGACGTTTATGTTGTTCTGAAAACTAAAAATTGTTTTGAATCTGTACTTATTTATTTGTTTTAATAAGCCATTACATATAGTCAATAGAAAAAGAGTAAGAAAACAAAAAATAAAATAAAAAGACTTCAATAAAAAAATCGTCCTCCCTCCTGATTTTTTGGAAAAAGTGCATGAGAAACAATTGATTAATTTATTTAGCCTTACACTCCATCTCATATTGTTAATAGACGCGAATGCTTGAATCAACTGACAAAAGTTATGAGAAATCAAAAGTTACGGGCATAGTTTTTTATGCGCACGATTGATTGGTGGAGACGCGTGTCGTGGGAAAACCGAAACCGAGCTTAATGCTTGTACGTAGTGTCATCACAGATTAGCCTGTGCAGTCCGCACAGCCTCTCAGGACGGCACTTTACGCTTTTATGGTATTTTCTGTTTCATGGAAGTCTCTATTAAGCATAAATCCATTGCAGGCGGAAAGTGCCAGTCCGCATAGGCTAATCCGGGACGACATTTTACCCATATGCATCAAGCCCGGTTTACCCACAACACGCCTCTTTTTATCAAGTTTTAATATTACAATTCATAAAATATCGACACTGACATACGACTGTCTATGTTGATTTACTTTATTACGAGCGGTCATATCACAAAACCATGTCAACGAATATAAGTTCTGGAAAACGTGTTCCCTTTGCAACGCAAACCGGCAAATGTTTAAGGAAAACAGTTATCAGTTAGCTGCTTGTATACAAACATTGTATTTCAGTGAAACAACAACAACGACAAATATGATTTATGTATGTATTTATTTTTATATTACAAATAAAACAACAAAAAAACATTGCACTAACCTTGATTTTACATGAACATGATAAAAATGTATATTGACTTGCATGCACAAATTAACTAAACAATTAAACAATAATTTAATAATTAAATGAAACTTCAATCGGAATGTGAAAACAAGTAGAGTCAGAGTATAAATATATAAATGATCATACAATAATTAACAAATGTGTATGACAAGGGGCCATATCCACAAAGATCCTAAGGAAAACTTTTTACTTAAGTCATATTTCAGTGAAAAATTCAATTACAATGTTCCGTGTGCAAAATCCATATTTTATATTCGAAATATTGTAAAATAAAAATTATCTGTTGATTCTTTGCGCAAATTAAACCACAAAAGACAAAGTTCACTTCAAAAGAACCAGCCACATACTTCAGGAAAACAATGATTTTACGACATTTACTTAAGTTTTCACTAAGGAGCTTTGTGGGTGATACTGGCACAGGATGGCGAGTGATGACTTTAGTCAAAAATAGTATTTTATCAAAATGCCCATTATGAAATATACGGTAGTATTTTTCAAGAGCTTGCAAAGGGTACAATAACTTTTTGGAATTATGTACAATCGTATTCTGTTTAAATCAGAATCAAATATTTCGTATTTCGTCTTAATATCTCAATATCTGTAATTTATCTACTAAACCAGCATACATTTGGTGATCACTAACTGGCTAGGGGAATGTAACATCATTTAATTTCGCGATGTCTTAAATTTGGGCATTTTTAATTTTTATCTTTATTTTGTAAATAATCGGTCAAAAATAAAATTTACGCGGGTCTTAAATACGCGCTATACTGGGACCGCGAAAACGCAAAAATCAGACAACAGCGAAATACAATGATTTTCCAGTATTCCCCGTATGGGACTATTGTCGATGTCTATAAAAAGAAGTTTACTTTCGTTATCAAATAAAGTCAATCAATCAAAATACGCTTATTTACGCCAGTATTGGTAAGTTAGAAACCATTTAATTAACTTAAAAACACGTAACTGAATAAAAGGACACTAAAAGTAAACAACGAATAAACATATAGACGTTTAGCAGTGCGTGCAAACGAAGATATATCAATAATAGTTAATATATCTTTGGTGCACATTAATATTAACAACAGTGAATTATTGGTTATGGAGCATTGAACATGCAAATGTGTCTACTTTCGATGACTGTTTTGAAAACCAGATTTAGAAAACCTGTTAAACGAGTTTTGCAGAAGTTACCCCCGAGTTCTTCGTTAAACAAAACACTCAATGTCCATGTAGGTGTAACATTGTGGAAATTACCACATTTAGGACTTGGATTTGGAAAAGAGGAGGAACAATGCAGTCTCACGAATCCCATTTTACACGGTGTTTGTGTACCCATTTTAACAAGACAGTCGATATAGCACAATTCAGTCGCGAGTTTGAAATACTTCGCAAAAATTGGACTAAGTACTGAAGTAGTTATTTAAGAATACGAAGATTGACAGATTGTTTAAAAATCCTGAATCAGACCAAAGGTAACAGACGATTGAGTATATTTTTAAGTGCATTATTTGAGTACCGAGTTAAAGGTAACTGTTCACAAATTGGCAAATTTACATTTTTCAAATTTTTTGTCAGAAATCCCAAAAAGAAAAATACAAAATACATTGTATATAAACAAGAGAAATAACACTACTGACGAAGACATATATTGGAAATATAGTGTCGTTTATGAAAAAAAATCAATTGAAATGTACGAAATGTTAAGCGTTTGCGAATGCTTTTCGTCCATATTTGGAAAACACGTGTATCATTAACATAGCGTTAAAAGTTCACCACAATGATCAGTAGTCAGAATAGCCGAGTGGTTACAGCGACAGATTTTTTATTCCGGCGGACTTAGTTCGAGTCCTGGCAAAGGTAATTAAAAAAAAAAAAATTTTTTATAATATTTGTTTTTGGTCAGTCCAACTTCTTTAGATTTTGCAGTTAAGACATTAAATGACATTTTTTAATGACGAAAATCTGTGGATAATGCCCTTTAAAAATAACCAGTCGAATAAGACCACTTCAGACTTTAGATTATCCCGCTTAACTACACAGTGGTAATTATTTTTGCTTTAGAAATTACATACTGTATACAATTCTAAATTAGGCAGACTTACAAAACGCTCTTAGTAATTTAACTATACATGTGAATTTGGAATAGTAGTCTAACACAACAGTCATATAATTCCAACTAACTGATTTTGATTATGCAGCTTAACAAAATACTCTGGTTATTACAACTCGAAACGTTATGTTGCATATGCAGCTTAACAAAATAGTCTTGTTTTTTACAAATTGAAACGTTATGTTGATTATGCAGCTTAACCAAATAGTATTGTAATGACAACTTGATACATATGTTGATTATGCAGCTTAACCAAATAGTATTGTAATGACAACTTGATACATATGTTGATTATGCAGCTTAACCAAATAGTATTGTAATGACAACTTGATACATATGTTGATTATGCGGCTCAACAAAATGGTCTTAAGATTCTAAGTTAACCATAAACATTATTTTCCAGCTTCACAAACCATAACTTATTATTACATGTACAACTTTAGACGTGATTTCGAATTATGCAGCCTAAACAAATTATCTTATTATTCCAACTTTTAATATGTTTTTGGATTTAGCATTAAAACAATATGCAGTCTTATTAGTCCAACTTCAGAATGATGTTGAATTACACAGCTGAGCAAATCAAATTATTTCAACTTTATGTATGATTTTGAATTGGGCAGCCTCACAAAACTGAAACTGTAGACGTGGACTTTGGATAACTCCGTTCAGCACAGCAGCCTAATGAGTCCATTGTCGGAGCCGAGAAGCAGGGTCCTGTTGAGGGGCAGAATCTCCATGCACGTGAGCACACCATTGAACACCTCGGACCGCAGTTTCGTCGAGGAGAAATTCGCCTGAAAGAAAAACATAAAGGGATTGCTGTTTAGTCAAGGGGAAAATTGGTTATAGAAAAAACATAACAATTGTTGTTTTGTCGAGGAAAAAATCGCATGGAGTAAATCAGAAAAGGATTGCTGTTTAGTCTATGAGAAAAGCATAGCAGGAAAATACAAAAAGGATTGCAATTTAGTGGAGGTGTAATTCGCCTGAAGGAAAACACAAAGGGATTGCTGTTAAGTCAATGAGAAATTTGCTTAAAGAAATAAAATGGTTCTAAGGTGTATTTAGTATGGTAAGTCCCAATAAGGTCAAAGTTGGGTTGGGTGATATAGGTGGATTGGGAATGGTCATCAGCAACAACTGTGTAAGTATCCAAGTGCTGAAAAAGCGGTGCTGGTGCTAGACGAAATGGTAAAATCTTTTTAACCAAGAAATAGGCCATTTGAATTATTCTAAGTCCAAATCACGTCAAGGTCAATGTCAAAGTGAGGTTGCGTGATATGGGTGGATTTTGAACAGTCATAAGTAACAACTGTGTAAATATAAAAGTGTTGTATTTAGTGGTGGTGGTGATAGATGAAACGGTAAAATCTACTTAACCTTTTCGAGGACGGAAGGACGGACGGAGGGACAGGACAATCACTATATGCCTCCTGCATCAAGATGCCGGGGGCATAAAAACCAGACCTTAATCAATGAAATCATGACATCACCCTAATCCAAACAGCTCATACAAATGTGCATGTATTAAATCCCCCACAACCAAAGTCTTTAATACAAATGTACATGTATATACCAATCTATCTGTGAATTCAACAAGAACTGCAAATCTCGGATCTCGCCGTCATCGGCCTTAAGGGTTCCCTGCACCATCACCCAGGCCCCGTCTGAGCTCGTGGTCAGGGACCGGATCACACCTGCAAGGTAGGGACATACCTGGTGAGTTCAGTGTGTGAGTAGATGCATCAATGATGCTGCTAGTGGTTGTGATGGTAATTATTATCTTATTAAATGAATCCCATTATAGTCAGATTGTACTGATAGGCGATCATACTTGTAGTCAGAATTATGACATAAATGATGTTTGTGGCAGTGATTGAAAATTACTTATACACTTTAAATACAGATGATTTAATTTTCCACGTAAGACATAAACAAACATAGCTGAAAGGCATAAGATGTTAACTTAACACCCTTTACATTCTTGAAATATGTACAAGCTAAATAGAAAATAAATGCACATCAAAAAGAAATACATGTAGAGAGAAACGATTTAATGAAGGCTTGATTAATCGAAACACTTACCATGGGAGCCAATCACACACTTGTATTCGTGAGCATATTTGGATGCTCGCACGTCCAGAAACCTGCAACATACATTGCAACTATTATAACAAGAAAAGCATCAAAAACGAAAAAAAACAAGTGCTGCCACTGGGAATCAAACCTAAAACCTCTGGATTGAAAGTCTGGTGCGCTAACCACCCAGTCATTCTGATTCATATACATGTCCCTATAGCTTTTTACTTAATGTAAGTAATTTACATATGTTTCTAATAAATTCAAAGAAACTGCCAAGCACCAAAAATATGCAATCCAATAAATTCAATTAAACTGAGAAAAGCACTAAAACATATTCATTTCTTTTTTTTGCATAACAAACGTTTTAGAATTGTATCTTTTTAAACTGATGATAACTCATTAAAAAACAACGTTATTTTCTATACATTTCTATGTCAGCAGTGCTATTTCGCTTATTTATATAGTTTTTATTTATTTCTGGCACAACTGGTAGGTTGGAAAGATAATGATAAGACAAAGTTCGCAGTCACTTGGTAGCATTAGACAGCCACGTGGTGGCAGTACGCAGTCACGTGGTAGCATTACGCAGTCACGTGGTGGAAGTACGCAGTCACGTGGTAGCAATAGGCAGTCACGTGGTGGCAGAACGCAGTGACGTGGTAGCAGTTCGCATTCACTTGGTAGAATTAGACAGTCACGTGGTGGCAGTACGCATTCACGTGGTAGCATTACGCTGTCACTTTGTGGAAGTACGCAGTTACGTGGTGACAGTACGCAGTCAAGTGGTAGCAGTATGTAGTCACGTGCTACCAGTACGCAGCCACGTGGTAGCAGTACGCAGTCATGTGGTGGCAGTACGCAGTTACGTGGTGGCAGTACGCAGTTCGTGGTGGCAGTACGCAGTTACGTGGTTGAAGTACTCAGTCACGTGGTGGAAGTACGCAGTGACGTGGTAGCAATACCAGCGTGGTAGCAGTACGCAGTTACGTGGTGGCAGTACGCAGTTACGTGATAGCAGTACGCAGTTGCGTGGTAGCAGTTCGCTGTCATGTGGTAGTAGTACGCAGTCACGTGTTAGTAGTACGCAGTCGAGTGGTACCCGTATCTTAAGTTGCCACCTCTGTCAAGTACATCTGTAGTCGCATTTTATTGTGTAATTTAATGCTCGCTAGTCCGCACCCACGTACCACCACAAAAAAGTAAATAATTTAAAGGTAAATTCATGTTATTAACGTATGTTCTTATATGCACGTGCAATGTTAGTGGAAAGTAGACACATTTGTGTGCTTATTTTTCATAGGCAATGTAACGTGGTGGTATATTAATGTGTATGCACTGTATTACACTGCCGGCATGCCGATTGATTTCAATGTTTTTCCAATTATGACCTGACAAAAATCTGGCTAAACAAAAATACATATTTTGCTCATTTAATACATTTGCAAGCTTTCGATTTGCTATTTTAATCATATTTCTTAAAATATTACTGCATCATACAGTAGAACATGTTGATGATGTACCCCCAGTGAAACCATTACTGGAAAGATCTATTAAAAATATAAGAAAACATAACTTGGCGGTGAATTACTGCTGGTTGTCGATGAAATACCGTAAAAGCTCTATGTTTTCGGACACTAAAAACAAATAAAAATTTTCGTGTCCGAAAATTTGGATACACAAAAATATTCCCGAATTACAGGAGTCCGAAAATTAATAGACACTATGAAAATATTGCAATTGCGTTCGGTGAATAACGTTTTTGCCGAATATACACCGATAGTATTGATTAATGGTTGCGCGTGCTTGTTAATAACCATTTTTGTCGACCGAGTTCAAAGATTATCATCTCGTATGTTATTTACCTGTAATTAATGCGATACGATACGATATGGATGGATTTTCAAATAACTTGGCAGAAGCGATAAAAGATGCAAATAATGATTTTGTTGTTTGTTCTTGAACCAAAATGTTAAATGATTGTCTTTAACACCTTCAAACATTCGTGCAACTTGTGATAACTTGTGATAACTTGTGATAGGGTGCGATAAAACTGGAGCATGTTTGTCACACTTATTGTGTTGAGTAGGGGCATAGTATCGTAGATACATGAATTGTTAATTGGCACCAACTGGCATAACAAAAGATTTCAATTGCAATCGGTATCAAATTATCATAATTGGCACTAATTAACATCATACCCTTTTTCAGTTCCAATACAGTTATTAAGATTTAATAAGTTTCGTTCTTTCAATTGATTGGTTAATTTTTACGATCCAATTAAACGTTCGATCTTCATTACCTTTCCTTGAACCTATTTATGTTGAAAAATTCAATCACTTACCTTAACATTTACATCGTTAAAACAACAACTGTGAATACATTAAGCAGAATTTATTGGTAAATAAATACGACTGGCAAAAACCGGTTCCTTAATACGATAATTTCAACCGCATGTTTAATATATACCAGTATACACAATCGGGTAAACCCATTATTTATGGCACATGGCTCTTTGCCCAATAACGTTAATGTAACGATCCACCGCCTCCACTCATTCATCTGCCAAGTTTTATGACCTTCATCCGGTTGTAAAAACACATGTAAAAACACATTTGCAATGTGTCACGGGATTAACGCAAACAGGTTAGAATTCTGCTAAAATACCAGTGTCACATAAAATGTCAGAAAATTTAGATTCATTAATTATGGGTTAAAATCAGGATGTCCGAAAATATACAGTGACAAAAAATAATTATTTTGGCTAAAAAAGAGGGTTTCAAAAAATTTATAGTGTCCGAAAACATAGAGCGTTTACGGTAGTGTATATATTTAAAAGTTTAACTTGGCTTTAGTTTATTAAACATAGACATTGAGTGAAGTACTTATTTAACAAGTTCAATGATTTGCAATTATTTCCCTGTATGTGTTTACAGTATTTAAAAGAAACAAGGAGCTAAAGTAACCAACATCGATATCACCCCATGCACATATATACCTAACAAGTTTTTTCTAGTTTATCTAGAATGGCGAATGAATTTGTATCAAGACGTTCCGTTCCTTCTTTGAAAGTACTCATTTTTAAGACATATATAAATACAAAAGGACAATAACCCACAAAGTTCAAGGAACACCTGCCTCTTTAAACAAGATCATTTGAATACAATGTATAAGAAAATAAATCACATGTAAATCGTTGTCCACAATCCGGACACACACTGAATAAGCCAATCACAAGAGCCCGTGTGGGCCTCACGTGCGTCTTATACCGGATCGCACTGATCAGACAGTCCACTTTATTATTACCGGTTTCAGTTTATCAGTTACCAGACACTCCGTCACTTCATCGAGCGTGAGAAAGGTGCGAAAATGGTCCGCGTCATTGAAAGCCCCGTAAGTAAACGATTTTTTGTTTGATTTTTTTTTCGAATACTTCTTTGACTACTTTCATAAAGCATGGTTTACGAAAGGTTGGAAGCGAGGTTAACAAGTAATGATGCAACTATTGCAAAAGTCATGTGCTAGTTTTCAAAGACCTTAAAAAACATTGATGCGTTTAGAATTTAAAATATTCGTTTAAAATTGCATTTGTGTTAGATAATTATTTGTGCTTATTGTAGTACATTTGTAATGGAGCTGTTTGAACGAATTGCACTTAATACGTTGTATCAATTCTTACGTTTTTTACGGATTTTTAAAGTTATGTGAATGTATAATGTGTTGTTTAAAAATAATCGCTTAAAATTGATGTTGGGGTTGCTTAGAATAAGGATGTTTAATACTAAGATAACCAATTTGTTAACGACATTTTCGAAATAATTTCCTTTTATCAAGGAAGTACAAACGAACATTTGTGAACGACAAAACTGAATAAAATGATATTTTATTGTTATTTAGATCATATATAGTAATACAGGTTTACACTTATGACAAGATATTGTACACCGACCTGCTTGCTTACGTATTTGTCTTAGATTAATAATTTTCATCTAATTATCTGATGCAAGTTAGTTTTACATCTGTTTTCGTTTTCCAAACGAGGGTGTAAACAATTTTGTTTAAATGTTTAATGGATGTCTTACCGCAACAGTCTGAGGTTAGATAAATTGTATGCAAATTTCTATAAATTTGCCGACAACGGGTATACACAATAAACTAGGTGTTGTAGTTGCAGCGGAATGCATGCCTTGAAAGTACATAGAGTCTCTCGCTTGATTGACGTTTATGTATGAGCAGATTATTAACACTCAATGGAAGATGCAAATAGACTACAGGTCCCGTGTTTATAAAACGAGTTGAGTCTGATTTCGGGTTCAAGATGAAACTTGGGGAAATATTGCAGGATTAGGCTAAAACTTGGCGTTCATAAACATCTGGATCAATTTAAACTGTTTGTCAGTTACATAATTATTATACATAGCTGCGAACATTTTGCTACATGCATTTAGTGTCTGATAAATGATTTTAATCAAACCAAAGAGCAAATCATGTTATTAAATCGTAATACGGTATTTCAACATAATGTTTTTGAGAATCTCAGCTGAAACTTATCTTGATCCTATAGCTAATGATTTGTGAACACGGGACCAGATGATTAAATTAGCATAAATAGTCGAGTCGGTAAATATTACACTCGTCTAAAATAAATGCATTGGTATATATACTTTGATAATTTATGAGGGAAATGTGGTTACAAACTGTGTTTTTTTTAGATGTTATTATGATATACAAATTCTTTAATACCACAATACACGATCGAACTAATCATTGAAAGCGATTGTGTGTATCAAATTTCACATGGATTTAAATCGAAAAGTAAACACTTGACATATAGATACAATATCTGCTAGATCTTAATAGTTTGCCCCTTCCTTTCAAGACGCAGTATGAGTTATTTTAAGGGGGGATAATACTAACAAAGGGGACAGTGTACAATATGGTCACATTAGTTATAATATTATAGTTTACTCAAAAGCAAATGATCACTCTCATTTTTAGAGTGGTATATTTCCGGCGATCGTAGATATCTGACTTCACAAAAGCTTCATGAATAATTTGAGATACGTATCTATTGTTGCAATCAAAGCTTAAGAGTGTTAGTGTGTATAGCCCCTTTCCACATTGTGAGACAAAATGTATATTAAACTACTGCACAGCATTTAATAAAAATTAAATCGGCGACAATGCAAGGAAAGCAAAGATCCTCCTGACCCTATCACTGCGAAAGTTCCAGATCTCGAACTTAGTCTCAACTTTAAATACATGAATTGAAACCAGTGAGAATTCTCGTTACATGTGTTGCATTGATTTCCATTGGTTGAATATTTAAGATTAAGACTAAGATTGAGCTTAAGAATGTTCATAATTGGGGCCCGCGCTTGACGTTCGCCGTTTGGTTCCAGTAAGGGGCTCAATCAGATACAAGCATACCGAAAACTTTCATTAGCGTATGAATTTGACAAAACACCTTGGCAGGTATACAGGTGGCTTTTGCTGAAGCGGCAAAATAAGAATAAACGTGCAGGGGATTACATAATATGAGCCGTGTCGTGGGAAAACCGGGGTTAATGGATGTGCGTAAAGTGTCGTCCCGGATTAGCCTGTGCAGTCCGCACAGGCTAATCCGGCACGACACTTTCCGCCTTCAGTGAATTTATGTTTAGAAGAGACTTCCTTGAAACAGAAAATACCATGAAAGCGGAAAGTCTGATCCCGGATCAGCCTGTGCGGACAATGTCATCCCGGACCAGGCTGTGTGGACAATACAAGCTGATCCGGGACAATACTTTACGCACGTGCATTAAGCCCGGTTTTCCCACGACACGCCTTATATGCTATCTTCACAAGGAAAGCACGTGATTCAAGTGAGTCATGCGCTATCACATCTCATTCGGATGATATTATTTGTGCCATATCAAACATAAGGTTGTATAACTTAAGGCCAACCCTTATTAAAGTACTATACTACGCCCGATTGCCGCGTTTTGGCGCGGTTAGAAACTTCGTGAATGAATGAACAATCTTCTATTTGAGTAAACGTTATCGGTCTGGTCCACAGACCTTTGGGGTGAAGGAAAGCAAACAATCCAATCCTGGTGCGTTATCTCGTGCGTTGTCGACAGTGTGATAAGGCTCGGCCAAAATTTCACATTGTTGCCAATTCGCGATAATTAAACGCTCAGATACTGAAGTAAGAATTACGTTCGAACGTGTGAGTTTAATTCAGTATTGATATTTGAATCTTAACTAATCAGTGTGAAAATAAAGCTATTTATGCATTTTAAAACCGAAAAGATAAACTAGAAATTGAAAAAACTCTGTTGTTTTTGTTGTTGTTGTTTTCAAATAAATAAAAATGATGAAATAACATTATTTAATGCATTTAATCAGATATATTGTTCGTAATAATATGAGCGTCATATATCATGAAAGTGACTTTACAAGTGTAGTTATCAGCTCAGGAATCGTAATCGCCCTTGGTTACATATGTCCGAGTATGATATGATATGTGCTAGATGTGTGCAAAAGAGTCGGTTGCCTTTAAAGTCCGCTTGTTCTAGGTATATTGCCATCATCATCACATGAAACGTTGACCTGTTCAATAACTGATACTCGTATCTTGCCATTTTAGCACAACGTATTTTGCACACGGCAGCAGTAGTCATCGTACCGGACAATTTGGACACAGTTTCTTCTTACATGCTCAAATTAAGAGGGACTGTCAGATTTTTATAGATTTTATAAATTTATTTCGGGTCTCTTTCGTTACCCACTGGTAAAAAAAAAACTGTTTAAAATAACATAAAAACACGTCAACATCGACAACAATTATTTTATTTATCGAAAAATTGAACGATATATTTTCTGTCGATACAAAAACCTGTTTACCCCACAGCAACGGCTACATTCGGTTGTGAATTAGAATTAAAGATCTGCGCATGCGTCAACAATCGGCCTGACACGTCGAGACGTTTGCTATTTTTTTGTTGCACAGTAATCATATTTTATTTAGTTTTTAATTTCTTTCTTAATACAGCCTTTCTGACCTTATGGTATTTACAATATTTATTCTTATTTCATTAAAAATATTATATATATACTGACTTTCTTAGAGTAATGGATTGTTTTACGTTATGCTTTCGTACAAATTCGTACAGTCCATCTTTAAATTAAGCGAAATCTTTAAATAGAATCGTAATGTTCTTAATTAACTGGACACAAATTAAATTTGTCTTTAGCTATTAATAACTTATCTTGAACATAATTCTAAATCAGAATTTGAATTTGAAAATCTACGCATGTACATGACGCGTAATAAATAGTTTATACACTTTAATCCGAATTTTATTGCAATTCGTGTGTAAACATCATGAGACACAGAACTTCATAGTCTGAAAATCAATTTCTAAAATTTCCGAATTTTAACATTTTCTGAGTTTTCGACCATTTTTTAAGTAAAATGGACACTGAACCTACACGAGTTTGTTTTTCATGTATAATGATGGCAAAGGCAATTTTCACGGAAGTCATACCGGGCTGAAATCAATACGTCCAAACAATATATTGGTTCTTATCGAAGTTCCACCAGACATCACGCCGACAATCTATCAAAGTCTCATATTTTTAGCAATCATTTTCATTATGTTTCTTTTGATCACACAACCCTCGAAAACGGTTTTATGTACTACATTGTAACTTTTATGAATGATGCGTATGAAACGTTCAATGGAGGTCTTAATTTACTGCCAAAACTTGAATTCAAGCATTAACGAAACAATCCGCACACTGTGAACTCTGCTGGCAATCATAAATGACCAAATGTTATATCAAAGAAAATATTCCTGTCTGGGCCATGAGTTATCAGCGACCGTCTGGTATTTTGATGTCGAGTGGTCACAATAAATTGCCTGGCGTTGGCAACTCTCTAATGTGTTGGTTGATATGTCAACAAAACAAGTTCATAATTACTATACATGTAGTTCTTCTCTAGACGTCTCTATGCACGCGTGTTAGTCTTTCCCTTAAATGTTGGAGATATAAATAATTCACAATTTATTTAAGTATCTTTTTATTGAGATACACTAATTGTTTTGCTCACGATACGACGTTTGAAGTCTAAGGCGTTCTAAATATCCTATTGTTTTGGTCCTACGAAAATATTGACCAACACTCACAAACTCAATTTCTGATGATATCGTATTTACATAATACGGTAACTACAAGAACCAAACTCTATGACTACGAAACTTCTTAAATTCAAACTCATGTTGAGAGACCTGACTTTAAATATTGCCCAATAAAATAGTGCGTTTTAAGGTTAAATTAAAAATTATACTAATTTATGCCTAAATATTCGTGTGTGTTTAAAATAAATTACTCATGCGAATACACATTCATTATCTCCAAACAAATACGTCTATTATAACTGTCATAAGTTTCCTTAAGCAAACATTGCATGTTTAAAACATGTTAAAACACTTCAGACAAAGTTTAATTTTCAAATTTCTAAAGTCACCCCTTTGCTTTAGGAACTTGAACCAAACAGTTTTTTGCAAACGGTTCGAACGTATCTAATTACTGTTCTTCTTTTGAAGTTAATAATAAAATAAACAATAAAACCAAAACATGTTAGTAGATAGTTTAGCGTGTATGTGGTATTGATGGTTGTAGTAAGCCAGAATGGATGGTTGAATGTCCTACACAACAAGTGATATACATGTATAATTGTATTTTATCATACCACTATGCTGATATTGGCCTGATACAAAGGTGCCTGATATATTTTTTTATCAGGTCAGTAGCGTTTATATCAGTCAATGTTTGAAGGTACGTCATATAACTCGAAATCAGTTCCTAAGTCAACATGTTCCGTACAACTGAATAAGTTTCAACTGAAGAAACAATTTAATACCAAGAACGTATATAGTATAGTATATTATTTTTATTCGTCATAAATTACAAAAACGTTTTTTTTTTAAATATTCATATAAACCCGCACTGTGTTAATGATATGACGTTATCAATGGAACAATAAATAATCCATACACAATTATTTCAATACATTAAAAATAAATGCGCTATAAGTCACTTCACAGTATCAGTTTTTGTTGAACCAAAAGCATTTGTTTTTCAAAAAATCGAACACACTATATAGTCAATATTGACACGATCTTGAAAATGTCAATTTCAATACACAACTCCGAAATGGCGTCTCCAAACAAATCGGCGATGAATGAACATGCGTGTAATCTTTGTATTCGTAGTGAAAACAGCTTCGATCATTACGAAATGTTAACAATAAGGTATTATCCAGTCAACTTTTAGAAATCCATAACTACATGGGCGTGAAAGTGTAAAAGCAGTCTCAGCAAATTCAGCGCCGATCTTAGTTTTTAAATATATAAAAATCAGCTCGTTTGGTGTAATTTTAAGAAACATGTGGTATGATAAATAGAAAAACGGATTACTGCCTTGTCTTGTGCAATATATCAGGTTCGCCACAAATACAATAACGGCACGGCAAGCCTCGCCGTTATATTATTCAAAGCCTTACCTGATATAATACACAAGACCAGGCAGTAACCCTTTATTCTCTATGTAATATATATTTTAAGTCAAGACATAAATTAGGATGGTTATGAATTGCAGTGACCAGTTTGGTGGAGACCGAAAGTGAATACGGTTTACACATAGCAAAACGCATTTTACAATAATGTATAATTATTAAATGGTAGTAAATACTTCACTCATGATATTATACATGAAACAAACGTTTTGACAAAATTCACAAATCGTAGCTTTTTCCACATATATATGAAACAATGTACAATCAAATTTAATACCAGTCTTTAACAACAGAATAAAAAAAACCGTATCCTTGTTTTGAAAAATATTCGGAAAGGAATTAAGAAGTATTCTACAGACTTTTAATTGTTAAATTGTTTACTAATCAATAACAAAAACTATGCTTCTAAATTCTATTCAAAGTTTCGTATTTGGTGCTTTACCAACTGAGTACCCATGTGTGCCCGCGTTAGGAGTTGCTCATCTCATAAACCGCGCTAACCGACCACCCCACGTTTTGTATTGTATTTGTTTAATTTGAATATGTATTTCGTGTTACAGGAGGTTCCGTTCGTGTCCTTCATGGACACAGAGTGGATCCAGGAGATCATTATTCAGGGGAGAGCACCCGAGGGCGCATCTAGGTACGTCTCTTGAGATAGTTCTCAGATACGCACAGGTCTAGGTATTTAAAGAAAACTGAATCAGAGTTAAAACATGTTTTCGTGGTTCACCTGAATACTATTTACAGTTTCGATATTATCATAATACTCTTTAAACAATTAAGAATTAGTCATAAAAGGCTAGCATATACCCTGTATGCCCGTTTGTAAAAACCGTTTACCGATATGTTTGCCATTTGACTAGTTGACCGTGGGGCTATCAAATACACCAAATACATATTTTAGGATAGTTTATTAACCATCACCCTTTCATTGATCGCTTTCATCGCGTATGTGATATCTACTCGTGTGCAGGTTCACAGTTTACCTCCAACGAGGCCCCGAAGAGGAACCAGAAGAGGTAGCGTTCGTGTTCGATGCGCGGTTTAAATACGGCGCATCCCACAACAAGATCGTGACCAACTGCAAAAAGGAGGGCGCCTGGGGTACGGAGGAGGGCGGGGACTGTCCCTTCCCATTCGCACCCGAGGAGAAGTTCAAGATCAAAATCAGCGTGGAGGACGACTCCTTTAAAGTAAGGCACGCTTGGTGTGTGATTTTACCCGAAAACGTAAATCTCATCGAAAAAGAACGTACATGTACAATGAACGAAAGTAATAAGGTTACAATTATACGTTTGAGGTTTTATTTGACTAGGCGTTCCACTGTCACGCATGTCCCTCAATGGAGATACACTGTTCAAAAATGACCCGTCTCCTGATCTATTACTGATTGTGTTTTTAAAGTATTGATCATAGAAATCAGAGTCTACGAGCTAAATACGAATTGAAATGTATTCTACAGCAAGAAAACAACAACATCAATAAACAACAACTGTAAATTTAAATCTACACAGTAAAGGGAGGTGTGGTTATACATCAAACATATACGTTTTCTTTACTATGTGACCTCAAATTATCTTTCCGTGACAGGTGAAGGTGAACGGGACAAAGTTCCTGGAGTACGAACAGAAGCTGTCCATGAAGTCAATCAACTGCATTCGGATACAGAACGACGTCATTCTTGATTTTGTCAAGCTTAAGTAGACTGTTCAAAAACTTGTATCCAAAATGGCGGCCTGGTAACATGAGAAGGTGTCCGCATAGTGTTGTGTACCCACTGCCAGTAAAAGCGTTTCAGAGTGGTCGTCATAAAAATGCAGCTTATTTCATTTCTACGATTAATATATATACGTGTATTCAATCTAATTAATTTTATTAATAAACACTATTGCATTACTAGCGCTTGTGTTGCTGTTTTTAAAAAAAAATAGAGTATGCATTTAGATGGTTTCAAGATACACACACAACTTAGTTGCACGTTTATTCTATTTAATGCATTAGTTTCTTTGAGGAGGCTTTTGTTCTTAAATTATCAAACATGTGTAAAAAGTGCTAGACGTTAAACAAGGACAATTATGAACGGAAATAAACTCGGAGTGTATTGGTTCAGAAATCTGGGTGTGTTTTGTGTTTTTTTTATTTTTCGCAGTTGTTTCCCGGTAGACGTTGACAACTATTTTCTTATCTCAAACAACCGTTTAAAGGGACCTGTTCACAGATTGGCAAATTGTCAATTTTTAAATTTTCGGCATAGCTCCCAAAAAGAAACATTTTATATAAACAAGCAAAATAACACTTCTGACAATGAGATATATTGGAAATATAGTGTCGTTTATTCAAACTCATCAATCGAAATTATAAAATTATAAAGCGTTTGTAACGCTTTTCATCGTTGTTTTTTCAAAGACATGTATCACAATTAAAGCGTTGAAAATGCACTCCTTTTATTGTGAGTCAGAATAGCCGAGTGGGTAGCGCGAGAACTTTATGATCACGGCGATCGTAGTTTCGAGTCCCGGCGACTAAGGCAATTGTTTTTGTTTTTTCCAGGATACAATTTTTTTTTTGGTAAGTCCGATTGCTTTAGTGTTTGCAGTTCAGATATAAAAATGCGAAAATCTGTGAACAAGTCCCTTTCAGTATCGATAGGCGTAAAGATCATTAAATATGCTAGCAGAACCTGACGAGCCATATTCACTTTTTATTTTGATAGGACTTCTCTAATGTGCCGGTGCATAGTGTACAGTTTCCATACATATAAAACATCTGATTAATTCGAACATAAGGGCTCCAGTGTAAATAATTGTATTATTTGATTATATTATATACACCATTATATATAATATTATTGGATTATATTATATACACCATTGCAAAAATGTTAACTCAACTATCGCAAACATTGGAAGTATCAAATTTTCTTCCAGGTTAATGGAATGCCAACTACCTATATAATCATCTTGTGATGGTATCAACGTGGATTTTGTGAGTGATCAAAATATTTGGCAACATCATAGTTGTCAACCACTGATAATTTTCTAGCTCTTTGGTCACTCAGTGTCACCTCGTGGTCACCTGTGTTACTGAGGCCAGTTTATTAAATCAATATTGAAGGTTGCCTTATTGACAGTGTGCCAGGGAGACGTGTCAAGGTAGATACAATTTTGTGTTGGAACATAGGTAGATAAATTTTCTTGTGATAATGGAACGTTACTTAATAAAATCGGGTCATATGAAAGTAAATTAGTGATCAAACTGTAGAAGCTAGATGACAATTTGACAGCTTGAACATAACAAGATGTATTGTAATAAGGTATACACGGCGGATTTCTATGCTTTCATTTTATATTAAAAAAAAAACATAATTTATAGCATATTTCAGAGAGTTTTCTTTGTTTTGCGGTATTAAATAACTGTGATAATATAACAGAAACTGGAGAACGGAGCCTAATATGCAAGCTTATCGTGCAATAAGTACCCTGCGGTATATTGCAAGTTAGTTCTAATTGATACGCACGCTAGTTATTGCACGGTAAGCATGCACATTCGGATCGCATCATGAGACCTTTCGACAGAGCTAAATTTGAAAATGACACAGAAGGTTTTATAACGTGTCATATTTAACTTTCCCAATGTAAATTTCGTGTCAGATTTTTTTTCACCGCTCCAAGACGCTGCTCGTTGTTAAAGAAAGTTACGATTTTGTTTCATACGCTCACTGCTGATTAGCTGCTATTTAACATAAAAGTGTTTGTAAGTAACTGTCCGATTATTCTCAATATCAGATGTTCAAATGTATTGTTTATTTTACTCGGGTTTGTATTATAAAGCCAGACGAGTTCTAATAAAGATATCCATGCAAATTGCAAACGGAAATGCTCATGGAAATTATAGATGAAGATGTTCGTGAAATCGTAGATGGAAATGTTAGCGGAAATAGTCGATGCAAATATTCGCAAATATTCGCGGAATTCGTGGATGCTTATGTTCGTGGAAATTTAAGATAGAGATGTTCATGAAAATACGAAAGTACTAGTAAGTGTTCAAGCAAATTGCAGGCAATTAACTAATTTATTTAACTCCATTTAACGCGTTATTTTTTAAAGTTCTGAATTATTTAGTTGTAGTTATACCTAATTGAACTATGGTGTTTATCATTTTTGTATTCAGTTTGCTTGTAAATAAATAATACATGCGTTATTTTGTAAAGAATAATTTGTTATATTATTTGTTATCGTTAGGCAAAGCACAGGAAATACATATACGTCGTGTTTATTTATAACCGGCAGCTATCAAGATATAACATCGCCATTTAATCATGAAATGATGCACATTTATGTTGCCAGTTGCCCCACTTGACCATATATGTGCATATATATGGTTAACGTTAACTAAATTTACAACTCTTAACATCATTTGGCATTTCAATAAAGAAAGGCTGAAAGAATATTTGACTGGAGATGGTTTCGTCGAACGGACTTGTGTGTTTAAGTTTCGCAGCGGCTTGTTTGATATACAAATTGTCTTCCGCTCTAAGTGCGTTGCTGTCATAATCATTCAACAAGCTCAGCAGTTATGAAAAACACCAGTGGAGTGTCGGAAGCGTTCACTTCATCACCGAGTTGATCATTCCGACCCTGGCACTTAGGGCCACGTTGTCAAGGACTACGCTCACGGATGCCACACTGAACGTACCACGCAAAAGTAAACTTCGCGTCTGTTTCAATGCCTTGTCCACTGAAAAAAAGACGATTTTGTTAAAAAGTGACAGTTGCGATACACATGATACAATAGGCGGATTTTATTATTTTTATCGTATTATTTATCATCATCATCATCATCATCATCATCATAATCATCATCATCATCATCGTTGTCGTCGTCGTCGTCGTCGTCACCCCCACCACCACCATGATTATCACCACCATCGTCATCCTTATAAACATGAGCAGATATAAAATAGCCCAGAACCTATACATACACATTCACAGGCGGTCGCTATGTTTATTTTTGTTGCGAAGTTGACATGAGAAACCATACAAATTACAAATGCTAATATAAATTGACAGGTAATGTACAGCTGAATTTATTTTATAACGACACGCGCGCTTCGTAAACGAGTGATTTGCCCAGCGTTCACTTCGTTGCAAGCGGTTCTCAACTCGTTTGACAGGTTGAACAGGAAGTGATTAGCTTTAGTTAGATTTACCTGTCACTTATGTTCCCTTTCATCCATATAATTTGTATGCACACCATATAAGCGTTTAGAAATCGATAAGATACAAACAGTTAGCAGTTGCATTAGAATGACATATTGATTGTATTTGAGCTTTGCAGCATTGTGTTTGATATACAAATTGTCTTCCAGTCTGAGTGGTTTGTTTGCTACATCGTTCAACGGTCTCTGCAGTTTCGAGAAACATGAGTGGAATATTGGAATCATTCACTTCATCGCCGGATTGACCATTCCAGTCCTGGCACTCCGGGCCACGTTGTCAGGGTCAACGCTCACTGATGGCAGCTGCATGCAACCACGCCTGAAAGTGTTACCGTCGTGCAATTCGGACTGGCCTTATTTGAATTTCTTCTGGGAAACGAGATTTCAGGACACCGTACTTCCAAAAAGGAATATTCCGGTGCTTCATGATCCACGTCCTTTTTACAATTTTCTTCGCACTTTTCCACGTCCAGGGGAAATGTCACTGGTTTGCCTTGCGAATTCTGTTAATAAAAGTGATCTTTATACCAACCACAATTTCGTCAATCCTGCATACAACTGGATACGGAAACACCGTGATTTTGAAAGCAAATTTGTATTTTTGTGCCTTCACGTTCCACGTCCGATCGGTGTGTGACGTCTTCACACTTCGAGACGTCTACAATAATTTCGTTCTACTTTACGCCGAGGTACCCGGACTTCTTACGGCATTTATGATTCCTACGCTGCTGTCCGCCGTAGTTCTGGCACCAAGATGGACTGCATACTATTGGCAACAAATTCTCAACGTGAACTAAGTGACGGGACCGACCGCAGAAACGGTGGTGGATTTTTTTGCATTCGACAAAAACTGTAAGCTGATTATTGTTTGTTGTGAATTGGGTTTAAAATTTTGGTATATGATTAACAATACTTAACTGAGGTCTGTATTTATGAACGATTTTGGTAAATTGCTTTGTTTTTGTTTGTTGATGTTTTTTTTTCTAAATAAAATGATGTCCAGCGTTTGTGAATAATTTTGGTAAATTGATTTGTTTCCTGTTCCAAAAAATAAATAAATAGAAAAAACCACTGCGTATTTTATTGTGGATATGTGTCCTTATTGTATTATTGCAAGCATTGATGTAGCCTGGTAACATTCAGTCCAAGCTTAGTTCTAATACAGGAAAGAATTATGTAAAACATTTGAAAGTATAGTCAACAGCACAATACTCAGTGTCATATTACTAATTGACGAAACTTTTAATGACTGACAAACTGCAAAGAGAAAGCAAATATTATAAACAATAGTTATGTCCAATTAGATAATATTTACTTCACATATTATTTAAGACGAAACATCCACAAGAAACTGCTGCGGATGTGTACTGTGTATTTAATGACACACGTCTCTTTATATTTGCGATGTTACAACAAATACGAAAACAAAATGGGTTTTAAAGTGTTGCTTCATGAGTCATAATACTAACAGGCAGATGTGATTTTTTCTGTACATCTATTGAAAGTTTCAAAAGGCATCTAAAATTACTGACAAAACCTTCTTTTTTACTGCGCATGGTATAATTTTTCTCAACTGTCCATATTCAAAACAATAAACGTTGATTTGGACACAGTTATTGATCAAATCTTTACAATCATTTAAGTGCGTATGTACGATCGTACAACAGATATAGTGGCATAAATACAATTAACGTGTATTTCTGTTTATGGAATAAAAATCAAGAACAAACATTGCGCTTAAACACATTATAAGCTAGGTTTACATCACCAAATAATTTTCGTTTGTACGAACGGAAACTCAAATACATGTATATACAGTTGGTTTAGGTTACACAACACTAATAAACGATGCAAAAGTCGACACTAGTACTTGTTGATTTATTTCATATTGAAGTTTTTCTGTCATTATTATTATGTTTTCCTGTTTGCTTGCAAGTTTTATTGTCACGGTCATCTGCCTATTGTGAAAATAATTGATACGAAGGATCGTACATACACAGTTTAATGATGTCTGATAGATTCAGTTAAGCTTAGGTGCTTTAAAAGATTATTTTAATGCATGAAATTTTGATTTATACTGAAATCCAATAAAAAAAAGTGATTTGTTTCTCAGGCAGCGCCGCGACGTTTTTTATGGCCCGCCACGAAATTTTTAATAACTATTTTTTGACGATCGCGCCCGGGTTAAAAAAAAAACAGTCCAGAAATATGTGAATAAAATAAAACTTTGTAGAAAGTGTCTCTAATGGGCATATAACCGAACAAAATACAAAAACTACGCATTGAAATCTGTGAATTATTAACATTTTGGTAACTTGCTATCGTCTATTTTCTGTATGCGATTATAAACTGGTGATGACTCTGGAGTGAACAAGCATGTACATTATCGTATATTCCATTCGTACCAAGTGGTTTTGAACAATGCATTTCGTTAATAAGAAAAGATTTCGGACGAATAAACACTATAAACGTTCATAAGAACTATTACTAAAATTACGATGCATTGAATTAGATCCCATGGAAAGCGGCTTAAAATTAAACGAATCCTCATTTATACATAGAGGAAGAAGAGTTACCCGGTGGAGATTTCGGTATTTCCAGAAACTTTATTCCTGTCTGATTTAATTCTATAACTCGGATATACACAGATTGTGAAATACTGAATAGAGTTTGAAAAAAAAGTCATTTTCGATCGGGAACCTTTATAAATATCGTCTATTTGTTGATTAATACTTTTGTTCCGTAGATGCTTTTGCTTGTATAAAAGCATTCCATATTTTTTGAAGAAAATCTGTCAAGATAAGTCCTATGGAAACAAACAAAAATGCCAGCTGCATTGACAAGTAATTCTTATTTTTTACAGTTATAAAAATATGAATTTCAAATGTTAAATTCTATAAATAGAAGGACTTTAAAAATGCTGATGGTATATCAATTTGAAGGCGCTTATGTTATTTATGAACATACATATTGATTGTCCTTTTACGTCGGCTTGCATAAATGACCGTTTGTGATTAATAAATCTATATTTAGAATTTTATAAAAAGCGATGCTTATTTTGTTATAAAAACTAAAAAATTTCTTTAATATGTACTTATTTATTTGTTTTAATCAGCCATTACATGGTGCCAATAGAAAAGAGTAGGAGAAAAAACAAACAAGAGGGCCCTAGGACGCTCACCTGAGACCTTGTAACCCAATAGGAATTTGCGTCCCTGAGGCGTGGTTTATTTTTATCCCAGGGGCATAATTAGAACAATCTTTAGCAAACCTCTGGGCCTTGCAGTTTCAGGTTAAGATTTTTAAAGTCATTTTGCTATTTAAGTCTATATAAACCATGTGACCCCTCGGGATGTGGCCAGATTTGACCCCAGGGGCATAATTTGAACAATCTTTGGAGAGGACCACTATGCAATGTTACGTACCAAATACAGAAAAGCTGTGGGCCTTGCCGTTTAAGAGGAGAAGATCTTTAAAGTCATTTTGCAATCTAAGTCTATATAAACCACGTGACCACCGGGGCATGACTAGATTTGACCCCAGGGGCATAATTTGAACATTATTTGTAGAGCACCACCATACGATGTTACATACCAAATATGAAATCGCTAGGTCTTGCAGTTTCCGATGAGAAGAACTTTAAAGTTTTTTTTCTATTTAAGTCTATATAAACCATGTGGCCCCTGGGGTGTGGTCATTTTTGACCCATAGGGCTCACTTCAACAATCTTTGTAGAGGACCACTATAGGATGTTGCATACAAAATACATAATCTCTGGGCCTTGCGGTTTCAGAGGAGAAATTTTTTAAAGACATTTTGCTATTTAAGTTTATATAAACCATGTGACCTCCGGGGCGTGGACAGTTTTGACCCCAGGGGCATAATTTGAACAATCTGTGTAGAGCACCACTATAGGATGTTACATACAAAATACAAAACATCTGGGGCTTGCGGTTTCAGAGCAGAATTTTTTTTACAACATTTTTTGCTTTTAAAGTTTATATAAACCATGTGACCCCCGGGGCGTGGCCAGTTTTGACCCCAGGCGCATAATTTGAACAATCTTTGTTGAGGACCACTATACGATGTTGCATACCAAATAAGAAACCTCTGGGCCTTGTGGTTTCTGAGGAGAAGATTTTAAAAGTGATTTTGCTATTTAAGTCTATATAAATAATGTGACCTCAGGGGCGTGACAAGTTTTGACCCCAGGGGCATAAATTGAACAATATTTGTAGAAGACAACTATAGGATGTTACATACCAAATATAAAACCTCTGGGCCTTGCGGTTTCGGAGTTGACGATTTTTAAAGACATTTTGTTATTTAAGTTTTTATAAACCATGTGACCCCCAGGGCGTGGCCAGTTTTGACCCCAGGGGCATAATTTGAAAATCTTTGTAGAGGACCACTATACAATGTTACATACCAAATATGAAACCTCTGGGCCTTGTGGTTTCAGAGAAGATTTTTAAAGTCATTTTGCTATATATTCTATATAAACCATGTGACCCCCGGGTCGTGGCCCGTTTTGACCCCAGGGGCATATTTTGAACAAATTTTGTAAAGGACCACTAAATGATGTTACATACCAAATATGAAACCTCTGGGCCTTGCAGTTTCAGAGTAGATGATTTTGTACGTCGTTTTGCTATATATTTTATATAAACCATTTGACCCCCGGGACATGGCTAGTTCTGACCCCAGGGGCATAATTTGAATTATCTTTGTAAAGGACTACTATAGGATGTTACATACCAAATATGAAACCTCTGGGCATTGTGGTTTCAGAGGAGATTTTAAAAGTCATTTCATTCTATATAAACCATATGACCCCTGGGGCGTGGCCCGTTTTGACCCCAGGGGCATAATTTGAGCAATATTTGTAGAGGACCACTATAGAATGTTACATACCAAATATGAAACCTCTGGGCCCTGCGGTTTCAGAGAAGAAGATTTTTCAAGTTTACACTTTTAAAATCTATTTTTAGCTTTGGTGATCAACATATGCAGCGGACCGTAACGATTTGAACAACCTTGAAAGAGGGTCACCCAATGATCATTCTTGTGAAGTTTGGTGACAATCTGTCAAGTGGTTTAGGAGGAGATGTTGTTTGAATAAAAAGTTGACGACGGACGCACGGACAACGGGCGATCACAAAAGCTCACCATCAGCACTGTGTGCTCAGGTGAGCTAAAAAAAATACTTCAATAAAAAAAATCGTCCTCCTTCGTGAATTTTTGGAACAAGTGTCGGGGAAACAATTCATTAATTTTGTTATCCTTACAATCCACCTCACATTGCTTATGGAGAGTTGTGAGAAATCAAATGTTACGGGCCAAAGTTTTTTATGCGCACGATTGATTGGTGGAAATGCGTGTCGTGGGAAAACCGGGCTTAATACTTGTGCGTAAAGTGTCATCCCGGATAAGCATGTGCAGTCCGCACAGTCTAATCGAGGACGGTACTTTACGCTTTTATGGTGTTTTCTGTTTCATGGAAGTCTCTATTAAGCATAAATCCACTGTAGGCGGAAAGTGCCAGCCCGCATAGGCTAATCCGGGACGACACTTTACCCACATGCATCAAGCCCGGTTTTCCGACAACATGCCTCTTTTTATCAAGTTTAAATATTACAATTCATAAAATATCGACACTGACATACGACTGTCTAGGTTGATTTACCCTATAACATGCGTTCATATCACAGAACCATGTCAACGAATATAAGTTCTGGAAAACGTGTTCCCTTTGCAACGCAAACCGGTAAATGTTTCAGGAAAACAGTTATCAGTTAACTGCTTGTTTAAAAAAAACATTGTATTTCAAGGAAACAACAACAACGACAAATATGATGTATGCATATATTTATTTTTATATTACAAATAAAACAACAAAAAAACATTGCACTAACCTTGATTATACATGAACATGATAAAAATGTATTTTGACTTGCACAAATTAACTAAACAATTAAACAATAATTTAATAATTAAATGAAACTTCAATCGGAATGGAAAACAAGTACAGTCAGTATAAATATATAAATGATAAGACAATAATTAACAAATGGCTATGACAAGGGGCCATATCCACAAAGATCATTGGAACAAGAGCTGTCAGAGGACAGCGCGCTCGGCTATTCGAAGTATTTCAGTTGGTACATATTTTGGATAGTGAAAGGGGCATACATTTGTTAAAATGCAATATTTTTAAGTGAAGCCTTGTATAGTTTATAAATTTTTGGAACAAAAACTTTAACCACAAAGTCAATGTAAAAAGTGGGCTAACTCTGTCAAAATACATAAAGTTATGGGTAATACTGCCCCTGATACTAGAGTTGATGACAAAGGTTAGTTCCAAGTTTCAAGTGAATAACTTATGCAGTTTTGAATATCAACTTTAACCAGAAAATATATGTAAAAAAGGGGCATTACTCTGTCAAAATACAAAACATAGTTCTGGGTAATGTTGCCCATGATACTAGAGTTGATGACAAAGGTTAGTTCCAAGTTTCAAGTGAATAACTTATGTAGTTTTTAAGTTAACAAACTTTTGAATATAAACTTTAAACAGAAAATCTAAGTGAAAAGGGGGCATAACTCTGTCAAAATACAAAATAGCGTTATGGATAATGTTGCCCCTGGTACTTAAGTTGATGATAAAGGTTAGTTCCAAGTTTCAAGAGAATAACTTATGTAGTTCTGAAGTTACAAAACGTTTGAATATAAACTTTAAACAGACAATCTATGTGAAAAAGGGACATAACTCTATCAAAATTCAAAATAGAGTTTTGGGGAATGTTCACCCTGATACTGGAGTTGATGACAAAGGTGTATTGCAAGTTTCAAGTGAATAGCTTTTGTAGTATTGAAGTTACAAAACTTTTGAATATTAACTTTAACTAGAAAATCTATGTGAAAAGGGGGCATAACTCTGTCCAGTACAAAACAGAGTTATGGGGAATGTTGCCATTGATACTGGAGTTGATGACAAAGGTTAGTTCCAAGTTTCAAGTGAATAACTTATGTAGTTCTGAATTTACAAAGCTTTTTAATATAAACTTTAACCAGAAAATCTAAGTGAAAAAGGGGCATAAATCTGTCAAAATACAAAACAGAGTTTTGGGGAATGTTGCCCCTGACACTGGAGTTGATGACAAAGGTTAGTTCCAAGTTTCAAGTGAATAACTTATGTAGTTCTGAAGTTACAAAACTGTTTAATATAAACTTGAACCAGAAAATCTAAGTGAAAAAGGGGCATAAATCTGTCAAAATACAAAACAGAGTTTTGGGGAATGTTGCCCCTGACACTGGAGTTGATGACAAAGGTTAGTTACAAGTTTCAAGTGAATAACTTATGTACTTCTGAAATTAAGAAACTTTTGAATATAAACTTTATCCAGAAAATATATGTGAATAAGGGGCATAACTCTGTCAAAATACAAAACCTGTCAAAATACAAAACAGAGTTATACGGAATGTTGCCCTTGATACTGGAGTTGATGACAAAGGTTAGTTACAAGTTTCAAGTGAATAACTTATGTAGTTTTGAAGTTACAAGACTTTTGAATAAAAACTTTAATCAAATTCAGACGCGGACGCGGACGCCGACGCCGGGGGAAGTAGGAATGCTCACCTATTCTTCGAATAGTGAGCTAGAAATTTTCACTTAAGTCATATTTTTAAGTGAAAATTTCAATTACAATTTTCCGGGTGCAAAATCCTTATTTTATATTCGAAATATTGTAAAATAAAAAGTATCTGTTGATTCTTTGCGCAATTTAAACCACAAAAGACAAAATTCACTCCAAAAGAACCAGCCACAGACTTAAGGAATTCAATGATTTTACGATATTTACTTAAGTTTTCACTAAGGAGCTTTGTGGATGATAAAGGCACCGAATGACAAGTGATTACTTTAGTCAAACAGAGTATTTTATTTAAATCCCCATTATGCAATATACGGCAGTATTTTTCAAGAGCTTGCATAGGGTACAATAACTTTTTGGAATTATGTACAATCGTATTCTGTTTAAATCAGAATCAAATATTTCGTATTTCGTCTTAATATCTCAATATCTGTAATTTATCTATTAAACCAGCATACATTTGGTTATCACTAACTGGCTACGGGAATGTAACATCATTTAATTTCGCGATGTCCGAATTTCGCTCAATTTTATAAAAATCGACTTATTAGCGCGGTCTTAAATTTGCGCATTTTTAATTATCTTTATTTTTTAAATAATCATTCAAAAAGAAAATTTACGCGGGTCTTAATACGCGCTATAGTCGGACCGCGAAAACGCAAAAATTAGACTGCCGCGAAATACAATGATTTTCCAGTATTCCCCGTATGGGACTATTGTGGATGTCAATATAAAGAAGTTTTACTTTCGTTATCAAATAAAGTCAATCAATTAAAATACGCTTATTTACGCCAGTATAGGTAAGTTAGAAACCATTTAATCAACTTAAAAACACATAATTGCATAAAAGGGCACCAAAAAGTAAACAACGAATAAACATATAGCAGTGCGTGCAAACGGAGATATATCAATAATAGTTAATACATCTCTGGTGCACATAAATATTCACAACAGTGAATCATTGGTTATGGAGAACTGTACATGCAAACATGTATTCATTCGATGACTGTTTTGAAAACCAGGTTTAGAAAACTTGTCAAACGAATTTTGCAGAAGATACCCCCGAGTTCTTCGTTAAACAAAACACTCGATGTCCATGTAGGTGTAACATTGTGGTAATTACCACATTTAGGACTTGGATTTGGAAAAAGAGAAGGAACATGCAATCTCACGAATCCCATTTTACGGGGTGTTTGTGTACCCTATTTAACAAGACAGTCGTTATAGCACAATTCAGTCGCGAGTTTGAAATACTTCGCATAACAAAAATTGGAATAAGTACTGAGTAGTTATTTAAGAATACGAAGATTGACAGGCTGTTTACAAGTCCTTAATCAGACCTAGTGTAACAGACGACTGAGTATATTTTTAATTGAGTACCGAGTTAAAGGTAACTGTTCACAGATTGGCAAATTTACATTTTTAAAATTTTTTGTTAGAGATCCCCCCCCAAAAAATACAAAATACATTGTATATAAACAAGCGAAATAACACTACTGACGAAGAAATATATTGGATATATAGTGTCGTTTATGAAAAAAAAACATCAATTGAAAATGTATAAAATTGTTAAGCGTTTGTGAATGCTTTTCATCCATATTTTGAAAACACGTGTATATTAACATAGCGTACAAAGTTCTCCTCAATGATCAGCAGGCAGAATAGCCGAGTGGCTACAGCGACAGATTTTTGATACCGGCGGACTTAGTTCGAGTACTGGCAAAGGCAATTTAACAAAACAAAATTTCTTTATATAATATTTGTTTTTGGTCAGTGCAACTTCTTTAGTTTTTGCAGTTAAGATATTAAATGACATTTTTTAATGACAAAAATCTGTGGACAATGCCCTCTAAAAATAACCAGCTGAATAAGACCAATTCAGGCATTGGATTATCCAGCTTAACTACACAGTGGTAATTATTTTTGCTTTAGAAATTACATACTGTATACAATTCTAAAGTAGGCAGACTAACAGAACGCTATTAGTAATTTAACTATACATGTGAATTTGGAATAGTAGTTTAACACAACAATCATATAATTCCAACTAACCTGATTTTTGATTATGCAGCTTAACAAAATACTATTGTTATTACAACTTGAAACGTTATGTTGATTGTGCAGCTTAACAAAATAGTCTTGTTATTACAACTTGAAACGTTATGTTGATTATGCAGCTTAAACAAATAGTATCGTTATTACAACTTGATACATATGTTGATTATGCAGCTTAACAAAATGGTCTTATGATTCTTACTTTACCATAAATATTATTTTGTATTTCCAGCTTCACAAACCAGAACTTATTATTACATGTACAACTTTAGACGTGATTTCGAATTATGCAGCCTAAACAAATTATCTTATTATTCCAACTTTTAATATAATTTTGGATTAAGCATTAAAACAATATGCAGTCTTATTAGTCCAACTTCAGCATGATGTTGAATTACACAGCTGAGCAAATCAAATTATTTCAACTTTATGCATGATTTTGGATTGGGCAGCCTCACAAAACTGAAACTGTAGATGTGGACTTTGGATAACTCCGCTCAGCACAGCAGCCTAATGAGCCCATTGTCGGAGCCGAGAAGCAGGGTCCTGTTGAGGGGCAGAATCTCCATGCACGTGAGCACACCCTTGAACACCTCAGACCGCAGTTTCGTCGAGGAGAAATTCGCCTGAAAGAAAAACATAAAAGGATTGCTGTTTAGTCAAGGGGAAAACTGGCTATAGAAACAACAAGAATTGTTGTTTTGTCGAGGAGAAAATCACAGGAAGTAAATCAGAAAAGGATTGCTGTTTAGTCTATGAGAAAAGCACAGCAGGAACATACAAAAAGGATTGCAGTTTAGTGGAGGAGCAATTCGCCTTAGGAAAAGGATTGCAGTTTAGTGGAGGAGCAATTCGCCTTATGAAAAGGATTGCAGTTTAGTGGAGGAGCAATTCGCCTTATGAAAAGGGTTGCAGTTTAGTGGAGGAGCAATTCGCCTTAGGAAAAGGGTTGCAGTTTAGTGGAGGAGCAATTCGCCTTAGGAAAAGGGTTGCAGTTTAGTGGAGGAGCAATTCGCCTTAGGAAAAGGATTGTAGTTTAGTGGAGGAGCAATTCGCCTTAGGAAAAGGGTTGCAGTTTAGTGGAGGAGCAATTCGCCTTAGAAAAGGATTGCAGTTTAGTGGAGGAGCAATTCGCCTTAGGAAAAGGATTGCAGTTTAGTGGAGCAGCAATTCGCCTTAGGAAAAGGGTTGCAGTTTTAGTGAGGAAAAAATCGCCTGATGGAAAACACAAAGGGATTGCTGTTAAGTCAAGAAAAAATTTGCTTAAAGAAATAAAATGGTTCCAATGTGTATTTAGTATGGTATCCGCCTTGTGATCGGAAGTCAATATTTTTGCTCAATAATTTTTTACCATAGCTGAACTGACTTGGTGTCCAGACTTTCAAATAGTAGTTTTAAGCTACCATACTTAATTGTGCTGATGCAAAGTATATGGTCACTACGGTATATGCAATGATGTCAGATAGATATCAAACATCAGATATTACGCTCACTGCTTGAAATGCCACACCAAGAACTCCTAATACCTGACTATCCACCGACGTGTGAACGCCAATCTTGTTGCTGGTGGTAGCACTGACTATCTGGTTTCTATAGAAACCAACACAGTGAATAGGCTCAGTTTGCCCTGTAATGAAAATTTACTTTTATTATAAAAGCAATGTTTGTGAAAAGCCCATGGCTTTAAGTTAAATTTGCACTATTAAACACATGATTTATGAAAGTCTCATACTGAATCATGAAGTACTACTCATATGACTATGAAACTTCTCAATATCGAACACAGCCTCAAATTACATAAAACTTATTAACCAACAAAACCAGTTGTTACATATTGAAGTCTAAGCGCAAAACTATGCAATTTAACTGTTATACAGCATGGACATAGTTTTGTGCTGACATATTGATATGAGCTTCTTCAACATATTGTCCGTAGTGGTGGGGAGCCTGACCAATGGAAACCGTTCCTAAGAATGGGCTTAAATTATCAAACGCTAACAGTTTCATCCAAGTCTCAGATTACAAAGGTTTGGCATAGGATCTAGTTGTACACAAATTCTAGATCTCAAGCTTAGTCTAAACTTAAAATATTGACCTACATGTATGAGAATGCTTGTAACATTTGATCTTTGATTTATATTGGTTTTAAGATTAAGACTAAGATTGAACTTAAGAATGTTCGTAGTCATGGGGCCTGTATTACCCTTGAAGCTGCAGACTTCTTTGAAACTCGAGCCCTCAATACTCCACATCCTCATGCTCAGGTCAAATGAGGTTGAGAGAAAGCATGACTTGTTGTAACCTTTCATCTGCAGGAAAACCAAGCAAATAAATTTATGATTGTAGAAACTATCAGCTTCAGTTAAGCCAAATCCTGGCAATGTGTTCACAAAACAAGTTGATTCTTATTTTTGCGTTCAATATGAATCCCCCACAACCAAAATAATTCATGCAAATGTACATGTATATACAAATCTATGTGAGAATTCAACAAAAACTGTAAATACGTACCTGATGGATCTCGCCGTCATGGGCCTTCAAGGATCCCTGCAGCATGCCCGTGTGGGTGCTGAGGACAGAGATGACCCCGGAGGAGAAGCCCACCATGACCCAGGCCCCATCTGAACTCGTGGTCAGGGACCGGATCACACCTGCAGGGTAGGGACATACCTGGTGAGTTGAGTGTGTGAGCAGGTGCATACATGATGCTGCTGGTGGTTGTAATGGTAATGATTATCTTATTAAATGAACCCCATGATAGTCGGATAGTCATGATAGGGGATAATAGTCAGAATTATGACACTAAGAGCTGTCTCAGGACAGCACGCTCAACTATTCAACCGCTTTGTCAGAGTTATTGGCCTTTATCACAATAACAAAAAGGGCATAATTCTACTAAAATGCTGATCACAGTTATGTGCCTTGGCCAGTGACCCTATATAATGACCTTGAAGACATGTGCGAACTTCTAATTGATCTGTAACAGATATAGAGATATGAATTTGTTGCACGCAAACTTTAACCTGAAATGTCTAAGTACAAAAAGGGGTATAATTCTGCTAAATTGCAGGTCAGAGTTATGGGACTTCGTCAGTGACTTATACGATGACCCTGAAGTCATGTGTGAATTTTCAATTGAATATCTGTAGTAGTATAGAGATATGGAGTTGTTGCACGCAAAATTTAACCTGAATTTCTAATTATGAAAAGAGGCAGAATTCTGCTAAATTGCAGGTCAAAGATATGGGTCTTGGTCAGTGACCTTATATAATGACCCTAAAGGCATGTGTTAACCTGAATTTCCTCTTGCACGCAAACCTTAACCTGACTTTTTTAAGTACAAAAAGGGGCATAATTCTGCTAAAATGCTGGTCACTGATACGGGTCTTGGCCAGTCACATTATATAATGACCCTTAAGGCATGTGTGAAGTTTCTATTGAATACCTGTAGTAGATATAGAGGTATGGAGTTATTACACGCAAACTTTAACCTGATTTTCTAAGTACAAAAAGACGCATAATTTTGCTAAATTGCAGGTCAGGTTATGGGCCTTAATCAGTGACTTCACATAATGACCCCTAAGACATGTGTAAAGTTTCAATTGAATATCTGTAGTTGTTACAGAAATATGGACTTGGTGCATGCAAACCTTAACCAGAGCATTAAGCTGACACCAACAAACGGGTGAGTAGTACAGCTCTAACTATTCTGTGAATATTCGAGCTAAAAATGATGTTGGTGGTAGTGATTTAAAATTATTTACAAAACAATCACTTTAAATACAGATGATGTAATTTTGCACATAAGACATGAACAAACATAGCCAAAAGGCAAAAGATGTTAACTTAACACCCTTTACATCCTTAAAATATGTACCAGTTAAATAGAAAATAAATGCACATCAAAAAGAAATACAGGTAGGGAGAAACAAATGAGTGAATGTTTGATTAATTGAAGCACTGACCATGAGAGCCAATCACACACTTGTATTCGTGAGCATATCTGGAGGCTCGCACGTCCAGAAACCTGCAACATACATCGCAACTATTATAACAAGAAAAGCATCAAAACAAAAACAAAAAAGTGCTGCCACCAGGGATCAAACTTACTGCACCATCTCCGGATTAAAAGTCTGACACACTAACCACTTGGCCATTCTGATTCACATACATGTCCCTATAATTTTTTACTTTATTATGGTGATTTACATATTGTTATAATAAATTCAACGAAACTGACAAAAGCACTAAAAAGCACTCATTACAGAAACATTATTTCCAATACATTTCTATGGCATTAGTGCTATTTTGCTCATTTATATAATTTTCCTTTATTTTTGGAACCTGTGACAAAATTTTGGGAACTTGTCAGTTTGGCAATCTGCGAACAGGTCCCTTTAAAGAACTCCAAGTGACATTTATGTTTTCTATTATATACTACTAGTAGACCAATTGAAAACATAGCATTATGAGTACATAATATAGTTGTATGATATTGCTTACAACACTTCAAATATGTTAATGCTAATTCAGATTCTCTAGAAATAACAATCTAGAATAACAATTTCGCAACAATTTAGTATTATTAAACAGATTAAAAAAAACTAGGTAAGCAATCTTCAATTAGGGCCAGTCCTGAACAAAAATATACAAAAGCATACATTTTTTCATATTTTTTACATATTTAAATATACTAAGGAGAACAATACATATTAAGAATCTATAATATATATGTGACATCAATAAACAAAATTTCAGCAATATTACTCTTTTCTGCTAAAAGAAATTGAGGTTTAAAATAAGTAAATATATTTAACTCGGCACACGTAAGAAAACAGAATGAGGTGGCAGCATTGTTTCACAGAAGATATTAGAGCAAAACTGTTGTTTCTTCTCAATGGTATTCACCACTCTTGCTTGCTTCTATTCTACTATTAACACAGTGTTAAAACGAATTGGTAACCTCTCCATTAAAATAGCCCAAAATGCACCCTCTCCATTAGAAATCATCTCTGAGAAATACAGATAGGTCACTTTCTTGTTAATATACCGTAAAAGCTCTATGTTTTTGGACACTTAAAAATAAATAATTTTTTTTAGATAAATGCAATTTTACAGCTTTGCTATCGCGTACCTAAAACGACATAAAAACAACAACTGCGAATAAAATAAACAGAAGTTATTAGTAAATAATTAAGACTGGTTCCCTAATACAATAATTTCAACAGCACATTGAATATATGATATTACTACTGGTATACACAATCCGGTAAACCCATTATTTATGGCACATGTCTCTACCCAATAACGCTAATGTAACGGTCCACCGCCTCCACTCATTCATCTGCAAGGTTTTATGACCTTCATCCGGTTGAAAAAACCCATGTGCGGTGTGTCACCGGATTAATGCAAACAGATCAATCAGGATGTCCGAAAATATATAGTGACAAAAAAATAATTATTTTGGCTAAAAAAGAGGGTGTCCAAAAATTCATTGTGTCCGAAAACATAGAACTTTTACGGTATACATGTAGCTTATTGTCGCCAAACATCTGATATATTTTGGTTTCATGGAACACTATGGGCATAGTACATAGAAAGGAATTCACACTATTACATGATCTGTTTCCTGGAAATAGTGAAATGTGTTGTTAACTTTAGTTTCCATTTGCCAATTTTCCGTGATATTTTCCATCATTATTCCCTTTGTTTCATTAAAACCTTACATTTTTGGAGTTTGGTTCAACTAAAAATGATTCCCCAATGTGTATTTATTTTTGTTATCTATAAGCGAACAACTTGTGTAAATATCATAATTTTTGGCAGTGGTCAGAATTGGAAGCTACCTGCAACCTCTCCGTATTGGTTTTTGTGTTTTTAGTCATTTAATGCTGTTTTCATGTATTATAAACAGTATCGGTCATTTTTGGTGATCTTTACTTTGAAAAATATGGACCGACAATACACGCAACACGCATTAATTGAACACAGTACACAAACAGGTACTTTTTTCGATGTAAAATATGTGTATTTCAAGACTATCTAAAATTGTTTTCTTTCATTTTAGTAAACGTTTGCGTTTGTTAAAAAATCTACCACGCCTTTATATACCTGAAACATGCTAATATTTAGTGCATAATGTATTTTCAATCAATTTAACTTATAATTGCCATATTTGCATGTTTTGTATACAAACATTCACGAAAAACGTCTTGATTTAACGGAGAGGGTGCATTTTGGGCTATTTTTAACGGAGAGGTTACCAATTCGTTTTAACCACGTGATTAATATTCAGAGAGTTCTCTCCACGTCGGTACCTGAGTGTGTTATCTGTGGTTGCCGTGACGACCATGGAGCTGGGACTGGGCAGGGGACAGAGGGCGATCACGGGGCTGTACTTGCTGGACTCCAACTGCCGCACCGTGTCACCCATGAAAGGGTCCCATATCTGAAAATTTGTGAACAATAATAGTACTGCACCATCAGGTGTTAAAAAACTAATCAGGTCCTGAAAAACTAATCAGGTGCTGAAAAACTAAGCAGGTGTAGAAAACTAATCAGGTGCTGAAAAACTATTCAGGTGTTGAAAAACTAAACCCCACTGAATTAACATTGCTTTATTTAAGTAGAATGAAATAATCAAACGCTGTATGGTGGCATATTTCGTTGATAATACCACATAATTATTTTTTTAATATTTCATATCAGTAAACGTTGGTGATACTAGGATGTAAGTATAAAGCACTGTCAAAATTTAATTGATGTTGGTGAGATCATATAATGATTCTTTAATATTCACATATGAAATATTTGCGCATCTAAGTTTATCACACCATCAGGTGATGAAATATCATCCACAATAATTAAATGATGCTTTTTTTCAGTAGGCCAAAAAAAAAAAATGCCATTGATACTAATGGCATCATACAATAATTTCTTTTATATTTTCTGTAATTTTGATCATTAATGCTAGAAAAATGTTTGTTTAAATTATTAACTAATACTAATGTAAGGTGGTAGTGGTGTAATGGATATGGTGACGACCTTGCCAGAGGTCGTGAGTTGGATCCTTACTCAGGGAGCATTCAAATCATCTTTCTAAAAAGACACCAAGTACTGGTTCTACCCAGGAAAATGGGACTCGAAAGTGCCTCAGTAAGCCTCAGGCTTTTGACACAATTGAGCTATAATAAATAGGTTTAAACTAAACTCAGTAATAATTTAACATACAAGGACTTTAACATACATGTACAGTGCTGTCACACGAAGCCACGAGCCGCAGGTTCTCGAGGTACGCCACGGAGAAGACTGACTTCTTGTGTTCCTCATAGGTGTACTGACATCGACACCTGAAGAGTGTAGTAGAAACACAGAGATGACAGTGTTGTGTATAACTCATCTGTTACATCATTACACTGACAAAACTAAATGACATATTATTTACCGATGAACATCATGTTACTTCAGTTATGTGCTTTCAGATAATATTTAGACTTTAATAATAAAGCTAAAAAAAAATTTTAATACCTATTTTACAAGGGTATGATTAAAAAAAACAACATTTCAAGGGCAGGAAGTACCCTATCCACCACCCCTCAAAGGGTTCATTAAAATTTAACATTTCCAAAAGTTCCAAGAAAGTTAAGTATAATTTGTAAATTTGGCATTAAGGGACCAGTTCACAGATTGACAAATTGACTTTTTTTTCAATTTGTTGTCACAGATTCCCAAAATAAAAGAACAGTGTATACAAGAGAGCGAAATAACACTACGGACATAGAAATATACTGTAAAGACCGTTTCGTTTATGAGTAATTATCAGTTGAAATTGATAAAATTATAAAGGTTTGTAACGCTAAACGATGGAATAATTTGGAGTGTTTCTGTTGTTTTTGTTAAAATTGTTGACAACACGTGGATCACTTACATAAAGTAAATAATGCTAGATTAAATAAAGCAATAGGAATGGCCGAGTGGTTAAAGCGATAGCCCTTTAAACTGGAGGTCCCAGGTTCGAAGCCCGGCAGAACCAAACTGTTTTCCTCTTTTAAAAAAATAATCCTTTTTTTGTTATTATACTCAAGCTCTTTAGTTCCGATGCTTAAATCTGTCAAGTTTAAGACATTTAATGGCATACTCCAAAAAATGCAAAAAAAATCAGTGAACAAGTCCCTTTAACGCAAGGATATCAGCCTAAAAATTCACACCTTTAAAGAGTGTTGCTGCAGTTTTTTATAACGAGGATATTTTAAACCTATCACCGCTTAATTTGCTATTATGCGGATAATCGGATGTTTAACTGCTTGTTGTGTCTGTGGTTATTTATTTCGAAAGAAAGGTTGATTCATATCAAAACATGTTCTACAGGGTTTATTATCATCTGCTCAGCTGAAATCATGACATGAAAATACAAAACAACAGACAGAACCGTTTGATGTCGAACTTCAACAAGAACACATATTTTCAGACACATTATTTAGGATGTGTAGTAACTTTGGGATTGTAGTTGTTATTATTGGTTTCATTTGTAAGCTGTTATGATACCTTTTAATAATGTGATATTTTGTCAACCTGCGTGTATCTTTTTTCTCAAATTTTGCGCTTGTGTCAGTTAAATTGCTGTATTTTTGAAAAGTGACCTTTACAGTAGTGATCATTTTTTACGTTTAATTCCAATAATATTGCGGTGACCTATATATTTTATTCTTGTTTTATGATGAGAACATATATATGAATAGATTCAAGTAGTTTGGGAGAATTCTATTATGTAGAACTTTATACAATCCCAATTATGTGGTTGATAAAGTAAGAATTTCTTTGGTTTTATCAGTCACACTGAATATATAAAATTAAAATTTCTTAGTATTTACCTTTTTTTTTTCTGTACTGCAATTCTTTGGTAATGTTTGTTTTTCATTAAATGCTAATTGTTATATATAAGCTAACATCATACCTTAATATTGCCATTTTCGTCTTTTATTGGGGTTTTATGTTAGTTTTGACACACGCAGAATGTTGCAGTTTTAATGCATAAGTGCCTGTTATATAATTGCAAATAAACTCAAAACAAGACCAGCGACTTTAAGTTTTTTTTTCATTTTTCACTTAGTATTTATATGTTACTTGTAGTCCTTGTAGACAAATTATCAAAATGATCTAGCATTGAGAAAAAAAATAGCCAAAACTGTAGCAACACTCCTTAAGTTAGGATGAAATGAATTTAGGTTTGCACAATTTGTTAGAACACTTAAGAGTTAAATTCTGTAGTCATGGGTAATGACAGTTCGAAACAATGTGCAATCAAATACCATACTAAAAGGGAGCAATTTCCAATATTATGAACCCCTACTAAACGGGAGTAACTTCCATTATATGAACGAGTACTAAACAAAAGTAACTTCCATTATCATGAATCCGTACTAAACTGGAGTAGCTTCCATTATCATGAATCCGTACTAAAACGGGAGTAACTTCCATTATGATGAGCGCATACCTTCCGTTTCCATCCCCAAAGTTCTGAATGGACCAGAGTTTCACAGTCGCATCCTTGCTAGCACTAATGAAGGAGTTCTCGCTGTCGAGCCGCGTCAAGCACCGGATGCTGTTCTTATGACCTGCGAAAAGAAAAGAACACTGTGCTTGTCAATATGGCTGTGTGACGTCATGCACCGGATGTTGTTCTTATGTTCTTATTCTGTTTAATATGGCTGTGTGATTGTGGTTTAATAATCTATGAAACAATGCGACTAAGAAAACTTTTACTGCAAGATAACATCATTAAAAATTGCTGACAACGTGAAACACTTGAGAACACTTTCTGAAAGAACCAGAAAATTGTGTTGTTTTGTTTATTAAAAGACAATATGATGCTCAGTGGTAGCATAACAAGTTAGGCCCTGTGCCAATAGTGAGCTAATTTTTATATGGGCAATATTGGCGGGGCCTAACCGGGGAAAGACCAATTCTGTGGTGGAAATTTCTCCCTATATGTCTGTAAAGCAGCGACAGGATTTTTGTCGCTACTTTCACGTCCTGAAGTGGCATGGTTAGCATTAATATTTCTTAATAAAATTTACATACCTGCAAAGAGAATTCATTCCTCAATAATGTTTCATATATATTTGTACGATAGTACTTCCATTTTGGATGCAACACCAATTTAAACCTACACACAATTGCATTTTCAACACATCTCGCTGTCCTCCACTTTCTAAACTTTAATCGATACTCTGCTACACTGAAACGATTGCGTGATTTTCGATTGGTCATTAAATTCTATCATTCATCATCTGATTGGTTGAAGCCTATTTGAAGGGTTAAACAAGGCAAGGTAAACATGGTGGACTGTACATGAATGTAGATTTATTGGCAAGTTTAAATCGGAATTAAACGCATGTTCTAGGTAAATTTCAGCACATGTTAAGCAGTTTAGGTGTTGTTTAAGTAAAATACGTTGATTTATAATTTTATTGTTGCAAATAATGGAAATTAATGAAAATTTAAACTTTTAGGTTTCCACCACATAAATGGTCTTTCGGTGATGAGACGTTCCAGTGAATTTAGCCCTATATAAAAAGTAACACTAAATTTGCAGCACATCTCATGAATTAGACTAGATCAGTGGATGGAAATGAAAAACGAGTAACACAGAAACAATAAAATACAACCTTGAAATATCTGTAATTTGATTTGTTTGAAGTTAAACAGTGTGTCCCTTTCATTCAGGCCTGAAAGCATAGATCTGACATTTTATATTAAAATTTATTTTATTTATTTTACTGATATAATATCACTCATCAATTCTTCAATAAAATATGATTTTCTACCAATAGACCAAAACATAAATCTTCTTAACAGAAAAAAGCCAAAGGATTTGCATGTTGTACTGGTCAAATAAGAGAAAACAAATATATAAATAAAATTATTGTTTAAATAAAGAATAAAATACACATTATTAATCATGTACGGAATACAATACTGGATTAAAGCTCTTAAGTAAAATATTCGTAATTTTGTATAACAAACAGGGGTTTTCAAATTTCCTTGCTGAAAATGCAACATGCATACCCAGCTCATGTTCCCAGTAAGCCAGCCAGTTTCCCTTGAGATGGCGCTGGGTCTTCTGCTCCATTTCAGTACTAGAAAGAAATATTTCAGGAGGTGGTATTTAAACACACTGGTACATAAGGCAAAAGTTATAACGCACCACAGACTAGAAAGTGCTGTAATTTTTAAATACGTATGTCAGCTGCGCAATGTTAAACGCGAAATTGTATCGTACTTTTTCCAATATTTTGGTATGAACACATGCATGTATAATTCGAATAATCATAGCTGTCATTCCAGCTGAAAATCTTATAAATAACGAAAACAACTTCCACTTGGTGCATTGTAAATAAAGAGAATGCAACAATTTCCATTTGGTGTGTTATAACTTTTATTGAGTGTATTTTTGTAAACAATCAAATTGTTACAAATAACAAGTTGATACTGCAAATATGGAAAGGGTAAATACTGAAGTCTTCTTTGATCATTTGTATTAATTACTTTTTTTTTGTACTCTATATTATGTAACTGTGATTCAAAATATAAAGAGTATTGAAAAATTAATGTCGATCATCATCATCTTCATCATCACCACCACCACCATAATTATCATCACTATCATCATTATCACCACCACCACCACCACAACCATCATCATCATTATGGGTGTCAGAATATTTTAAATCCATACTGCGATATATTGTGATATTTTTCAATTCATCACAATATTTACTGCGATATATTGCGACCTTTATATTGATGTATTCAATAAGCTTAAGACTGAACAGCGCAATATTTTAACGGTTGTTTATTTTTTACTTTTTATTTTCACCGAAGTTGATAGCAGGCGCAACAATAGCAACATATGAACAGCAGAAAGAAAAGCAAAACAATTATGACCAACACTCTCAAACCGCCAGTCATGACTGTTCACCGTATTTATCATATTACATACAGAGTGATTGCTTACATGTACAGGTTCTCTATTCATGATGTATGTTTGTTTTGTGCATAAACTATGTACAGTAAAACCCCACTAATACGACGATTTAAGGGTCTGGATAAAAGTGGTCTGAATAAGGGATGGTAGTATTTTGAGGTACAGTAAATCACCGATTCAGTACATGCATTTGCCATCGTTATTTAATGTGTTACCCACTAACTGTCAGATACATGTAGTGCCAATTAGCGCAATCTGATACACAGTCGATGTGCTAATCCGTTGTCAAAACATATGTAACAGTGTTTTTCACACATCTCTTTCACAACCACAAAGTATTTCTACTGCATATGTTGTTAATTGGTGAAATAAAGTGTCAGGGACCAAATGACACTGGTCGCAATATAGTGTCAGCGACCAAATGACACTGGTCGCAATATAGTGTCAGCGACCAAATGACACTGGTCGCAATATAGTGTCAGCGACCAAATGACACTGGTCGCAATATAGTGTCAGCGACCAAATGACACTGGTCGCAATACAGTTTCAGCGACCAAATGCAACTGGTCGCAATAACGGGGTTATTTTAAGCGTTATTTGGTACTTTTTGGTCTAGGATTAATGGTCATAATATGGAATAGCGAGGTGCCCGTATAATCAGGGTTTGCAACGATTAAAATAAATAGGAAAACAATCGGGTCTTTTAAAAAGTGTCCGCATTAGCGGGGTGGTCGTAAAATCGAGGTGGTCGTTAAGCGGGGTTTCAGTGTATGTATTTCACTCTTTATATTAACTGGAAACAATGTCTCAGGTTTAATGTATTATAATCAGTTTAAGAGAAAACATGTTTACCAAACATAAATGGAATATTATTGGTCGCCAGTAAAGTCTTTAATGGTCCGGCTTTTGACCTTAACCCCTACAAAACTATCACTTTTTCAAAATGATACTGGCTTTCAATTGACAATAATAAACACATTCTAATTCAGTCAAGTGTTGTAATCAAGGAAATAATAACAGGAAAAAAACACAAAACTGTCAAAAGACCACATAAATAATGCAATATATTGGTATGGGCATTCATATTGCGATATTTTATTGCAGAATGAAATATTGCACTAAACCAATAAAGTGGTATATTGTGACACCCCTAAACATCATCACCATCAGTATCATCATCATCACCACCACCACCACCATCATCATCATCATCACCATCACCACCATCATCATCACCATAACCATAACCGTCTTCATCATCATTACTAGTATTAGTTATTGTTTTGTTAATGCCAGCATCAATAGATTGCATACATATGATAAGAAATAAGCAATTTCCAAAATCCCAGCAAAAAGTTAATTTATTAATTCGTAATATGATAAGAAAGGCCAAAATTTTCACCTTTTGGTGTCATCTGGATCAATTCTCAGGATCCCTTTGTGATGAAAGTGTTTTCTAAGGTGAAGAGTATCTGGGATGGTTTCCAGCTCAGCAGTGTCCTGTAGGCAGATCTGGTTGCCAACTATAGCCACATTGCTACCAAGGTCACCAACAGGTGGTGAATTACCTCCCTTGGTCTGCTCTTCAAAAGATTCTACAATTTACCAATTGACACATGATCAGTGCTCCAGATAGGCTTTTACAGTGAGGGTAAATGTACGAATACATCTGAAAATGTGGCAGTAAATGTACACCCTCTCCAGAATATATGGTGGTGAACAAGGCTAAGTGTTGGGGAATTTACATCCACAAACATTACAATATTTGGAACATATTATTATTATCATAATTTTTAATAATGTAGTAAGACTTCCAAACATTTTAAGACTTAGATTGTCAACGAAACATATAAACTGCACATTCAGGTAGGCAGGTCTGTTAAAACTTCCGTCTTCTTCTGTCTTCCAGTTACTATAATTTGACATTAATTACGCGAACATGGGAACAATTGTTAGTAAATGTACGCCCAAATCTTAATTTATCTGATTATATGTACACCCAAATCATTATTTTCTCTGCGTAACTTTCAAATTTTTGTGGTTAATTTACGCATATACATGCCTTTTTTGGTCCTCTGCACGTGATTGACAATGCGCTTAGCTTAGCAATTCAGAAAGCCAAAGCTTTGGTGTTTGTCTGAGGTAACTTGTAATAATAACGGTATAAAGGTATTTGTAGCAACCCAGCTCTTGTTAAAATTAATTATTTTTGCAATTCAGTTCATCTATTTATACAGATATTGAAATACTCATTCTAGAACATTTTGAATTTTTTAAATACATCAAGTAGAACAAAAGATATGGAAAATTTTGTACAGCAAATTTCGCCATTTTCCCAGACATTTTTCTTAACAATTTATGTGCCAATCGCGACGCGATCACAGAACTGTATTCTGAAAAAGGTATTTCACTATTTGGCAGAGAGTAGGCCAAGTCATAAATCCAATATCTATCTGTGAATTATATAGAGGGAATGAGCTTTTTTTTACAAGTTTAATATGATACATGGCATGAAAAAAGAGTTCCATTCAGTCTACAACTGAGGCTAATAAATGAGACATATAAAAAGATTTTGTGCTAGTTTTTAATGGGGCTTAATTCGCGGTAACCGCCAATACTGCCCATATACATGTAAAACGTAGCTCAATATTGGCACAGGGACTTGTTAGGCTACAAAACAACTGTACTTTACTATTACAGAGAAACCTGGTTTAAAAAAAAAACACGTTAGATATTCACACTTCATTCTACTTGTAAAACCATTTGCATCAAACATTGTGTTCAACAATGATGTTAGTTTACAAGGTGTCAAACATTTTCTTGTATTTGCTTTTTTACTATCTACTGGTGATAACTGTACACATAATTATGCGATATATATCAGTATCAGACAGTGTTGTAGACATGAATGTAAACAACAACCTTTGCTATAACTGCTGTACATAGACCCGTCAATAAGCTTATTATTAGACCATTGCTTTCATTCAATCAGAAGCTAAATTTGATATGAGTTATATTCAGAAAACAAACAATTACATGTATATATCAACATGTATGTATCTACAGATAGATTCAACAGTTTATATGTTGATACATAATAACATTGTACTTTGATATTTACCGCTGTCAAGTTTATCATTGTCGGTGTACAGAGCACTGTCAAACTGGGCACACAGTTTGCGTATCAGGTCATCGTTAGGCAGGCTCTCCTCCATGTGATGGCTGTAAAACAAGGAAGGACTTAAGATTCTTTAAAGTGTGTACGATCTTACAACAAACATAATGGCATAAATTAAAACAGCCCGCTGGCATAAATTAAAACAGCCCAATAAAGTTAATTACCATATAATTCGATTTAAAAGGGAAGAAAAGTTAATAAGAAGCATGGATGCAAACGCATAATAGGGTACTTATTTTGTTAGAAAATACTTTTAGACTGTACAGCTGGAAACTCCAATACATGTATATACGTTGACTGAACAGTTGTTTTAGGTTACACAACACTAATGAACAGTGCAAAACTAGACACACGTTTTTGTTGATTAATTCGAATTTTTAGTGTTTCTTTCATCCCATTTATATTAAGTTGTCTGCTTTTAAGTTATTTTGTCACTTTCATCTGCTTATTTTGAAAATAATTAACATTTAAGATCATACATACACACTTTTAAAGTCCCTTCCCTTTATTTCAATGTGTACTTATTTTAAAGCAAATTGTTTTTTACTTGAAATCTGTATAACTCGAAACTTATTAATAAACACATGTGGGTTGATTTATTTAATCAGAAAATGAAACTAAAACATCTTTAAATACATCAACAATTACACTAAGTAAAGAACAGGTCGAAATGTATATGAAAGTCCCCTAGACGTTTTAATAGTGAGATACACTATACATGTAGCACGTGCACTAAATTGGAAATTAAACTATCATACATTCATCCCACACTTATTGGATATTGATATAACAGGTTTGCTTAAATGACACTTGTAAAATGTCATGTATGATACAATTTTATTTTACAAGAAAATTTCGCTAGCTATACCTTCCGAACACAGAGGTGAGAGGAATATAAGCTGCCAACGCCAGCTCAGGGGTGTACGTTTGTCGGAACTCCGTTTTTAACAGCTCTTCACTGGCTGATTTTCCATCAAGTGCATCGTCTAAAAACCCAAAACAATGAAACTACTTACTAAATATAGTAGTACATTGTTACAATTGCTGAGGAAATACAATTTACAGACTTACATATGTGTGTGATGGTGAATTTATTTATGCCAAGTTGTGACATTTTAGAGTTTTGAATATTGTCGTGATTACAGTTGAAATGTGCATCATGTCATCCTAGCACTCTGTGTAAAATGTTCAATCCTTGCATGGAACATCACCTTCTACACATACTCAAGTGACATCCAGGCATCATGTCATCCTAACAGTCTGTGTCAAATGTTCAATCCTTGCATGGAACATGACCTTCTACACATACTCAAGTGACATCCAGGACATAGAGAATACTAGATTTGTGCTGAATATAGAGAATACTAGGTTAGAGTTGAATACAGATACGTTTATTAAATGAGGCTTAAAAAAAACTAAACCATGAGCCTTGGTGAGCAGTGGTTTAGGTTTTTGTACCGAGCAAATAAATGTCTCTGTATCCAACACTTACCTGGTATTCTATTTATCCCATCATTTTCTGTCTTTATTTTGAAAATGTCCGATAAAAAGCACTAGATAACACGAAAAACATCAAATGACGTCACAAAAATAAACAACATGACGTCATTATAATGCACCTGTTTGCTGTATTCAACAAGGTGACTACAGCTAAGTTTATCCCGTGGGGTGCTATTTCAGCAATGCAGGGGATAAAAAGTAAAGGTTAGTAAGATCATGAACAGCAGATAAACTCATCATTATCCAACACTTGCCTAATATTCTTTCGATTCCACTATTTTTAGTCTTTCTTTGCAAATTGAACATATGAAAACATACTAAAGAACACCAATAACACAAAAATAATGTCATGAAATGCATTAAAATGGCGTTTTGAGACAGTGCATGATAGCATTATCACACAGTATTGAAATCAAGTATAATTTTTTAAAAGGGTGTTTATATCATACATGTGTCACTGCATGCATGATGATGGGATGAAAACTTACCTCTGTCATCCATCATGTGCGTATCAGCAAGACTGTAGTTAGACCGAACGGTTCTACTTTTCCGCATATGGTCTGTGGGGCTGCTGTAAGCCCCAAGTCTCACTGGAGAGCCGATCATGTACTGCTGCGTGTCGGTGTCCATCCGGATATGGAAGAAGGAATCGTCTGCTGAACCACTCTCTACCAGACCTGCTGGCAAACAGGGATATAGACAGAACATGGAATATTTTGTGTGTGTGAGTCATGGGAGGAGAGGTACTTTAATGGTGTAAATTTCAAGTGAAAGAAGTACCATATTAAATCTGAACTTTATTATTTCGAACTCTCCGGCCACAAAACTTGTGTGGGGATTGGTCATGAAATTATTTCTACGGCCATTCTCCCCCTACCTCTGATTCAAGTAGGACAGTTGTCAATTATTGGCATAGTTATGTGCACTTGGCACTGGTAAACTGCTTACATTGGCCAAGCCTGCCTAGGAAAAGTGTGAGTCGGTTAACTGACCACTGTGATACAACTGAAATACCGGTACTGTTAAAAACGGGAAAAAAAACAAACAAACAAACAAAAACAATTATTTCGAACTCGCTTTGTTTGCTTTATATCTCAAAAATGTTATTGTTAGTAATTTTTACAGGTATTTAAGCACCACAGCTGACCAGCATCAGGTGTAGACCTGACTTAATTGTAAATAGCCTTTATGTTGCATTTTGCAATGTACAAGTGTGTTGTAGCTTGAATAAATCATTCTATGTAAAGAAATTTCTATTGCTTTCGCATTTAAGCATCAATTCATTGAATTCAACTAACACACATAAATTAAATTGATTCCTTGATGATATTTCTATACACTGTTTCCGCTGCTGTTGCCATTATCTTTAAGTATATCTACTGAGGAGCTGGTTAAACATTCTATTTACTTACCAACGTAAGTTTTTTGCTGATGTTGCCAGTGTTTTTGAGTACTTTGCAAACAGTAAGGGGCAGAAAAAAAATCAATTAGGGCCTGCTGGAAATGCACTGTACAATTTCTCTGGACCTCCCTGTATTTCTACTGGCTTTTTTGTAACACATTTTCTGGGCTCATGGAATTTGAAAATTACGGTCTGGTACAATAACCTTTAATGTTATGGAACATGTACTGATTACGACACCTTTCAACTTTAATTATGTGCACAAACATTTTGATATAGTTTCCATGTACAATCAAATATTCAGTAAATGTCACACTAATTTGTGTTGACAGAAGTTTGCACTCTTATCTTAAACAAATATGTAGTGTATACTTTCTCATTATGAATGTCGGTCCATGTTGTGACTTTCAGTGGTGTTTTTTCACCAAAAATAAGCTCATAAAATGTCTGGTAAATGTTATTGAAACTGTGTGTACTTTCACCACTGGCCTTGCTGTACGAGATTACAAATTTGTTTCATTTTTTTCTGCCCCTTACTGTATCTACAGAGCAGCTTCTTAACAATTCTATTTACATTTGTCACTGATGTTGCCAGTGTCTTTGAGTATATCTACAAGCAGTTCCTTAACAATTCTATTTACATTTGTCACTGATGTTGCCAATGCCTTTGAGTATATCTACAGAGCAGTTCCTTAACAATTCTATTTACATTTGTCACTGATGTTGCCAGTGCCTTTGAGTATATCTACAGAGTAGTTCCTTAACAATTCTATTTACCTTTGTCACTGATGTTGCCAGTGCCTTTGAGTATATCTACGGAGCAGTTCCTTAACAATTCTATTTACCTTTGTCACTGATGTTGCCAGTGCCTTTGAGTATATCTACAGAGCAGTTCCTTAAAAATTCTATGTACCTTTCTCACTGATGTCGCCAGTGTCTTTAAGCATATCCACTGAGCCGCTGGTCAATATCAGGTCTTCAGGTGAATACACCTGCTCAAACGGCAGAAAGAACAGCTGCAGCGTCCTCGTCATCTTCCCTCGTGTCATCTCAAAGCCGAGACGAAGACCAATGATGTACAGCACATCGATGATCTTGTACAGAATTAACGAGCGTACCACATGGCCGCTGGGAAAGGAAATGGACGAGGTGGAGACCAGCTTGATGATCGGCCTTAATGCTTCACTGATGACAGTGTCCTGTCATAAAAAAAAAAAGTGTATCATGGGAAAACCGGGCTTAATGCATGTGCGTAAAGTGTCATCCCGGATCAGCCTGTGTAGTCCGCACAGGCTAATCCAGGATGGCACTTTCTGCTTTTATGGTATTTTCTGTTTCAAGGAAGCTTCTTCTAATAATAAATCCACTGTTGGTTGAAAGTGCCGTCCCGGATTAGGGACGACACTTTACACACATGCATTAAGCCCAGTTTTCCCAAATATAGAAAAAACAAAAAACAAAAGATTTTATTTAGATACTGTATCCTGTGAATATACAACATTTTTATGCACCGATTGTGGGTCATAATGCTTCACTGATGATGCTATTCAGTGAAATTAAAAATATATATAGAACAAAATCTTCTTCAGGTTACAGCATCCTGTGATGATAAAACATTTCCATGCACTTCTATTCATTCTATTATCAGACAAAGCAAAAGAAAATCTCACACATGATATATATATTTCAGATATAAATAAATAAAAACGCCAGCTGATTTTCTTCAAATGCAGTTCAACAATGAAGTAAATATACAAACGTATTATGTTTTGCAAATATTATACACATTATCTATATTGTGAATAACAAAGATTTCTGCTTGCCTCAACACAACTATTTACTAATATTTCTCACATAAAAACTTTCATTGTAATGGCAACTGATCTTAATAAATCAATAAGCATACCATTATTTGCATAAATAATTTATTGATAATTCATTGGCATAAATATTAAAAAGGCAGTAGCATTACCTGTAGCATCTGGAGGAATGTTCTATCTGACACCAGTGGAATAACGTCATTACCTGTAGGATCTGGAGGAATGTTCTATCTGACACCAGTGGAATAACGTCATTACCTGTAGCATCTGGAGGAATGTTCTATCTGACACCAGTGGAATAACGTCATTACCTGTAGCATCTGGAGGAATGTTCTATCTGACACCAGTGGAATAACGTCATTACCTGTAGGATCTGGAGGAATGTTCTATCTGACACCAGTGGAATAACGTCATTACCTGTAGGATCTGGAGGAATGTTCTATCTGACACCAGTGGAATAACGTCATTACCTGTAGGATCTGGAGGAATGTTCTATCTGACACCAGTGGAATAACGTCATTACCTGTAGGATCTGGAGGAATGTTCTATCTGACACCAGTGGAATAACGTCATTACCTGTAGGATCTGGAGGAATGTTCTATCTGACACCAGTGGAATAACGTCATTACCTGTAGGATCTGGAGGAATGTTCTATCTGACACCAGTGGAATAACGTCATTACCTGTAGGATCTGGAGGAATGTTCTATCTGACACCAGTGGAATAACGTCCCTTAGCAACACAACTGCCGCAACCAGCCCCGCCTCTGCTCGTAGTGTGAGACGCTTCTTGGCCACGTGTATCTACAGGAAAACAGGAGTATAGTTCAATGACTGGTTATTACCGTTCCATTGGACCTACCTTTCTGTAAATTTTAAACAATACACGACATTGCTATGGCGATAAGAATTTGCAGGCTATTAGAACCATTATGAACTAAACAAAATAAATCGGTAATATATGTGTAGCTATGATGATGGAATTTTTCTTTCAAAAATATTAAAAGTGATGTACTTGGCCTGAATCTTTCCTAACAACCCTTGTATTTAATCATCATGGCTATCGTTTACATCATTTCTAATACAGCAAAACAAATGTAACAGGCTTTAAAAATACATTAGAATACATCCAGCATGTACTCTCTAGGTCAAAGAGCACTAGACTGGTTTAACCTCAGCTAGCCAAACATGAGTTCCATTTAAATATTTGCATCATATTAGGCATGTTGTGGGGAAACCTGGGCTTAATGCATGTGCGTAAAGTGTCGTCCCGGACTAGACTGTGCAGTCCGCACAGGTTAATCCAGGACAATACTTTCCACTTTAATGATATTTTGTGTTTCAAGGTAGTCTGTTCTAAACATAAATCCACTGTAGGTGGAAAGAAATCCGGGACGACACTTTACGCACAGCACTAAGTCAGGTTTTCCCACGACATGCCTCATATAATTTGATTTAAAGTTCTCAATGAGGGCTCATGCTGTCATTAGCCAAATTAGCTCATGGATACAAATTTGACTATTTGCCTAAATAAAAATCTGTTTGCTTACAATAAATTCATTATAAAAAAGATACAAATTTTGAAAATTACCCAGTTTTCTACAAGGTACAGTAAATTTGACCGAAGAACTTTTTTTTTCAGCACGTGCGACCTTACCCCACCCACCCAATATGCAATCCCAAGTGAGTCCTTGCTATAAGGTATCTATGTATGGAGTTTCATTACAATAGTTCATATTAGCTATTGCAATTCTGGTATGAGCTAGTGAAGAGTGTTGTTATAAGAAAGATTACTAACAAATCCTGCAGGTTATCATAAAGCACCTACCAGGTCAATGATGCAAGGAATGTACTGGATAAGGATGACATGCTCCCCATACAGGCAGGCCACATAGTTGAGGCATTCCAACACCTTGTGGGCGTTACGGTCACCTTGTACTTGCCATGTAGACTTGGGAAGATCAGCATCTGAAGTGACCATTAAAAAGACCTCACACACAGGAACTTAGCTATTCAGTTTTATTGGGTGAAAAAAAGTATTATGTGTACATAACAATATATAGCTCATAGAAATTGACCTGTCACTCAAAAATTCTATTCGTATAAAATAAGTTATATCCAGTGTTTACTATTGGTTTAGTTAGATGACTTGTTACAAGGGTTCACAAGTTTTTCAAGAGCATTTAAATCATAACTGTCTTGTCAGCAGCAAATACAAAATTAACACAATTACAATATGGAAACCAATACTAAATTTATCTGATATGCATTCACACATAAAGGGCATTGCCAGGTTTTTCTAAGCTGTACTTTTGAAACAAAAAGATTTTATATAAAAAAACAAAATGATGCAATACAACAAACCATCAATACATCTTCTTTGCAAATGATGTTACAAGTAATTAACATAAAGAAATATAATTTCTGGTTTATCATGCCATTAAAAAGAATTTCATGTTGAAGTGGCTCTTTAAATTTCCTCACATTTAATGGTCTGTAGAAATATGGCTGTCAGAAGAGTAACATGTTAGTGCTGTGCAAATATTGAGCTACTTTTTATATGGGCAATATTTGCTGCAGCGCATAACCGGGAAAGGACCATTTTTGTAGTGGAAAGGTTTCCTTCTTTGCCAATATTGTTCCAACAGGATTTTTATCACAACTTTCACGCCCCAAAATAAGATAGTTAAAGTGAACGGATTGCAATAAAAGTTACATACCAGGGCAGATAAACCGTTCCTAATTAATGTTCCATAAATATTGTTATAATGACACTTTCATTTTGGATGCATGAACAATTTAAACCTACAAACTTTTGCATTTTTAAATAAATCTCTATAACCGCAGCTGTGTATCAGTGTGTTCAATTTTATTGATAAATCTGTTAACTCCGGGCATTGCGTCATTTCGATTCGTCAGTTGATTCCATTAATAAAGTTGAAGGTGTTACACAAGGCAAAATAATGGCGGTCTGTACAGAAATGTAGTAGGTGAATACGCAGGTAAACTACATCAGAGATTAACTTTATTGTTGAAAATAATAGGAATTTAAGAAAATATAAACTTTTAGGTTTCCAATAGGTCCTTCGGCGATAAGACGTTCCAACGAATAAAGCCCTTTATAAAAAGTTACACAAAATTCGTTGCACATCTCATAAATAAGACTATCAGAAGAGGACAAAGCAATAGCATCTTCCAGAACCAACTTACTGTTTTCAGGCAAAACCACAATCTGTTCATCTCCTAGGTAACACAGTGCCAGCATCCGTACCAAGTTCTTGGACAGGTATTTTGCTGTGAGCAGGGGACCCAGTCTATGTGAGAGCCATTTTGTGCTCTCTGCAGCCACATCACAAATATTTATAGTCTGGCTTTGGTGAATCTGTCTGAACTCATCCGTCTCACTTCTGATCATATTAAAAACAGACTTGGAGTCACTGTCAGCATCAATTTCAATTTCTTCTTCATTCTCTTTAGTCTTTGATTGGTCGGTTTGAATCATGATGTCTTGTTCTGATTGGTCCATTTCAATTGTTCTGTCTTTTGATTGGTCGATTTGAATTTCTTGGTCTTTTGATTGGTCATCTAGTTCAGAATCAGGCTCCTCCTCCTCCTCCTTCTGCTCAAAGTGCACTAAATAGCCATTTTTGTCTTTCGTCTCTGAAACAGTGTCTCCAAGAGCAGTGTTTCTTTTGTTTGTACCCTCTGACAACTCTAGAATGTGGGATACACTGTGCACTGAAGCGCAGTCCTGACTTTCACCAGCGTCATCAGTTCCAGCTTCATTTTCACTCTGCTGTGAGAGCTACAAAACACCATTTTCATAATTAAATGAAGCAACAATCATATCAAATATCTGAGCGCAGAAGATTTTATCACAAAATTCTCGCATATCTGATATACCCTACTGTTCATTATTGATATCCATTTTAAGAACATATGTTACATTCAATGCCTTGAATCTGCAATAATCAAAATCACTGTAACATTTTTCCCACCAGCTTTTTAAATATGGATCATGTTCGGACAAACAACCAGTAATGAACACTGGACCCACCTGGTCTGTACTGAGGGAGTCCACAGACTGGGTGTGGTACCCAAGAGTAAGAAGGCTAGTAAAGAACGCTGGACCTACCTGATCTGTACTGAGGGAGTCCACAGACTGGGTGTGGTACCCAAGGTACACTGGACCTACCTGGTATGTACTGAGGGAGTACATAGTCTTGGTGTAGTACCCCAGAGTTGGGAGGCTAGAAATGTACACTGAACCCACCTGGTCTGTACTGAGGGAGACCACAAACTGGGTGTGGTACCCAAGAGTGGGATGCTAGTAATGTACACTGGACCCACCTGGTCCATACTGAGTGAGTCCACAGACTTGGTGTAGTACCCCAGAGTAGGAAGGCTAGTAAAGAACACTGGACCTACCTGGTCTGTACTGAGGGCGTCTACAAACTTGGTGTGGTACCCAAGAGAACGAAGGCTAGTTAACACAGTGGACCTACCTGGTCTGTACTGAGGGAGTCCACAGTCTTGGTGAAGTACCCCAGAGTGGGGAGGCTAGTAATGTACACTGAACCCACCTGGTCTGTACTAAGGGAGTCCACAGACTGGGTGTGGTACCCAGGAGGCTAGTAATATTGACAGGACCCACCTGGTCTATACTGAGGGAGTCCACAGTCTTGGTGAAGTATCCCAGAGTGGGGAGGCTAGTAATGTACACTGAACCCACCTGGTCTGTACTGAGGAAGTCCACAGACTGGGTGTGGTACCCAAGAGTGCGGAGGCAAGTGATGTACACAGGACCCACCTGGTCTGTACTATGGGAGTCCACAGACTTGGTGTAGTACCCCGGAGTAGGAAGGCTAGCAAAGAACACTGGACCTACCTGGTCTGTACTGAGGGAGCCTACAGACTTGGTGTGGTACCCCTGAGTGGAGGGCTAGTAATGTACACTGGACCTACCTGGTCTGTACTGAGGGAGTCAACAGGCTTGGTGTGGTACCCAAGAGTGGGGAGGCTAGTAATGTACACTGGAACCACCTGGTCTGTACTGAAGGAGTCCACAGACTGGGTGTGGTACCTGAGAGTGGGGATGCTAGTAGCGTACACAGGATCCACCTGGTCTGTACTGAGGGAGTCCACAGACTTGGTGTGGTACCCCAGGGTGGGAGTGGCTAGTAATGCACACAGGACCTGCCTGGTCTGTACTAAGGAAGTCCACAGACTTGGTGTGGTACCCCAGGGTGGGAGTGGCTAGTAATGCACACAGGACCTGCCTGGTCTGTACTAAGGAAGTCCACAGGCTTGGTGTGGTACCCCAGAGTAGGGAGGCTAGTTATATACACTGAACTCACCTGGTCTATACTGAGGGAGTCCATAGACTTGTTGTGGTACCCCAAGGTAGAGTGGCTGGGGAAGCTCATATATGGGTCCCCTATATCCTCCACGTCATTTGCATATGGTGGCTCAGTGTCATCTTCTCCCTGGTCTGGCCTTACATCATCATCTTCCCCTGAAGAATGACGTTTGTTTTGAAGATAAAAAAACATACATCTTCATATATTGTATTAGGTAATGTCTTAAATTAATCTATGGACCAGTGAACATTTCAGAGAACATTTCCAGAAAACTAGCTTAAACCAAATAACATACTTAAAGAATTTTGAGATTTATTATTTTTTTGTAAGTTTAAATTAGAAGTTTTATGAATGTGGGCCCTGTTAGCCCACAGTTCATATAATTTTAATCACCTCATCCACCTTGAAATATGAGAATAGTAATACATGTACATGTGAGCATTCATATTATTTTAACAACCAAATCTAACAAGAGCTGTCTCATGACAGTGTGCTCAACTATTTAACCGCTTAGTCAGAGTTATGGAACTTTATCACTACAAACAAGAAAAATATTGTGCGGAAACTCTTTTTAGTAACAGTGGCCTTGACCCCACCCACCCCATATGCAATCGAATGCGAGGTCTCGATATAAGGTATCTATGTATGAAGTTTCATTAAAATATCTTAATGAGCGGAAACCTTTTTCTATTTTTAGTAACAGTGACCCTGAGCTTACCCCACCCACCCAATATGCAATCCCAAGTGAGTCCTTGCTATAAGGTATCTATGTATGAAGTTTCATTACAATAACTCAATGTTCTTGAGTTTATTGAGATATGGACTTGTTGCACACAAACTTTAACCTGAATTTCTAAGTACAAAAAGGGGCCTAATTCTGCTAAAATGCTGTTCACAGTTATGGGTCTTGGCCAGTGACCTTATATAATGACCCTGAAGGCATGTGTGTAGTTTCAATTGAATATCTGTAGATGATATAGAGATATGGAGTTGTTGCACGCAAACTTTAGCCTGATTTTCTAAGTGCAAAAAGGGGCATAATTCTGCTAAATTGCAAGTCAGAGTTATGGGTCTCGGTTAGTGACCTCACATAATGACCCTGAACACATGTGTGAAGTTTCAATTTAAAATCTGTAGTAGTTATCGAGATATGGACATGTTGCACGCAAACTTTAACCAGAGCATTACGCCGACGCCGACGAACAGGTTAGTAATTAATATAGCTTGAACTATTCGGTGAATAGTTGAGCTAAAAATCAAAATAATATAAGCAATATAATAAATTATAACAAGACTGGATGATAATTAAACGAGACCGAAAAATACCTTCTTATCATGCTTAGCACTTCTGCTGAAAATATCATTTATCAAATATGATCAAGAAAAGTTAAAATAAAACTAATAATCAGTTATGTGTACCATAGTCATTTGTTTTTCTTTCAACGAACTTCATAAATGACAAATTTTTTCCTAGCGCTACGCCGATAGCAACACGTTTAATGTAAGAAATAAAAAATGTGTCAATGTGTCGTATAAACAAATCTTCACAGGATTTAAGTCAACAAACAATATATATAGGGAATTTCCCAATGTTGTATATGTCTAATGTACATGAATGAGTTTTCAACTGGAAGACACAAAGTATTTTAACGGTGTTAAGTTCTAATTTTGAGGATTTTCAAGTATCAGTACTTCTGAACTTTTATTCTAGTTTTTTATTCATCAACGTTTCATCGGTTTTATTTTACTGCATATTTTTCTATGAAAATTTGATGAGATCGTACATACCCTCTTTCATGTCATTTGCAAATGACAAAACATTGTCAAAAATTTAGTACAAGTTACTAGAGTACAGTGATACCTTCATTGATGGGATCCAAATTTGGGTCTTTTGGTTCAACAACCTCCTCCTGATCGTCATCATTGTCAATCACAGAGTCACCACCATGTTCACAATCACTACTGGGAAATATTTCCTCATCACCTTCTTCAGGATCGTCTTGCACATTATCAGGCAACACGAAATTTTTATACCCTGCAACGGCTTCGACCAACAGTGTACTGAAGTTTGCTAGGAATGTTTCTAGGCCGAAATTCTGAAGCAACTGCACCAGGAAGGTCCTGTGATACAATTTCATGTGTTTTGGGGTGGTTTCCTCTCCATTGAACACGTGTGTGAGAAATGGAAGCAGTTGCTTCGATAATGCCTTAGGACCAAGTTCCCGACCCACGTGACCCAGGATAGCCCATGATGCCTGCACCGTTGTAACAGAATTCCTGAACAGCTCCTTGATGTACGGTAAAAGTAATTCAAAACCTTCTTCTGTTAGTTTTCCATGATTTGTTTGCAAGTATGCTTCCAAGATTTCCACTTTTTTCCTCATGAGTATTTTATCTGCTTTTATTTTCTCCTTACTTGTTTTCAAAGAGTTTACTTCAGAACTGACTTCAACATCAACAGTTTTCATTCTATTCAGAACGTCATACAGGTCTGAAAAATATGGCGGGAATGGAATCACGTCACAGTTTGTCTGTAGCAGTTGAGCAGGAGTGGGTGGGGGGAGTCCAAGAGAATTGACCATTGGGTACTCAAACAGCGAACTATTGCTGTTTTGCTTGTCGTCTGCAGCGAATTCTTTGAATTCATTAATGCAAAGAAGAAGTTCGACAGCCATCTGAATAACCCTGAAGTTGTATTGGTATATTCATTAAAAAAAAAGGGCATATCCATATTTCTTAAATCTTTTTTAGTAGGTCTTTAAAGGGCATATCCTTATTTCTTAAATCTTTTTAGTATGTCTTATTATAGATAGTTATTAGATATTTATTGACCATCATTAATTATGAATATTCAGTTATTATGAAACATCAATGATATACATGGGTAATTCCACAAATCATGGCCATTTTATTTGAAATTTCAGAAGAAAACCGAAGTGTTTATTTTTAACAAAATGTGTTTTTAAACAACAAATTCAGCCTATATAGGTAACAGAACAATTGTCAGCAGCGCTCAAAAGGCGATCAATGTGACCAAAACGATATTACCTTGACACCTATACCTGCCCAAATTGTCATTACCGCAATGGTGAAAAACTTACAGATATTAGCTGTATTTGCATGAAAGTGTCATTTTTCATTGTGCATCATGTTAACACAAAGTAATGTTCTATTGCATATAAAAATATGCAATATTAAAACAAAAATAATTTGTTAGTTGGTGTTTTTTTAATTTTGTTTAAAAATATTTCACATATTTTATTAATCAATTCTAAAAAGATCTATTATAATTTCTAACTGCTTTTTAAATACTTTTGCATTTCTAAAGTAGTTGATTTTGATTATCATATTTTCAAGTATGTATTGTATTTCCACTTTATATTTCACAAATATTGTAGATAAATTATGTCATTGCGGTAATGACAACTCATTTTGGTAATGACATGCCGCTGCGGAAATGACATCGGCTATGAAATACAATCAGATATAACAGATATATTTACTTTCAATTAGTGATTAACTCATTTTGGGGAAGGAAAACATCCATTTAATGAATTGAGCCTTAAATCAAGCATGTTTTATTTATCCAAATTTTATCAGCGTTGCGAAGATGACCGTTTCAGTAATGACACTTTAGCAAAAAATTCAATTGAAAATTCAATATATATTGTTTTACGTGCATTAAAAACTATTCACATGACATAGAACCATAAATGAAGGTGAATGGCTTCTATGAGCAATAACTATGTAGCCACAGTTTTATTTATCAGCACATACGGTAATGACAATTACAAAGTATACGTAGTACAAATGACAACTTTCCTTCGACTTGGGATGATAACTAAAATATGAGCTCTGCTATAAACTGGTTTAAAATATTCCCGTTTAAATTCCTGATGATGACGCAGTATGTTTGTATCTGTATACGTCATCATTTCTAGAATTTTCAATGTTATTATGGGTTGTTGCGGTAATGACAAAGTAACTGGTGTCAAACCAAAAAATGTCACCATGCAAAGTTTAACTTGTCACAAATATGATAAAAAATGAAGCTTCATATAATTTTCTCTTATATACATATTTATAAGTCAACTTTTTATGTTTTTATTAGTTATTTTCTTACATAAGTTGGTTGACATATGGACACATCTTATGCATGACAATGCAATTTTAGGCAAGTGTGCAATTTTTTATCTGCGTTTTATTTCATTGATTTAAGTTTTATATCACAACCCATTTTGTTTTATTTCTTTCATCATATAGAATAAAAACAACACATATTGTTGTTAGTTTGTGAGCTAGAAAGTCTTTAAAATAACATTTTAACATGAGTGACACGGCTTTGGCCATTTTTTGTAGAATTACCCACATTTGTATTTTATGTTGTATTTTAACTTATTAGTACACTTTTAAGCATGAAAATGACAAAAGAAAACAAGCAACTAAAAAGGCAAAAGTGTACCTTGGTATTTTGTGTCTATTTTTAGCATACAGACGACCAATCATATTGTAGCGTTCCCGTAGGCTGGTTCCCCTACACTGCACCAGCACTTGGGGAACCAGAAATATCTCACACATCAGACAGGCAAAGTTCTGCATGTCATGCCATACTGTGCACATGTTCTCGTGCAGTTGAGAAAATTTCTTCTCTGTTTTCTGAAAAGAGAACATATTTTATGTATTTGGTTAAATGATGTACTCCTGAACTTTGTCATCTTGAATTCGCCTATTTCTACATTCTGGGAAATTGAGGTAAAAAATAATTACCAACTTATAAATGTTTAAATGTTTAAGTTCAAACATGTTTTATTCTCTTTTCTAGAGAAAAAAATATTTTTCATCATTTGTATATATCATGTACACCAAAACCCCGCTTTACGACCACAGGGATTTTACGACCGCCCCGCTAAAGCAGACACTTTTAAAAAGACCGGATTGTTTTCCAATATATTTCAATGGTCGCAACCCCCAATTATACGCGTACCCCGCTATTCCGTATTACAACCGCTAATCCCAGACCAAAGAACCAAATTATGCTAAAAATAACCCGTTATTGCGACCAGTGTCATTTGGTCGTTGATACTTAACATACTCAATTAACAACATATGCCGTGGAGATAACATAATGTTTAGCGGTATAAAAGGAGCATGTGAAAAACAATGTTACAAATGTTTTGATAAGGGATTAGCACATAGACATCGTGTATCAGATTACTTCAATTGACACTAGCTGACAGTCAGTGGGTAACACTGATGAATGCTGAACCTTAATTGGGCTTGGTTAATCAATTTTTAACTATTTTCCGACTTAATATAAAGTTCATATCAATAAATGTAAGTTACATAATCTTAATAAAACATTTTATTGAAAACAATTTGAATTTTCGTCATCTATTCATTCTTCATTATTTTCATTAAAACTTTCAATTAGGGATGTCAACGAATATCCGGATATCTGAATATCTGGTTACTATGTTACTATCAGGTTACCAAGTTATTAACCAAATATTCGTATACAAATTGAAAATCTGATTTTTCTCGCTTTTTATGCATACAAATGCCCTTGTTGCATGAATATTATTGATTAACTAACACAGCTATAGTGTCATAAACACATCCCTCAGTTGGTATACGATTATCGTAAAACAACAGGTGGTGCTTTCACACCACACTAACTTTGACAGGACTATTAACAAACACAATCGATTATGCTAATTATGTACATCCCTCTTGATAACAGATGGTTCTCTACTAATTAACAATGCTAATTAATGTCAATTATCCATGTTCCAACCAACTATTGAAATCAAATGAATCAATTGTTAACCAATCATTTGTAATCGGCAAAACTTAAAAGACTGTCTTCTCCAATCACAGTGTTTTTGTTTCACCTTTGGGGAATTTTGTGACAAAAGGTACATTATTTTTGTAGAATAGCTATAGTTCATGTTTATAATCTACTTTGTTATAAAACATTGTTTTGCTACAAATGATAACTTAGATAATGCACTAATTTGGTTTGATGAAAAAAAGCTGGGATTGTTTACGAAAATGCCTCTATCTTAGTCATTTTTTGTCAGATTTTGGTCAATTTTTTTAAATAATGAATATTTTTTTAGAGGAATTTTAAGGTAAATATAGGGGGAAAATATATATCTTTATATCTAATTTCGGCCCCAAATTGGCCCTAAAAAAAACACTGAATCAGTTCGCATCTAATGATTACTGGTATTTAAATTTATTTCTTACTTTATTCTTAAATACAAACCAGTGTATTATTAACTTATTAGTACATTCAACTTAATGGATTATCTATGTCTCCTAAGGTTCTATCTGACGTGTGAACTTAATTTTGCAACTTTAACATGCGCCAGATTTCGGCCGCCAATGCCGATCTATACGGTTATTTGGATAGTATCCGGATATTACATATGAATATCCGTATACCAATTCTGGTATCCGTTGACATCCCTACTTTCAATTACACTGATGTATGCATGTACTGACTCAGTGATCTGCGGTACCTCGATAATACGACCAAGGCGCTATTAAGACCGCTTTTATTAAGACCCTCAAGTGGTCGTATGAGCAGGGTTTTACTGTCATATGTTTGAAACTCATTCCTTAATTTATACATGTAGACGTATTTGTAGGGCTACAAAAAAATGACAAAAACTGGGTTGCAACATACTGGATTATGGAAAACTACGGTGTTCCATTAGGGACACTCGTTGTTTCACACTTTCGACCTTATATTGCCATAGCAAAAATCATATTGTGGTAAAATATAGAAAACAGTAGTTGCAATACAATACAATTTATTGGTATATTTGTCACCAATAAATTGTATTGTATTGCAAATTATGTTTTCTATTTGTGCAGCTCTTAACATACTAAGCAAAATAAGTTTGGCAACAACTAGGATGTTAGCAAATATACAAGACGGCCATGGTGCCCCAAAGGGCCCACCTGAGTACCGGCAAAGATGAAAGCCTTACTGTTGTGAAACGCTTGTGGGAATGTACACCATTATGTCCATAAATAATTTGTCTAGCTTATTTACTCTCATACGTAGAACAAGTAAGAACCTGGATATATTTCTCTACTCTGGTATCCAACTTTTTGCAGGCAATTTCAGAGGAATAGTGTTAATGCTGCAGATCTGAAAGATAATGGCATGCATGCCGGCTCGTTTCAAAAGAGTAGAGTGTATTGCCATTTACCCATCCTCTATTCAAATTCGCTTTAGATTTTATGGTCATAGACAAAAATTGTGCAAGTTTGTTCCAGATTGGTTGAAAATGGAAGTCCCCGTCCTGCAACACATTCATTTTTTGCATTAATTTTCACAATTAAGGGGATATAACTGGTGTATTCATGGTCTGTCTTATTTGCTGCTTGTGTTGAGATCTTATGGTCATACAAAATAAGTGGCAGTTTTATCAAAAATGAATGAAAAATGAAATCTCGATGCACAAAAAGGGCAACTTTTGCTATTTTTTTCACAAAAAGGCAATTGTTGCATTTTTTTTTCACTTTCAAAGGGGCCATAACTCCAATCTTTGTTGCTCAATCTGACCCATTGTTGGCTTCTGCTGCAGTCATATGATCACATACAAACTGTGTAAGTTTGGAAGAAAAATAAAGTCTCTATGAACAAAAGAGGCAATTGTTCCTTTTTTTTCACAAACAAGGGGCCATAACTCCATTGTCTGTGGCCTAACCTTACCCATTTTCGGCTCCTGCTGAAATTTGTGTGGTCAAACACAAACTGTGGAAGTTTGCTCAAGATTGGAAGAAAAAAAAGTCTTAATCGAGGTAAAATGGCAATTTTGCCTTTTTTTCAACAACAAGAGGGCCAAATGGCCATGGGTTGCTCACCTGAGTTTCATTAGTCAAACAATTTTCCATGTGTTAGATTTTTATACGGATATGGATATACTGATACGTACTGATGGAAATGCGGCCTTAATCATCATGGTTTGAAAAACTTAAGTGACAACAGACATTCAATATTTTGAAGTACATATTGAAATTGAAGCTTCTTCTTGATTTTGACCTAGTGACCTCGTTTTTGACCCCACATGACCCAGATTCGAACTCGGCCGAGATACCATTGGGACAAATGTTCTGACCAAGTTTCAAGACAATTGGGCAAATAATGTAACTTCTAGAGTGTTAACAATCCTTTCTTCAATTTGACCAAGTGACCTACATGACCCAGATTCAAACTCGGACGAGATACCATTAAGACAAATGTCCTGACCATGTTTCATGAAAATTGGGCAAAAAATGTGACTTCTAGAGTTTTAACAAGCTTTTTCTTCAATTTGACCTAGTGACCTAGTTTTTGACCCCACATGACCCAGATTCGAACTTCCCCAAAATATCATTGGGACAAATGGTCCGACCAAGTTTCATGAAGATTGGGCAAAAATATGACTTCTCGAGTGTTAATAAGCTTTTTCTTCAATTTGGCCTAGTGACCTAGTTTTTCGCCCAGATTCGAATTCGGCCGAGATATCATTAAGACGCCCCACATGACATAGTTTCGAACTCGGCCGAGATATGATTGGGACAAATGTTCTGACCAAGTTTCATGAAGATTGGCCAATAAATGTGGCCTCTAGAGTGTTCACAAGGTAAATGTTGACGACGAATGATTCACGACGAACAACAGACAAAAGGCAATCACAAAAGCTCAACATGAGCACGTTGTGCTCAGGTGAGCTAAAAAAGAGTGAACTTTTAATAATACACAACCTGTGGAAGTTTGGTAAAGATTGGTAGAAAAATAAAGTCTCTATGAATGAAAAAGGCCATTTTTGCATTTTTTCCCACAAACAAGGGGCCATAACTCTAAGGTTTCTAGTCCAATTTGGCCCATTATCAATACCAACCGAGATTTTATGGTCAAACACAATCTGTGCAAGCAAGGTCAAGATTGAATAAAAAATGTATTCTTTATCGTGATAACTGTCCAAACTGTTGACGGCCCAGGTGAGCTTAAAATGCATGCTAGAGTGAAACCACAATATTGTTTATTGGTCGTACTGTGTTATAAAATTATGACATTTATACTAAGCATGATGTTGATATTCACTAGTTAACTGTCTATAAAGTGAAGGACCAGTACTATTAATGAAATGAAATGCTTTTAATTTAATGATAATTTAATAAAATATACCAAGTTTTATTTTTGTTGCAAAACTTAGTATATAAGCTAATATGAAAATCTTAATTATAATCTAACATTATTTTGCAATACATACACACATGTAAAGAGGCAATTACACACCTTCCCTTTTATGGTGTTAGGTGGAAGACAGCTTGTAGTATTCAACGTGAAGGAATGTAAAGCCTCAAAATGATCCAGGGCAGCTGTTGGATCGAAGTACTCTGGAAGCTTGATTACATTTGTGTCCTGGTCTCTCGTAAACTGACTGTAAAATAAGCAAGAAACTTCACATTGTTATAACAATAGTGTTGAGACATCGGTTTAGTTTAATTTAAACATATTTATTTTAGCTCTATTGCATCGAAAGCCTAAGGCTTATTGAGACACTCTTGAGTCTGTTTCCTGGGTAGAACCAGTACTTGGTGTCTTTGGGGGAGATCTTGAGTACGCTCCCCGAGTTCAGATCGAACCCGGGACCTCCTGATCACTAGGCAGACACCATATCCACTATGCCACCGCTACCACCAGGGAACATCGGTTTGAAATTGCAATCAATCATCGGGTTGGAATTGGTTGCCTCTTCCGATGTGATTTTACCGATTATAATCAATTTCAAATGTTATTTTGTATAATAGTTATTTCTCTTCTTTTAACTTAGATAATATACTTCATTATGGATGCATGTGTGTTTCTTTTGTGCATCAATAATAAATGCAAACAAATAAACAATAATTTCAATAACATAAATTGTATTTACCATTTTACCTATCGATGCTTGAACATTTTGAACATATAAAACAAGTATAGAACAAGTAAATTTAACATGGAAAAACTGTCAAACAATTCAAAGTGAATGTCGAACTGATGATCAATTTTGTAACTGTGACATTGACAATCGACATTGAAATAAATTTACACGCCACTAATGGAGTTTTTCCGCTCATTGTTCCATCACTATATAACAAAGAACTGAGAAAAAGCTATTCCACTAAATGAGTACAATAATTTGAAGATAATTATCAAATAAATAACAAAGAACTTTCACTTTATTTTTTGTATTTTCATGTCCATGATGTAAATGTAGTATTTATAAAAAGTGCATACTCCATTTAAATTAAACATACAAATCACCAGCATATAAGTATGGCCATTATGTGTACTGTATGGTAATCCATGTGGTTTTGAAAAGGTTGTTAACATTACCCATACAAAGAATATAAACAACATGAATGAATCAACATATTTTCAGTTACCTGTCAGTAGAGCTTGCATTCGACAATGACCGTGTCTGAAAAACAACAAAATTCCCTTAATATACGTAAGCATTCCATGTGAATAATTCCTATTATCATTTCTAGAGCAAAAAGGATTTGAAAAGCAATACGAGATAATATGAGGGGCGTCGTGGGAAAACCGGTCTTAATGCATGTGCGTAAAGTGTCGTCCCGGATTAGCCTGTACAGTCCGCACAAGCTAATCCGGGACAGCACTTTCCGCTTTTATGGTATTTTCTGTTTCAAGGAAATCTCTTCTAATCATAAATCCACTGTAGGTGGAAAGTGCCGTCCCAGATTAGCCACAATGACCATGTCTGAAAAACAACAAAATACCCGCTTTTCCCACGACATGCCTCATATTTATTATATATGCATATTCTTTTTGTACTAGAAATTGTTTAATGGCCTATATTTCATGCACCATTTTAAAGGATCAAATCAGCTTAGCATCATTATTAATCAAGCCATTAAAGAGACCTGTTCACAGAATGGCAAATTGACAATTTTTTGTCATTGATCTCAAAAAGAAAAATACATTATACATAAAAAAGCGAAATTGCACTACTGACAACATATATACATGTAGAAATATATTGGAAATATAGTGTCTTTCATGAAAAATCATCAATTGAAATGGATAAAATTATAAAGCATTATTTTGTAACACTTTTCATCTCTATTTTGGAAAACACCTGTATCACTTACATAGCATTAAAAATATAATTGGCAGTCAAAATAGCCAAGTGATTAGAGCAATAGATTTTTTATCCAGGCAGACGTGGTTTGAGTCCCGATGAAGGCATTTTTCTTTATCAGTCCAATTTCTTTAGTTTTTGCAGTTAAGACGTTAATTGACATTTTTCAAAAATACAAAAATCTGTTAACAAGTCCGTTTAATACCCCCCAGTCATCAATGTGACGAGGTAAGCATTTCAAGCCTGAATGTTTACATCATAACTTGGGCTCTGCCTCAAGGAAATGCTTCCAGTCCACTATATAACGTAACTCGGCCAAGCTCAAATGTTACCAGTGCATGGCTTGTGGGCTTGAGCTTGAGCTTGTTTCAACCACTGTCCCAGTTTTCACAAGCAATGTTCATTTTGACTTGCCCATTTTGGCATTAATCATGGTATTTCAACTTGCCAAATCTACATTTAACTAACCCGAAAATAAAATTTGTTTACCTCGTTAAATTATTGTTTTGTCTTTCCTAATTTTCATCTTTCTTATTCTTGCCCTTGAAAGCAAACAGGTCATAAATCTTAACATGCCCAGATAGATGTTACTAGTTGAAAGCAAACAGGTCATAAATCTTAACATGCCCAGATAGATGTTACTAGTTGAAAGCAAACAGGTCATAAATCTTAACATGCCCAGATAGATGTTACTAGTTGAAGGCAAACAGGTCATAAATCTTAACTTGCCCAGACAGATGTTACTAGTTGAAGGCAAACAGGTCATAAATCTTAACTTGCCCAGACAGATGTTACTAGTTGAAAGCAAACAGGTTAAATCTTAACTTGCCCAGACAGATGTTACTAGTTGAAAGCAAACAGGTCATAAATCTTAACATGCTCAGACAGATGTTACTAGTTGAAGGCAAACAGGTCATAATCTTAACATGCCCAGATAGATGTTACTAGTCCCAGGCATCGGGCAAGTGATTGATTTTGAAGACTGCTGTCCTCAGATACCAGACTCTTGTATTCTCACAGGCACAAATGACAGTGTTTTGGAACCCTAGACTTTAATGTATGCATTCATCTTAAGCAACATTTTACTTCTATATAACTTAAAGCGACTTTGATACCTCAGATTTCAGTACCCTGACAGGCAAACAGTGAAAGAGTTTTGTGACACTGGCGTTTAATAAATCGATTCACCGCAGGGAACATTTTACTTCAATATTACTTAAAGAGACTACAATACCTTAGATTGCAGTACACTGACGGGCAGCAGTGACACAGTTTTGTAACCCTGGAGTTTAATGGATCGATTCATGTCCCAGGCAACATTTTACTTCAATATTACTTAAAGAGACTACAATACCCCAGATTTCAGTACCCTGACGGGCAGCAGTGACAGAGTTTTGTGACCATGCAGTCGCTGTGGGTGGGGGTGGTGGAAAAGCTGCAACACGCCATGGTTCTGAACCTTCGTGTGACCATCAACCAGCCGCAAATGAACGTTCTTTGACTCCTCAGCAGAACTTCCACTTAGCTAGAGAAAGGTAAAGGTTACAGATACCAAAACACCAAAATACGAGATGTCAGCAGGGATCATCCTAGCCCAAAATTTTAGGGAGAAGTGACTTCTCCTTTTGCCGAATACAGGGAGAAGTTTATCGATAACGTAAAGCAGCTATTTAGCCAATCAATCAATTGAATTATGTATAATTAATTAATTACAAAGACTACAATCTGTAGTAATGAAAGATAAACACAAAATAGCTTAATAAGTTTTATTGGCATTAGAAACAGTATTTTCAAAAAACAAGCACTCATGTTTATGTTTATGACAATTTATACTTACACTTCATAAGGCAGTCACAGGTTTCCTTTAAAATAATGTCATGATATTAACAGTAAATGTTACAATGTAAATTATTAAGTTAACGCCCTTGATATTTCTCCTAATAACGCTACATGTTATACATCGCTCAGGTAAACAAGTACCGGTGAAATCGTGCAACATAATTTTCCCGCCGTTAGTCGGCATCAGAACAAAGAAACCACTGGAGAATGAAATAACGTTGTAATGGTGTTGCGTGCTTTTCAATGCTTTTGTTTGGATGACGTCATTTACTACAAAATGGGAATTGGATTATCTGTTACTTTTCACACGCCGTGTTTGTTACGATTGTGTTAATTGCGGAAATGGAAAATAATTGATCAGTGTATCTTTTTGTTTTAATTTCAAATTAATTGTCAGTTCTAATGTCAAACATCGCAATTAAGTAAACAGCAAATATTCATAGCCTGAATATAAGTTCTTTTACAGTACGTAAAACGGTAATAATAACTCAGAATGACTGTAAATTCTAGTGTAAACCGGTTGATCATATCGCCCAGTGTGCACTCGCTTTCTTGGTTCCTGCCAGCCTTTGCTAATCACAGATTTACCTTGAATGCAAGTAAGCGAAGTCGGGAACCGCCATTGGAATAACCTTAGCCGATTGGTTGATTGATTAACACAATGCCAGGTCAGTGATGTGTAACAAACTTTCTCACGCTGTCTACAAATCGATTATGGATAATTGTAGCATCGTTATCTCCACAATCAGATAAACCATGACAGTAGTGGGCATAAGATTAGAGGAAATAAGCATTAGTATTGAAAATCTTCGGCGATTTTGATTTCGCTTAGTTCAGATCACAGGGCGAAGTCAGACACCATAGGGCGATGATTTCGCCCATGTCGCCCTCTAGGATAATCCCTGGTCAGCGTATGATTATCTTTTGCAGATATACTGAAAACATGCTTCTTGCATTGTGCACGGAAGGAATAAGAGTGAATATAATGTTGTCACAAATGTTACAGTACAGACTTGTTAATTGGAAATAAAAATTAATGGACCCTTTTTTCCCATTACTTTACTATGAATATTTACAATGTTGTTGGCAGTACTCACTTTGTAACCAAAAGTTGTATCTATCCAATGATGAAGTTCCGACGAGACCAGTTCATTCTCCAACACAGCGATGTGTTTCTCCACAAACTCTGCAGGGGAAGAGCACCATGAGGGCAGCTCTAGACTGGGAAGATCTTCATGAATGGAGGAGAAAATGTTAGGGTCTGTGAAGAATTCTGGGATACACTCATCTGGGGTCCACTGGTACATCCTCTCGATACTAGACGGATACTCGTTTGGAACCCATTTTGATCTCACATACGCGCAAAGCAGGTGTTTTGGAGTCCGTCTTGCCTTGTACACATAATATGTGATGTCAGACAGTACATCTGAGATGTGGTGGGGAACATGTTCACTGTCTTCCCCAACACCCGTCATGGAGGTAAAAGTGAAATCCAGTTGGCTATCCCCTTTGTTCAGTCGGAATTTGGACATCCTAAGGTCTCTGAGACCGGAATGAGCGCTCGTGAAATCTATGACCCAGGGCAAGACGGGGTGATGGTTTGGATCACCGAGTCTGCGACCTGCTAAGTAATTCAGATACATCAGATATCTGAAGTTACTCATTTTGTGGTTGACCCAGTCTTCCGTTATTGCACCAAGATTGTTAATCTCAATGTTCAACACTTGAAATTCATCCATTACATCCAGAGCATCCATTAAAAGATTCTCTCCTTCACTAATTTGTGAAGACTGTCTCAAAGCAAAATTATCAAAATCACTAGTACATCGTGACCTTGACTCACTTAGCACCGGACTAATGCTTAAATCTTCCATTTGAACAGAGGCTCTTTGAAACTCCTCATCAGATTTGTTGATGTTTATAGCCGAAGTTGAGCTAGAAATGTCCGCGCTTTGACCAAGATCTTTTTTAACCTGGAAGGACAATGACTGTGGGTAGGTACAATGGACCCATAACTTTTCATCAATGCGTACATTTTCTAGGGTCAGTTTTCCAACACTTATGCCCAGATTATGAAAATGACACATTGCTTTAAGGATTTGGTACAAGACAAATAATGGCTTAGCATGGGATGTCTCGAACACAGCTGGGCTGTATGAAACAACATCCCATAACGAGTAGGCAATGTAGGGTTGAACAATGTAGAAAGTGGACTTGGTTTCTATAACTGCAATTGTGGCTATGGAATTGTTGCCAAGAGGAGTGTCATGGTAACCAGACTGGTTGCTAGGCATGTGACCACTGTCATGGCTGTGCCCTGGTAGTGATATGTATACTTCTGGATGTAGCCTCCGAAGATAGGATTGCATAATGTTTGTAAACTGAAATGTCAACAAGCAATATGTATTGTCATTAAAGAAGAACAATACAATAAAATTATTCATAGCAGAATAATTCAAAACTGGATACAAGAAACAACAGTGTATTCATATACAAAAGAAACATAATAATGTCTATGAGACTAACTTACAATACGGTACTTCCATACATTTTTTGTTTTTGTTTTTTTTTTACTATAAATATTCCATACATGATCAGCTATGGGTTTTCACAAACTTACAAATGCAACACAAGAGAGGCAATATTTACAAGTTTTAACAACAAAATTATCATGTAAAAACTGTGAAATTCAACGTTAATGCCACACTTTAACAAAACAACTAATAAGTCATCCTCATTGTAGATTAACCACTCACTTTTTCATCCGTTTCCTTGCCAGCATCCTGGTCATCAGAGCCATACCGCAGATGAGCGTTGGCCCAGAGATTTCTGATGTTTTCTCGGGCTGTCTGCTTTAAATGCTCGAAACAGGACTTCACTGGGGTAGTGTTGTATAGAGGACCTGAGTGCAATCTGAAAGCATTAAATAAAAGTATGCTATTTCATGAATCACTGTACATTATATTGATCAGCAATAAGTATGACATTATTTTTGCATTGAATAAGATAATCACACAACAAAGTTTTGCCACTGTTGGTAAACACAGGTTATTCTTACCAAAGAGTTTTGTCTAAGTTTTAAGTTGTTCTGTATTACAGGAAAGATGCTAACATGACTGTAATTGAGTTGAATCTAAAGTAATCTAGTTTAATGTAAAGACTAGAATTAGTAAAGCAATTGCGCAACCCAACCCAACACCAACCAAATATCCTACCTATGGTTAAAAAGACTTAACTTAATCTTCTAACTAAAGTACATTTGGTTGTTCTATTCTGTTCTATAATACATGATTTAAACCTGAAATTTATTATTGGTAAATACAAGAAAATGACGTAACCAATGTCAAAGCAAAACCTTACTTTCTGCATAGTGTGTCATTTTTGTGCACAATTTTGATGGAGACCCTGGCCCAGTGTTTTGGCAGAGACTCGTGGGATGGCGCCAGTAACAGAGCGGCATCATCTGTGCCAATCAGCACTGACTTCGGACAATCCTGAAGGCTACCCTGGCGTAGTGATCTCAACCAGTCATCGTGGACCTGTAAACATATGCTTTATGGTCTCAACAAATCCACACAAAAAAAGAAACTCTTTTTTATCAAAATCATTAACTACAGTAGCAATTCAAATTGCATGAGATGCTATCGCGTATATCCTTACTTAATATTATAATAATAAGTTTTAGTGGTTTAAAGTTCTATTGAACGAAGGAATTTACAGACTACACTAAATTAAATGATATATGACTAGTTTTATGTACGAAAAATTTATGATTTAGCATGGTAAATTTGTTTATAGGCTAATATTAATAAATCAAGGTTTGAAGTTCTGATGCAATAGCCAAAGTGGTTGTTCTGTGTCTGTATAAAATCAGAGTGTGTTATGTTAGAACAGTTTTCTAAGTATTGATGCACAAAGTGGTCCTACAAATTCAAACCCAGACAATTGAAACGGTAATGGTTCGTGATATCAGCAAAAACACAATAAAACTGACCAAACAAATGGATCTAGTCGAAGAGACCTGCTTCTGCTGATGTTTTGGTATGTAAAGCACATCTCGGAGCAAACTTTCCCCTGACATTTAGCGGGGCTTCACTTAACTGCTGGCGATTTCACGTAAACGATACAAATATCCAGGCAGCAAAAATATATTAGAGGGGAGGAAATTTATTTACAATGGCGAAACCGAAAATAGGGGAGGGAATTTGTACACTAAAGTAAATTTAGGCGAAATAACTCGGGTTGCATATTATACTGCATCTGGTTAGAAACCAGTAAATCAAATCTCTTTGTCACCCTTGCATTGTAAACTTACGAAATTGTGCTATTGATCGTCTCATTAGAAAGTGTTACTTGAAATTAAGTCGTCACGTACAAAACCATTGCAGTAAATGTGATATTTGTGATTTTAATACCTGGTCCTTATAAACATATAAGTATCAAAACGATTTTATTGTACTTCCAATTTTCGTTAAAGGGACTTGTTCACAGATTTTCACATTTTTTTAAGTATGCTATTAAATGTCTTAACTTGACAGTTAAAAGATAAAGTATACTAAGAAGAAAAGTATTACGAAAAAATAAAACAGGTCCCACCGGGGTTCGAACCCGGGACCTCCGGATTAAAAGGCTATCGCCTTAACAACTCGACCATTCCACCTTCTATATTTTACTTTGCATTATGTAAGTGTTCCACGTGATGTCAACAGTTTCAACGAAAACAACAGAAACTCCAAATTATTCCATCGTTTAGCGTTACAAACGCTTTATAATTTTATGAATGTCAACTGATGATTTCTCATAAACGAAACGGGTTTTACAGTATTTGTCTAGATCCGTATTGTCATTTTGCTCCCTTGTATACAATATTCTTTTATTTTTGGAATCGGTGACACAAAGTAGAAAAATGGTCAATTCGTCAATCTGTGAACAGTCCCTTTAAATTTAAATGTACCTATATATTCGGTAATTATGTATATTACATTCCGACAGATACACGGTCATTGCTTTTATTTTTAGTTTCTGTACTAAACTGTTTAAATCAGTGTCGTTTTCAATACGACTATATATTACACTATACGTTTTTTCTTTCTTTTCGATGTTTAGGTTTCAAGTATTTTCCACATTAAAGGGACTGTGTCGACGAAAAATTGGATTCTTGTTGCACTAAAATTATATTACGTAATATAATTGCAATATACTATGACATGTGTATAAAATAAATAAAACATAATATAAGACACAATGAGATTTTTTATAAAAACAAGTCAGCAAAAAGTTTGGAAAAAATAAAACTCCAAGAAGGGATCGAACTCACGACTTAGGAGTCATACGAAGTAATTGCAGTAGAAAGCGCTTCAGCCAACTGCGCTATCATGCTTGATAAGGAGTTGTGTGTAAACTATGGTTATACAAAATACTCACAATTCTGACGTCAAAATGTAAACATGAAAAGGGCCAAACAAACAAGACCAATGTTATGTATTGACTTTTATCTCAGAATGTATACACTCTTTTCCCACTATATAGACACTGCTTTAACCGTTATTATATGACAGTATTAATATCAGAATTTCAGATTTTTTAAAGAAATTGCCCCCTTGAGGCCCTTTTAGATGACATAGCCCCTTTAAACAATTAAAGCACTATTCTGCAGATCTACAAACAAGAAACACTATTGTAGTGTTAAACGTACTTTAGATAAATTGCTTATTTTATATAAGTACCACAGTTGAAATAAAAGTGTGTGTTATCCTTAACATACAATGTTAAATTAAATGGGAGTTTGAGTCCATACATTTGCGTTGCTTGCTTGCATGTTGTGATGTATTATGCCATGTGATTCAGGGGCGCATCCAGGATTTCGAGTTAGGGGGCGTAAACCTTTGATCGTGAGTTATGACCCCTTTGTGCTGTCTGTGGGGTCTGCAATGATCAGCTACAGATTCGTATCAAAGATATTTAATAAATCTCTGCCCATCATCATCATCATCATTATTATAATCACCATCATCATCATCCGTAGCTGACTACATTCAAACACACAAGCATCAATAATTATTTGTATTATTCATTTACCGACGTGTAATGGTCTCCTTTCGAAGTGAATGACATTAAATAACTCACACGTTCACAGTCATGCTCATAATTTGTCTTCAAATGTGCTATGCAATGTGTGGTGTTTTTTTTATCGAAACGAACTAACGGACAGGCAGACGAACACGTTTACACGAAATATTGTGAAAGATACTCGTATGATTGCGTTGTGAACTAATAAGGCAAGTGATGCCGAATTTCTGTCAATTTCGCTGACATATGGTGCCGCGAAAGATATGAAATCGATGGGAATTGGAGCCAACGTTGTGGACACCTCTCTACTTCATAACGTTATATCGCTCTTGTGAATGCATAAAACCGTATGAAATTTGGTGTGATTGATAATGGAACATAGAACAAAAAGTTTGTCGATTTAGATTTTTTTGAACCTAAACTATTTATTGTGACAAAATTGTTTAAACTCGAAAATAGTCGTTGATTTGACGCGAACTTCGGCTTTAAATCACATTTGCTAGTATTCGAAAAGTGTAAACTTATTTTATGCGGTATCCTGTGCTTATGGTGTATTGCATCTGACATCTTTATATTATGTATGAATTTATAAAGAAAACAATATCATCCACAAATACAGGTTTATATACTCATTGCATATTGTTTATAGTTTTAGCTTCAAACTTTGGCGCCGATACTACGATGTACGTAAAGAACTCGTAGTGGGGCAGGCTAGGTCGGGTATGTTTTACTGAAGTTAATGTGTATATTTATAAACTAGTGAGCGAGCGAGGCGAGCGAAAAGAACAGCATCACGATTTATCCAGTTCTGACTGTTTAATATATGCCCGTATATGTATCATCCGGATTTAGGGGGACGCGCGCCGGATGCGTCCCCCGCCCTGGATCCGCGAGTGTGATTATACATTTTACGTTGAAATCTATCCAACCCAAAATCCATCCATCCGACTATCCATCCATTTTAGAGAGTCCCAAACTCCTTTTACAAGCCCCCCAAAGTGATGCCGGGCCGGCTAACTCAGTAGAGCGCTGGACTACAAATCCGAGGATCGCGGGTTCGATTCCCAGCCCGGCCACATAACTTGTGTGGGGATTGGTATAAATGATACTAGTATTTGAGTAGATTTTCCTGATTTCGATATAGAAATTGTAAAGCCTGCTGCATTATTGAAGACCATTCATATTTCTAAATGGAGTCCATGACTCACAATTATTATAATTTGCAAAATTAATGTGCGATGTTTTTGTCGCTATAGTCGTTTACCGGTTGTCAAGATATACAGGTGTCTACTGTGCACCGGTACCCTTATAAACTTAGTCACCGACAGTTACTATAATGTCACCGATGTCAGTACCGTGAATAGGGCGTTGAATTTTTTTTATCAAGTTTTATCCAGTGTGTAATTACATAACTTGTAAACTAACTAGTTGTACCATTACTTCGTGAACTAACTAGTTGTACCATTACTTCGTGAACTAACTAGATGTACCATTACTTCGTGAACTAACTAGATGTACCATTACTTCGTGAACTAACTAGATGTACCATTACTTCGTGAACTAACTAGATGTACCATTACTTCGTGAACTAACTAGATGTACCATTACTTCGTGAACTAACTAGTTGTACCATTACTTCGTGAACTAACTAGTTGTACCATTACTTCGTGCTGATAAATGGCTAAACATTACTATAAGGTGTCGCTGGTGAAGAATGGAAGATAACAAATAAAAAGCACAAGCAATAAAACCCAATTTCATTATTTTCGAAAGAACGTAATGCAATGCTTACTAAACCTTCAACAATCGTTTCTTGACATTCACACGTGTTAACGCACTATAACTGAAAGCTTTTGTTAAACACTTCGGAGCTTATTACATGTCCGTTTACTAAAAAAGGGATATTTTATTATCTGAAACCTGTCTATCAATTTCAATGTTAATAATTATTTAAATCTTTTTTAGTTTTTGAAATGTAGATCTATATATTTTTTTCAATAAATGAAAGGGATCACTTATTTCTCATTGGTTTTCAGTAGCTTTACGGTGAATTTTATGCAGTCACAAAATCAAAGGTCTTAAAAAATGTCAAATAAATAAAATGGAAACTAATAAAAACAACTAAACCGCCTCAAATTAACTGATTAGTACAGTTCAAAGATCTCTTCATTACCAGTGTTTTACGAATACATGTAGACCTTTAAACAGTTCTACATGTACACCGATTGTGTTTGTAAGCTTAGTAATCGCTACACTCGAAGCGACTGAAGGACTCTGAACTGTTCGGACAAGTGTCTTAGCTGTCATACCAAAGGGCAGGAGTGATAAATTCTCATAGCCATGGTGTGCTAACCATCGACAACTACAGTCGAGAACGAGCTACTCGTTGTACACCAGATACGTGCATTTATATCAGCCCATTTGAGTACTAATTAGGGCAAACATTTATTATTTTCTATAATTATGCATTCCTTTTATGTCATCCTGCTCCTCATCATCCTCATCGTCAATTCATTATTATTATCATCGTCATCCTCCTCCTCCTCCTCCTCCTCCTCATCATCATCATCATCATAACCACCACCACCATCAGCATCATCATCGTTATCATCATCATCACCACCACGACCGTTATAGTCATCATCATTTTATTCCTCGTCGTTATCATCATCATATTGTCATTATCTTATGCCATTATTCACCCCCCTGTACGTCGGTAAACCAATTTGCAGATGATAAATCAAATTTCAGAGAAAACATATCGTCCGCAATTGACAGGTAATTACTTATTTTGAAATTTAAGTCAGTATATATACACAATTATTGTACACATGTATCAAGTAATGTCCAACGCCATTATCTATTAAGTGTATTGCCAGAAATCTACGTTTTTCTAAACAGAGTAGTGATATAGAGTAGTGATATAATCTTTCTAAAAGGGCATTCAAACGTTTGATAGGTGATACCGTAGTGGCTTCTGAGTTAAAATCAATTATATCTTGGAATGGTATGCTCATTTATGGATAAAGCCGAACTATTTGAAGAAAATGTGTAAAAAAAGTTCAAACTTAAAATGGATAAAGCTCGAACTTTGCGATAAAATGATTATTTTTTGCAAAAGAAGGTTTGTTTTGTGCTAGTTTTCATTACATACTTTTATTACATATACATATTTTTATTATATGTAATAGAAGAAAAATAAAGTTTATTCAAAAATTGTTCAATGTAACATATCAAAAACGAATAAGGCCAACATGACCCATGATCGTCATGAATAACAATTATACAAATAGAAACAAATAATATTATCATGCTTTAAGAAAGAGAAATACATTTATTTGTATTTATCTGCGCGTACTGTATAAAAGTATTTTGTACTGTATTCTCGTGCGTTACAAAAATTGTTTGTATCTAAGTAATACACAAAAGTAATCTGTACTGTATTATCATGCTTTACAAACATAATTTATATTTTAGTGATCTATAATGTTTTCTCGTGCTTTACACAAATAATTGTTATCTTAGTAATACATAACAGTGATCTGTACTGTATTCTCATGCTTTACACAAATAATTTATATTTATATACGTGAAAGTCATCGGTACTGTATTATCATGCTTTGCAAAAATAATGTATATCTAAGTCAAACATTAAAGTAATATGCACTGTATTTATAAAAGTGATATGTACTGCATGTAACTTAATAAAATAGCATTAATCATCAGGCCTAAATTAAAAAATCTTTTGTTTGCCCTTTACCGACCCGACATTTTCGAGGTAGGTCGGTAGGTTTATATATATATATATATATTTTTTTAATATTTTTTTTTTTCCGAGAATTTAATCTTTGTCAAACCTAAAAATCGTCATTTAGCAATACATTATAATCGTATCTTTGAAAATCACAATTACTTTCTTCATCTTGATTGATACAACCAAGATTGTACATGGTAAAACTGGCTTTAATAATGGACATGACATAAAATATAATACGCAATGCTTTAAAAACAACTTGTGAAGTACATATATTATATTTAATACCAATGTCTGAATTGAATAGACACACATATTAATTAATACAGTATAGATACATACTGTCTGCCAAAAAAGTATGTGCATTATTATCAATGGCTGAACTGACTAGACAGTCCCAATCATATTAATACGGTACAAATACATTCTGGTGACTAGAAAAATGTCAAATCATTGTATGGAAAATCAAAAATAATTTGATTAAAATGTCACAAATAGGAAAATCAGAAATGTTTTTAACTCGGATGTCTCTGTCCTCTCAAATACAAACTGTGTTTTTGTTAATGACATTTAACAAAGAACACTTACTAGTACTAATAGAAGAATTATTCCTTAACAAAGCCAGTATTGACATACACTTTTTTGTTAACATCAGGGTAAAGCCTTTCTGCACTGCCACTTATTGATTTGCTAACTTAAATCGAAACTTTGTCGGTAATTTTCTTGTTCTCGTCTACCACGCAGAATATATTATACAATACATCCCAATTTTTACTTGTTTCAACTTTATGAATTTTGTATTTATTTATTGATTACGCTGAAGGTTAGAAAGATGTAAATTAAATCTCCACAGGGTCCCATTGTAAAACAGCAAAATCTCATAGCATAGCAACTTTTCGTCGATTCAGATATTGCGAGTCTGATCTTTTTGAAAAGATGGTTCTCTCTGCTTTTCAATATTTAAAATAAACAAGAGCTGTTAGAGGACTATTCGACTATTCGAAGTATTTCAGTTGGTACATATTTTGGATAGTAGAAGGGGCATATATTTGTTAAAATACAAAACTTTTAAGTGAAGCCTTTATACATTTTTGGAACAAAAACTTTAACCACAAAATGTATGTAAAAAGTGTGCATAACTATGTCAAAATACAAAACATAGTTATGGATAATGTTGCCCCTGATACTAGAGTTCGTGACAAAGGTAAGTTCCAAGTTTCAAGTGAATAACTTATGTAGTTTTGAAGTTATAACACTTTTGAATATCAACTTCAACCAAATAATCTATGTGAAAAAGGGGCATACCTCTGTCAAATTACAAAAGAGTTATGGGTAATGTTGCCCCTGATACTTGAGTTGATGACAAAGGTTAGTTCCAAGTTTTAGGTAAATAATTTATGTCGTTTTGAGGTTACAACACTTTTGAATATAAACTTTAAACAGAAAATATAAGTGAAAAGGGGGCATAACTCTGTCAAAATACAAAATAGAGTTATGGGTAATGTTGCTTCCGATACTAGAGCTGATGACAAAGGTTAGCTCCAAGTTTCAAGTGAAAAGCTTAAGTAGTGTAGAATTTACACAACTTTTGAATATAAACTTTAATCAGAAAATCTATGTGAAAAAGGGGCATAACTCTGTCAAAATACAAAAAGAGCTATGGGGAATGTTGCCCCTAATACTGAGGTTGAGAACAAAGGTTAGTTCCAAGTTTCAAGCGAATAACTTATGTAGTTTTGAAGTTACCAGACTTTTGAATAAAAACTTCAACCAATTCAGAGGCCGACGCCGACGCCAGGGGTAGTAGGATGGCTCACCTAGTCGCCCGTAAGAAACACTCGCGATTTCGACAAAAGGACATGCTGCCTAAACATAAACTGCTGAATATTAAAATGTCAAGTAATTCGGAGTCATGATACATCAAACTGCACAAAAGACATGTCGTTTTCATGAAATAACTATTGAAAACAGTGTCCGTTATGCGAAATGTCTCTTTCTTTTGACGGAAGTAAAAACGAAATATTTCATATACGGACAACTTTCAAGGGACCACCCTACTATTTACTGGTATCTAACCTTAAAACAAAACGTAATTATATACACAGATGATGACGTCATATGTCTACCGGTGGGTATACGACAAAACGTGAAATACACCATGTTTACTAGTATCCGGTCAATAAGCGCTTGTTTTCACACTTTTGTTCAAGCGCCTTAATGATCAAAATTGTAGCTTATGAAAGTTGTGAGCGAAACAAAAATACGAAATTTAAAGCAAGAAAAAACAACTAAATAAAATAATAATTACCGCAGATTTTTCAATACAATTTTTTGAGTCGGCGGCTTTTTTGTGGGTCGGTCGGTAAAGAGCAAACAAACTTAATTTTAATTTAGGCCTCATGTACTGACAGTATTTGTAATTTCAAAAGCTCTACATGCATAAACAGCTAGTAACTTGGTAGTATTTGGATTCTGTGAGGAAAATAACTCTGTGGCTTTTAATAAGCTTGGGTGACGTATATAATATACTTATAGATGTATTGTATTTTTTTCTTGTTTGTGAGTAGATGTTACAGTAAAAAATAGGATGATATTCATCTTCAACAACGGGGCAAATGGGCAAACACTTTATTACTAATATCGGTATTATACCACATTACCTTCTCGATGTTAACCCATTGAATGTAAAATGGAAGTTCACAACAAGATTTTTATACAAAATAATGCCCTTTAATATCCATTTATGTGTCCTTCTACACCTTCGACAAAGTGTCAGTAATTCTTTGCTTAAACACAGAAAAAAAAAACATTGAGATCACCAACGCCAAGCAGACATGATAGAACCCAATGAACTTAGAATACATTTCACTTGACTTGCCCAGTTGGTTTTATGGGATTACTTTCAATATCGTCTGGCATAATTTTATATATCATTTTAATGACTTTATGTTCTGGAGCACATATCACCTTAAGCTAGTACTTTATTATATTCATTTTACTCATAGTTAAAAAGTCAAGTATCCCTGTCTCCGATAATGTAAAGTCATTATGTGTGCTGATTTTGACACCTATTTGTCCTTCATTGTGACACCTATTTGTCCTTCATTGTGACACCTATTTGTCCTTCATTGTGACACCTATTTGTCCTTCACCATTTAATAACATATGTTAAATTAAAATAAGCCATTTTATTGTTGTTTTATTGACATTACAAAGGCATTTGATTACATTGTAAGGGAAATCCATTGTACAGAATATACAGACTCGGTATTCGAGGACCACGTTTTACAGCTGTAAAAGCAATGTATACTAATGTGTACACAAAAGTAAGACGTCATAATGATATCGGAACTGCATTTGAGAGTCATTTAGGTCTAAGACAAGGCGAGTGTTTTGTTCCCGATTCTTTTTCTTTGTATATCAATGACATGGAGGATATATTGTATTTAAAAGGTGCTAGTGGTATTGATATAGGCATGTTAAAATGCTTCCTACTCATGTATGCGGACGGTGAAGGGCAAATACGTGAACGGCTGTTCCCATTTTCGCTCTACACTCGGCTTGTGCTTCCAGCAATACATAGTACTTTCAGCCCATTTTGCCTACTTTTGTGAACACTTTACATATGACACTTAACATAGTTATCACCCAAAAATTATTTGTGTCATTTAAATGTCCTTTTTTATGTATAGGTACAATAAAACAATCTCTGCCATTTATTATAAATTCATTTAAGATGAGATCTGGTCCCGTACTTTTTCCAGTTTTTATATTGGCAGTCCCGTTGAATAATTCTCCAGCAGTAAAGTATTACTGTGATAAGAACCTTAACAATGATTATGTTTACTTTCAAAAAATTGTTGCACAATGCTTTAGTGAGCTTTTGTGGTCAACAATGTTAAAATCTCGCTCAAAATGGTTTAAATGTATACATTTATAGCATTAAAGCACTCTTTTATAAGTTTGGTTATTATCCATTCAGTTTTAAACAATAGTTTGGACTTTATCACCTAAAAGTTAGGGCTTGATCAATTTTACATTATATTGTCCCACGAAAATAACAATATAACGCGTATTTGGTGCATTTAAACAACGCATGAAGCAGATATACAAAGAACAATGACAGATACGTAAGGTCGTACATTAATAATTGCAAAAACATTAATTGATCAGAACTTGTTTACATAAAGTATTGCCAACTCTACTGATTTGTCTACATTTTAACCAAATTCATACTAATTTGGTCAAATAAGTGCCATTAGGAATCGTTTGTAACAGCGCATTATACGTGAAAAATATAATTGTATCTTGTGCGATATTTTAAATGTTGAAACTTACCTTAAAGATATGAGTATTTGTAAATAAATTACTGTAATAAGTAATTTGTCCGACATGTTTTCTCTGATTTATCATCTGCAAATTGGTTTACCGACGAACAGAGGGTGTTACTACGGTTTTCAAATTATTTCTATAGTTATTAACAAGAGACTTACGTCTATCTAGGCGCGCATTGATCAGACTTACTTACGTCTTAACAGATGCAATGCACAGGGCTAGAATAACAGTCGTATATTAATAACATCCTGATAGTGGTTTTGTCCAGGATACCAACTAAGGAGGTTAAATTCAGCATTTAAATATCGCCAGAGGCATGACTGTGTTGTTATGTGGTTTGTAAATAATGAACGATCAACACGGACTTTCCAAAGAAAATGTAAAAACCCACAGCTTATTTTATTGGTTTACTGTCGTGAACAGACAGCGAAAATTGAAAAAAAAGGTAGAAACGAAATCAGAAAGTATATCGTTCATGTATATGGAGTTCAATATAACAGGCACACCTTGACCTGGTGTTTTTGGTTCTGACGTTGGATAGGTTATTACAATGTCCAATGATGTTGCTCGTGGTTTTCCTGTGTGTATTTTAACATATGTTTCCTAATTATGACTATGCAATTTTTCTGGAAATGAAAGGATCTTAAAATTCAATGCCGAAGTTAAATAAAATACGAACCCATCATAAAAACGTTATTTAAAAACACTATGTACATAATGGGTTCATAAAGGTACCGGTAGCTGGAATGTGTAATAAAATTTTATCACATTATTATAGTCGAACATGTAAAGTTGTCGTAAATACCTCGTAATTAATACAAACGTAAAACATAATGAAGCTCCGTTCGGACAATCGATAGTCAGTTTTGGAACGGATGTAAACAGATAAAATAACAACCATCGATATGCGTATAGGCTGTAAAAACAACTTGTTTTGTTTTTTTAAGTTTAAAAGAAAGTATTACACTTAACCATTTAATATTTATATAGTGTGTGTCAAGAATGCATTTTTATTTCACATCGCTGTTTAGATAAACATCAACTACATATTGTTACACACATTTTATCACTGTAATATTAAATAAAATGTATGTACATTATGTACGTTTTATGGTTAATTAATAGTTTCAGTACATATCCGAATTCCAGTGCGAAATGACACTACATGCCATGGCCACCCAAGTTTTTTTTATGATGCCAATTTTATGACGTGTCTGGTTTCGCATTTTCATTATATAGCGAGTAATAATAATAATAACATGCACGATAAACATAAACATGAATTATTATTTACAATTTGAACTACGGCAAAAACAAGATTCCGTTATGAGTAAAACCAGTGCCTTATCAGTTTTCTCAACAAAACAATGTGGCGGATGTAGTACCAGATTTATTACAAAGCACATCGTACACGTTCAATGTTGTGCAAACATGAATACATTTAGCGAAAGATAAACAAATCAATAATAGGGAATGCATATATTTACATTTAATTTATTTGGAAAACATGTATTGAGTCCAGCAAACAACGCAAACGGAAAAATGACAAAAATAGCCACAAGTGTTCACAACATAATCATAATCAAAGTAAATACATATACTAGAGAAATCTTAAAGCTTTAGTGGACAGGATAAAATATCAGCAATAATAAAATACTCACAGAAACTATTTAAAGCTATTAACATGTTCAACAATGAAGCTGTGCTAAAAGTGGCCAAAAATCTCAAAACGTTGTTAAATTATCATGCACCAAATTGTATTCAACACTCCCCTGACCTACATATTAATTATCTATACCATTCGGCATGTCATCCGCAAATCACTACCGACCATCCCTCGACGTGCCCTAATTATAAAGCACTAAAATGCACCAATACGTCAACGCCAGTGTCGGACGTCGCCGCTACAGCCCGTGTCGCGGGCTTCAATACACGATTCGTAGTTGGCCACTGGCCATCAACGTTACGCGCAGTTTACAGAGCAGACATGTTACGCTTTTTTTACAACCAGTCGTTTTGTTGTTCATGCAATAAAGAGCGAACGAGAAATAGGAATTAAAGCTTTAGTTGTGAGAGCAGATTACATTTATAGACATGTCGTCTTGTACAACACGCATGTCTTACAACAGAATAGAACAGAACAGAAATTGTATTAGCGACTCGTACAACGTACACCGTCAAAACAGATTCAATACAACCCGTCCGGTGACAAATGATAAGAAGAGCTCGTTTAAAGAAAATATTTCCCGGACACATGTAGAATTATTGATGACTTTAAAACAAACGCAATTTTCTGCGTCATTAATTATTCTAACATGACACTCGCAGAGTTTTCTAAAGACAAAGAACAAAATTTCCGTTGTTTAATCTTCAATAAACAGCGCGAAAAATAGTTGAGAAACTGTAAAATAGAGTTCGCATTTTAAATGCAGAATTAAATGTCAGGTCATGTTAGAATCGAATAGTTTTCGCATTATCGTTGCTTATTTGTAAATAAACAACTGCTTATCGTTCTGATGCTCGGTTATTAAACCACTCGGACAAACGTCTTCGTGATTTAATTCCTACGATAAATCGCAGATTATACCAAAGTCAGTAATTTAGTAAAATAGTTCGACGATATTATGCGCGCGTTTTGTAAAATTTTATTAAGTGAACATGTAACACACATATATATAGATATGTGTTTTCAAATTTGCATAGTCAAACTGCCTAGCAATGTCAAATATATGTCAACAGTTCACACTGAAAAACTGTTACATATATTTTCGCTTAAAATAAAACAACTTTTACTATACAATAAAAAACAACAACAAATTATTGCTTAACAGTATTACAACAAGAACATTTCAACAAAACCACAATTTTGATATCTGAACCATATAATTTACATACGGCATACATAAACATTCAATACCGCACATTACGACTTGCTTTCTGCCTTATAATTACGTCATCAATTATCAATACAGACACCTGGTAATTACCGATCAGTTATCGACCGCGCATGTCATAGTGAATACACATTTTACACGTTATCTTGCTAACGTTATCTTGTACTGACATTAGGTCAAATTCTAACCATTCAAGACGTCAAGCCAATGCGTCATTCGAAATTTCTCAGCATAAACATTGATCAAATTGATAAATTGCAAACAAGTGACAAATTTTGATGAAACATTGATAGTGTAAAACGAATTACCAATCTGATGAAACATTGACATTGTGTCACTAAAATTTTGCGCTTCACATATACACAGTAAAGATAAATAATGATTAAAGATACACAAACATTCTTTGATGACAATGCGTAATGCGTAAACATGAGCAACTTTGAAAACAATTTGACTAGTAGGCAAAAGGATACAAAGTAAATGTCAACATTAAATGCTTATTCTTAAAAAATACATGTACCAACGTATTAATTAACCCATCATTAAAATCCGTTGTTGTTTTCTTATTTATATTCAACCGTTTTCTGTATCCTTAGCTACCAGGATGTTCTGTCCCGGAATTAAAGAAATTGATGAAAGGTTAACAGCAGTTGATGAAAAGTTTATCATCTAACATGTAAGTTGGAAGGCCATTCAGTTAACTCCACGTATCTCCTCGCACGTTCTTCGTGAGTTTGCATGCATGAGCAAATATGGAAAATAATGTGATATGTAAACTCATAACCTCATTAATCCATCACAATGGCAATTATTCAAATGAGCACCGTATGGTATCCTTTGTGAGGCAGACAGAAAAATATGAGGCGTGTCGTGGGAAACCCGGGTTTAATGCATGTGCGAAAGTGTCGTCCCGGATCAGCCTTTGCAGTCCGCACACGCTAATCCAGGACGGCACTTTCCGCCTACAGTGGATTTATGTTTAGAAGAGACTATCTCTAAACAGAACATATCATAAAAGCGGAAAGTGCCGTCCTGGATTAGCCTGTGCGGACCGCACAGGCCAATCCGGGACGACACTTTACGCACATGCATTAAGCCCGGGTTTCCCACGACTCACCTCATATCGTTTCTTCTTGATAAATTTCCTGTAGCGCGACCACGTCTGCGCGCGGAGGGCATCCGTTTGAAACTTCTGTGAATTCACAGATTAAGTATAACTCATTCTCATTGGGTGCCGATGCTGGAGTTTGACGAAGACTTCGGCAGAGTTTGCAAATCTCGCCAGATCTCGTTATTCGCGGGAATGCCCATGAAAAGGTCCATGCCCTTGCTCCCAATCGTGGAGAACGCGTTCAACGGTCTCGAGTTGAACGTCTTCTCCATCAGTTCGCGTTCCTTCTTGGACAGGCCGCTTCGGCGTCTAAGGCAACAGACGAGAGTTAGCAATGCGATGCACAGGAGCGTCGTGCCTCCCGCTACGGAAATGACGATGATCATGTTTCTGGTCCAGAAAACTTCCGGTGACGTCATCGTCTGCGTATCCGGTTTCTGGGTCTCGCTGTCCGCAGGCTTGTTGGGTTTTCCGGTCCCAATATTGTTTAGCCAGCTTTGAAACTTCTCCAAAGGCATGTTATTAGGATTGAAGTGATCCGCACTGCCAGTGGTGGTCTTTTCCGGTGCCTTTGCTTCGTTCACCAAATTTGCCATGCTGTTAGCAGGAAACGCATCTGAATTAACGTTGACGGCTGGAGTGTTTGGTTCCGCCAGAGATACTGATGTAGGCTTGTCAGTTGTCTTAGTTTTCATGGCATTTTCTACAAACTGGACAAGGTCGGTCAGAAGCACAGGCTTGGTATCCGCTGTAGATCCAACATTTGTAGCCTCCTTGAAATAATTCTTGGCCTGTCTCGCTGTCGTCAGGAACTGAACAAGATCAGTTAACAACACCGGCGTTGTCTGTTCTGCTGGCAATTCGTTTGTCGGCCTCATAGCTTGCCCTTCTGTCGCTCTGCCCCGGGCCAAAGCCCCCGTGGCAAACTGAACGAAATCTGATAATAGCACAGGCCTATCTTGGACCGGCGTGAAGGTGTTAGCGACCCTTTGTTGGCTGATGGTATCTCTGGTTATCGCCCTCTGGGCAAATGAAATGAAGTCCTGTAGCAACACCGGCGTCCTTTGAGTAGGCGGCATCTCGCCGTCGCCGCCCCTTGTGGTCGGAAGTCCCCACATTCGGCCAGCGCCTCCTGCAGTTTCCTGCGCCTCCCCTCCGTACATCTCTTCCGGTGGATCCGTCTGCCCGTATGTAATTGACACCAGGAGAGTCTGGACAATAAGAATAAGAGAATAAGACTAAAATAAGAGAATAAGAATAAATGTTTTCGTCATCGCCGTCAACACATCATTATCATCACCAATGGGCCATCATCAACATAATCGTCATCATCGTCACCATAACGATGGATTCATATAATAATAGTAAAGCATGATGAGTGTGGTGTTAGTCTTATAAAACTTTATATTGATGATGATCGTGATAATAATAATAATAATAATAGTAATAATAATAATAATAGAATAGTATTATTATTATCATTATTATTATTATTGTAATTATTATTATTATTATAACAATTAATTGCCAAATAATAATGTTATAAGTGAATGTAATTGTATTAAATACGTTCAAAAGGATAACGTGAACTACATTTATGATTATATCACGAAGAAATATGTTCGCTAGTTACAAGGCAACAACAATGGTGCACTTACTGATAAGAAAAAGGCGACCCTTAATTTTCCGTCCATCAAGATCGCTGTGTTAAATATTCCCAACGTATAAATCCACGAAAATCCTTCCAAATATCTACCTTTCGCTTTTTCTCTAACTTTTTACTATATTTTACGTCTTTTAAAAATGAAACGAAACTGTCATAATATTTAAATAGCTGACTATATTTTCTTGTTAAGGCTTGATAAACAATAACACTACTCTATCGTTCTGAGCTGTCACGTAACCTCCGGTTAAATGTTCTCTCGGTCTTACGAAGTGATTTCCCCAAAGTTTTATATTTGTTCTCATGCGTATAAAAACTTCTGTCCAATGACTGACTCGAAAAAGAAATCACCGTCTATATATAGCGCAACCAAATTTTGACACAACCTCTCAGCTATTTTTAGATTACGTAAACACTTTCGGTGACATGTTCAAATTCGTTGTCATTCGCTGTCTGTTGTCAAACTAGAGTTAAAGATGTCGCGTCTTTGTTAATATACTTATTAGTTGGGCTAATTATGTTTGGTATGTTTTAAAGACGGCTGTTTAATTGACGCTGGCAGACGGATATCAATTAAACAGAACCAATTATATACTTTACTGACATTACATGTAGACAAGATAAATGGTAAATTTTCACGCGTTTGAATGATGCGATCATTTAGCATTCCAGCCAGATAAAATGACAAATTAAACAAACTTTTAATGACTCGGTATTTTAAAAATTAATTGTTTGATGATGTATTAGAAGAAATATGTTCTCAGCAAAATTTGAAATATTTTCGGACCATTAACACAATCTAGAAAAAAGAGTGTGTGTTTTTTTAATATCTACATAGAGGCTGTAAAATGTTAACTAACATAAGATATTTATAAATAAACTTAGTCACGTGTCACTATTCACAATGTATATGGTAGTAGTAAACATTATGCACTTTGGACAAGGTGTCGTATATTACTATTTAAAGTATCAATGTTTTTACATTATGAATATTTGAGTTTCTAAATTTGGTAAATAACACACATAAACCGAAACTAATTGTCATGATGACTGAAATTTTGGGAACCCGATAGTTGTAATTTATTACTCATACTGCTTTAAAGGAATTGTTTATGTTTGGGAAACTGATATTTATGTATTTTAAATAATATGTACTAATAAATAACTATAGACATTAAGTAGAGTTAAATAACTCAGTCTAACCAGTCGAATGCAAGCACAATTAAAATTAATGCACACGTTTAAACAGTGATCGAATATTTTTGTTACAATGGTATGTGAAGTAAAATAAAATACTAAAAAGAAACAAATTACGAAATTGATACTTAAGGCTTTAAAAAAACGGGTACATGTTAAACATGTAAAATGGGTATTTATCGTAGGTAATGCACTTTTAATGCGATACAATGTGTACTCGTAACACGAATGTACATGACTTTTGTAAATAAAATGATATGAAAGTAATTAAATCGTATTTGAAATTTCTGACTTTCGTATTATTATATTATAGTCCATCCATATGTAAGTATAAAGTTTTGTCGCACGAGTGTTTATACTTGTATTAAAAATATCAAAACATATTTCTCCACGTGTCCCTTAAGAACGTTTTAATTCGTTTGATTCGTTTCAACATTGAGAGAATTTACAGCGCGAAATCCATTTGATCATTTTGTACTCGGTAATTGTTCCAGATTTGATTTCACAATCCTTAACTTGGCTTCGAATTCAACATTTCGTCTTTCTGGCTTTTATCTATGGATTCTAAATCTGGTATAATCCATAATGTGTTGTGTTCATGCCAATTTAAAGGATTTATTTATGATAACATAGACTATCAGCAACAAATGAAACCTTTTTGGGGAAGGTACTATAATTAAAATAAAATCATTTATACGACGACTATTTTGATGGGTAAACGCGTTGGTGGTGAGGCTCTTGCTGTTGTTGTAAATGATGATGATGATGATGATGATGATGATAATAATAATGATGGTAATGATGATGATGATGATGAAAAAGAACCAACGATATCTTAAAACACAACTGTTTTTACATAAAATGGTATACAAAATTATATTTCTGCAAGGAATAATTAAATTAATAAATATAGAATTAATATAAAAGAAATATTACATTGGTCTAATGATCTACATGTTTTTATTAATTTAATAGGCAGCTAATTGCATGTTATATAACTATGGCAGGGGCGTGCCAGAGGTTGAATCTGGAATACGCAATCATGCTGGGTTGCATGCTTCCCATTAAAGGCCTAGTTTAATCCTTCTTTATTTGACCCCCCCCCCCCAAATCTGGGGTATTGTACTGAATTTAGATGTCCGTACTTCTGATATAACCGATAATAAATATATTGAAAAGATCATATGGGGTCCTCATAATCCGGATTCGTTTTCCGATATTTTAGAAAATAACAGATGTGTATTTGATTGCATTCAAAACAACTTACTTTCAGGTCAAATTGATATTAATGCTTGTATTGAATCATTGTCGAAGTTGGTCTTTGATATATCATTTTCAATACATGGCAAAGTGTTAAAAAGTACTAAACAAGCTAAAACTAAAAAATCTCCATGGTTTAACGAGACATGTAAATCATACAAAAATTCCTTTTTGCATGCGAAACGAACTTTTAAACACAATCCTCAGGAAAACAATAAAATTTATTTCTTACAGCAAAGAAGTGAATATGCTAAACAAAAACGTTATGCTAAATATAATTATAACAATAAAGAAAAACATAAATTATATAATTTGTGTCAACAAAACTCAAATAAATTCTGGAAACACATTAGAAAATTTACTAACAAAACTAATGAGATTTCATCGGATGTGTCTTTACAAGACTTCGTGAACCATTTTAAAAATATTTCTAATTCGATTGAAATTTCGGGTTTCAATACTGAAAATGTTAATGAGTTTGATGTAAATATCGATGAATTGGATATGGATTTTACGGTCGATGAAGTGGAAAAACAATACTATCTCTCAAGAAAAATAAAAGTGGCGATCTTGATGGAAATGTTTGTGACTTTATTATAGATGCAAAACATTTTATTGCACCTTATCTTGTGGTTATATTTAACTACATTTTTACTAATGGTAGCTATCCTGACGCATGGGCCAAGGGTGTTATTGTCCCTATTCACAAAAAGGGCGATACTAAAAATCCTTCGAATTATCGGGGTATAACTTTAATAAATATTTCAGCTAAATTGTTTTCTCTATTGATTAGAAACCGAATTAATAAATGGTGTGAAAATAACAAAATTTTTAATGACTCACAATTTGGCTTCAGGGACAATCATAGTACAACGGACTGCATTTTCATCTTACATTTAATTATCCAGAAAGTTTTAGCATCTAATAACAAATTGTTCTGTGCTTTTATAGATTATGAAAAGGCCTTCGATACTGTAAATCACGATATACTATGGATAAAACTGGTAAAATCAGGCCTGAGCTGTAAGATTATAAACATTATCAAATCAATCTATTCAAGCATAAAAGCATGTGTCCGATCTAGCTCGGACATGAGCTTTTCGGAATTTTTCGACATATCAATTGGCCTAAAACAAGGTGAGCCACTCTCACCCCTTTTATTTATTCTTTTTATTAATGATATCACTGATTATATTGATATTGTAAATCTATCGGACAAAGATATTGAACAGTTGTCATTGTATCTTCTGCTATTTGCTGACGACATCGCACTGTTTACCACTAATCCGAAAAGTCTTCAAGCACAACTTAATAGTATATCGCAATACTCTACATCTTGTGGTTTAAAAATTAATGGTAACAAAACTAAAGTCTGTATTTTTGAAAAGCGTAAGAGTCGCCATAATTATGAGTGGATTATAAGTGAACAAATCATCGAAATTGTTGACAGTTTTTGCTACTTGGGTGTAAAATTATATTATACAGGTAACATGCGATATGCCGTCAAAGTTCTCTCTGATCAGGCCCTGAAAGGATACCATAGTCTTCTTTGTTTATTTAATAATGTTAAAATGGATGTTAAGACTAAATTATATATATTTGATTGTATGATTTTACCTATTCTACTGTACGGTTCAGAAATATGGGGAATATATAACTTTAAAGAAATTGATACCTTACATTTTAAATTTTTGAAATTAATTCTTGGTGTAAAACAATCAACATCAAATATGGCTGTATTAGGTGAAACTGGCAGATATCCGTTATCAGTGTTGTGTAAAGAAAGAGCTCTTAAATTTTATGTAAAATTAATGAATAATAAAGACTCTATTATGTATAGAGTGCTTGTAAATCAACGGAATCTAAATGCCTTTTGCTGGTTTAAAGCATGCAAATCCTACTTTGAAAGTCTGGGAAATGGTGATCTATTTGAAAATCCTAATGTCAACATTAATTCTGCTACAGTGAAACAACGGATCCGTGACCAGTTCCAACAAACATGCTTCGAATCCATATCAAATATGCCTAAATTATTTTACTACTGTAAATTTAAAAGTAATTTTGAATATGAAGACTATTTAGATTATGTATCACATGAAAAATCAAGAATATCCCTTACAAGACTACGTCTGAGCTCACATAATTTAGAAATTGAAACTGGCAGATATACTAATGTAGATCGAAGTAATAGAGTGTGTAGATTATGTTCATCAAACACTGTTGAAACTGAATACCATTTCTTGTTATGTTGTACTGCTTTTACTGACATTAGGAAAAAATATCTAGTACATACTTCCTGGCCGTCAATAAATATGTTTATTAATTTCATGTCATCGAAGTCTAAACGAAAAATCAGACTCATTGCTAAATATTGTCATAATGCTATGATTTTACGTGATACATTGCTTGCTGTGTGAAACTCTGAATATATATATTTGATGTATATATTATAAAAAAAAAAGTCATGAGATATGTATGTATATGATTGTGTATATATATGATTGTTGTCTGTATGTCTTGGCCATAATCTTATAAATAATTGTAAATGGCCCAAGGCAATGCTTTTGCCGTTTTTGCCAATAAACGAAACGAAACGATGTATCCCTGTGTATTGGTACCCTGCTGTGGTCACAGTGTGGACACAGTGTGGCGACCCTTATCGGCTGATATCAATGCACTGCTACAGAGGAAACACTGCACTGAGCAATTGTTCAGTCAGCTGAGAGAAATGATTGCAGATAAGGTTACGCATGCGCAAATAAATTCCTTCTTTGTTACATATAAAATATTCAAAATTTGATCTCACTTTTCACCATGACCAAGCTACTTTCCAATATATCTCCATACATTGTTGGAAATATGAGGGCATAACCTTTTGAAAAAAAACAGCATGTAAAAAAATTCTATGCGTTGTAACTCAACATATTTACCTTAGAAAAAACGCACCGGTTTTGACGGGCATGGAGGCTGCCATTTTGCGCATGAAAACATGTGCCAAAAGTTATGTAGCTGGGAACCACTAGACAAAAAGTAGTGCACAAAAACAGCCCTTTTTCTTATTGCTTACATATATACATTTAAAATGTAGCCAAACATATCATTTAAACTGTATTTTACAAATTATATGCATCCTCCACTCAAACATTTGCACTTATTATCTAACTGACAGCCCTGTAACCCTGAGGATGTGACTTCCGTTTTGGTGTAATTAGACCATAATGATAAGAGATTTTATGGTGGACCAATACACGGAGTGGAATACCCCACGGAGACGACAGACATTCCATAAACTGGGCCTATAACAAATGCATTTCTGGAATGACAAATATGCAATACACAAAGTATATTACAAATGCAACAAACTTCATTTCAAACGAAAATAAGCTTATTGTCAATTTTGCCCACATAAAAGCTTATACTTAAAAGAGTACAGAATTTGAATCAAACATCGATTTTAGAAAATAAAATCTTAAGCGTCGTGTACAATATCCAATAAGCACGACGTTTTGGGAAATTTTTAAAAGTCAATATTTTTCTCACCCAAGGAACGCCCCTGTGTGGATAACATCATCCGAAAAAAATGTAACTATTTTTTTTATTATAAATCTCCATAATACGAGATGTTGCATGCAATTAATAACATTATCCGAAATAGACCAGTACACACACTTGACAATATCGAGAGAAACTATTAAATCTGTTTAACATTTCTAAATCAGATACACTAGTTTCAAGCCCTTGTTGTGCAATGTTTAAGTCATTTCCCACGTGCTACATGTTTTATATGAATTCGCATCCAAATCGGACCAAACGCACGTTTTTAAATTCTTGTTTGGCGATTTTCTGATAAATAATCTGTTTAGAATTGAAAGAAACTTTAATAAGTTGCTGGCCTAATGCGTATCCATCGCTTGAGAATTTAACTAACGATAGCCATTGTGTAATAATAACTTTACAATTAAAAGCTTAGTAACTCGTGTTAATTTAGTTCTATTTTTAATATTGAGTTACAACCCTTGCACAACCATTTTACAAGAATACCACAACAAAAAGTATGATATTCATTGCAATCGGTTTAAAAGATGATTATTAGAGTTAAATATTGTAAAAAAATGAACATATTGCACGTGCGTAAAGTGTCGTCCCGGATCAGCCTGTGCAGTCCGCACACGCTAATTCATGACTGAACTTTGCGCCTACAGTGGATTTATGTTTAGAAAAGACTTCCTTGGAACAATAAATACCATAACAGCGGAAAGATTTGTACCGGATCAGCAGCTGATCCGGGACGACACTTTACGCACGTGCATTAAGGCCGGTTTTCCCACGACTCGCCTCATTTATATATTTTTAAACGTGTAATCAGCACTTGCAGTCACGTATCTAATGCCGAAAGAATGGCTGGGTATGTTTGTGTACATTGATTCCCATAATGTTGTCCTCTATAAAGTTGTGCATGAATTTTACATTAAAGACGTACACATTATAATTGTGTTTGAAATATATGTCATTTTAAACGTTCTCTGCATTAAATTTACATTAAGCCATTTGTTCGAACCCACCGTGTACCAAAATCGTTGAGAAAATAATTGTATTCCAAATTCTATGCAATAACTTTCTGGATATGGGCAAAGTTTCTGTTACCATTGTAGATGATGAGACACAGTGAGTAGGGAGACAGGTGACGGCTGTGGATAGGAAGATACGTGAGGTAGGATGGGACATTTAGCAGGGCGAGGACATTAAGCACAGCGAGGGCTGTGGATAGGGAGATAGGTGAGGTAGGATGGGACATTTAGCAGGGCGAGGACATTAAGCACAGCGAGGGCTGTGGATAGGGAGATAGGTGAGGTAGGATGGGACATTTAGCAGGGCGAGGACATTAAGCACAGCGAGGGCTGTGGATAGGGAGATAGGTGAGGTAGGATGGGACATTTAGCAGGGCGAGGGAAGTGGATAGGGAGATAGGTGAGGTAGGATGGGACATTTAGCACAGCGAGGGCTGTGGATAGGGAGATAGGTGAGGTAGGATGGGACATTTAGCAGGGCGAGGACATTAAGCACAGCGAGGGCTGTGGATAGGGAGATAGGTGAGGTAGGATGGGACATTCAGCAGGGCGAGGACATTAAGCACAGCGAGGGCTGTGGATAGGGAGATAGGTGAGGTAGGATGGGACATTTAGCAGGGCGAGGACATTAAGCACAGCGAGGGCTGTGGATAGGGAGATAGGTGAGGTAGGATGGGACATTTAGCAGGGCGAGGACATTAAGCACAGCGACGGCTGTGGATAGGGAGATAGGTGAGGTAGGATGGGACATTTAGCAGGGCGAGGGAAGTGGATAGGGAGATAGGTGAGGTAGGATGGTACATTTAGCACAGCGAGGGCTGTGGATAGGGAGATAGGTGAGGTAGGATGGGACATTTAGCAGGGCGAGGACATTAAGCACAGCGAGGGCTGTGGATAGGGAGATAGGTGAGGTAGGATGGGACATTTAGCAGGGCGAGGGAAGTGGATAGGGAGATAGGTGAGGTAGGATGGGACATTTAGCAGGGCGAGGGCAGTGGATAGGGAGATAGGTGAGGTAGGATGGGACATTTAGCAGGGCGAGGGAAGTGGATAGGGAGATAGGTGAGGTAGGATGGGACATTTAGCAGGGCGAGGGCAGTGGATAGGGAGATAGGTGAGGTAGGATGGGACATTTAGCAGGGCGAGGACATTAAGCACAGCGAGGGCTGTGGATAGGGAGATAGGTGAGGTAGGATGGGACATTTAGCAGGGCGAGGGAAGTGGATAGGGAGATAGGTGAGGTAGGATGGGACATTTAGCAGGGCGAGGGCTGTGGATAGGGAGATAGGTGAGGTAGGATGGGACATTTAGCAGGGCGAGGACATTAAGCACAGCGAGGGCTGTGGATAGGGAGATAGGTGAGGTAGGATGGGACATTTAGCAGGGCTTGGGAAGTGGATAGGGAGATAGGTGAGGTAGGATGGGACATTTAGCAGGGCGAGGGCAGTGGATAGGGAGATAGGTGAGGTAGGATGGGACATTTAGCAGGGCGAGGGCAGTGGATAGGGAGATAGGTGAGGTAGGATGGGACATTTAGCAGGGCGAGGGGCAGTGGATAGGGAGATAGGTGAGGTAGGATGGGACATTAAGCACAGCGAGGGCTGTGGATAGGGAGATAGGTGAGGTAGGATGGGACATTTAGCAGGGCGAGGGCAGTGGATAGGGAGATAGGTGAGGTAGGAAGGGACATTAAGCACAGCGAGGGCTATGGATAGGGAGATAGGTGAGGTAGGATGGGACATTTAGCAGGGCGAGGGCAGTGGATAGGGAGATAGGTGAGGTAGGAAGGGACATTAAGCACAGCGAGGGCAGTGGATAGGGTGATAGGTGAGGTAGGATGGGACATTTAGCAGGGCGAGGGCAGTGGATAGGGAGATAGGTGAGGTAGGATGGGACATTTAGCAGGGCGAGGGCAGTGGATAGGGAGATAGGTGAGGTAGGATGGGACATTAAGCACAGCGAGGGCTATGGATAGGGAGATAGGTGAGGTAGGATGGGACATTTAGCAGGGCGAGGGCAGTGGATAGGGAGATAGGTGAGGTAGGAAGGGACATTAAGCACAGCGAGGGCAGTGGATAGGGTGATAGGTGAGGTAGGATGGGACATTTAGCAGGGCGATGGCTGTGGATAGGGAGATAGGTGAGGTAGGATGGGACATTTAGCAGGGCGAGGGCAGTGGATAGGGAGATAGGTGAGGTAGGAAGGGACATTAAGCACAGCGAGGGCTATGGATAGGGTGATAGGTGAGGTAGGATGGGAAATTTAGCAGGGCGAGAGCTGTGGATAGGGAGATAGGTGAGGTAGGATGGGTCATTTAGCAGGGCGAGAGCTGTGTATAGGGCGATAGGTGAGGTAGGATGGGACATTTAGCAGGGCGATGGCTGTGGATAGGGAGATAGGTGCGGTAGGAAGGGGCATTTAGCAGGGAGAGGGCAGTGGATAGGGAGATCGGTGCGTTAGGATAGGACATTTAGCAGGGCGAGGGCTGTGGATAGGGAGATAGGTGCGGTAGGAAGGGACATTTAGCAGGGCGAGGGCAGTGGATAGGGAGATAGGTGAGGTAGGATGGGACATTTAGCAGGGCGAGGGCAGTGGATAAGGAGATAGGTGCGGTAGGAAGGGACATTAACAGGGCGAGGGCAGTGGATAGGGAGATAAGTGAGGTAGGATTGGGCATTTAGCAGGGCGAAGGCAGTGGATAGGGAGATAGGTGAGGTAGGCTGGGACATTTAGCAGGGCGAGGGCTGTGGATAGGGAGATAGGTGCGGTTGGAAGGGACATTCAGCAGGGCGAGGGCTGTGGATAGGGAGATAGGTGCGGTAGGAAGGGATATTTAGCAGGGCGAGGGGAGTGGATAGGGAGATAGGTGAGGTAGGATGGGACATTAAGCAGGGCGAGGGCAGTGGATAGGGAGTTAGGTGAGGAAGGATGAGACATTTTGCAGGGCGAGGGCTGTGAATAGGGTGATAGGTGAGGTAGGATGGGACATTTAGCAGGGCGAGGGCAGTGGATAGGGAGATAGGTGCAGTAGGATGGGACATTTAGCAGGGCGAGTGCTGTGGATAGGGAGATAGGTGAGGTAGGATGGGACATTTAGCAGGGCGAGGGCAGTGGATAGGGAGAAAGGTGCAGTAGGAAGGGACATTTCGCAGGGCGAGGGCTCTGGATAGGGAGATAGGTGAGTAAGGATGCACTTTTAGCAGGGCGAGGGCAGTGGATAGGGAGATAGGTGCGGTAGGAAGGGACATTTAGCAGGGTGAAGGCAGTGGATAGGGAGATAGGTGCGGTAGGAAGGGACATTTAGCAGGGTGAAGGCTGTGGATAGGGAGATAGGTGAAGTAGAGATTGCTCGGCATGCATACAAGAGTCAGAGGTGAGTGAGTGTGTGGGTTGAGAAATATGTGAGCAGAATAGTTAGAAGAGGAAGATTGAGTAGATGGATATAGTTTGAAAAAAAATGTACAAGGGATGTGTGTAAGGAAAAATGAGCCTGATTTGTGAGAGTGAGATTATCAGTACTAGAGGAAAAAGCAAGTAAAAATGCTTAATTTGTACATTGAGATGGAGGTAGAGATGGAGATAAAAAGAAAGTGTAAGTACAGACAGAATGAATTTATATGTAGATAACATGGAACAAATTCAATTAGAGGACACGTTGAATAATAGAAAGACTTGTGTTAGTGCTTTTGTTAGTGAAAGGCATCCGACGACCACGACGGGCATCCGATGGCATTGGGCAAAACAGACCCATGTAACCCCGTCCACAAATATACATAGCAAGGAAATAAAATATCCTCTTTTGAATTCACTGTCAAAAAACTTAATACGTTATATTTTTATCGGCTTATGTACTCATTCAGTTTTACCTTGGCTGTGCAGGTTTCTTTGGATAAACTCTTGAATAGGTTACTTTTCATAAAAACACCGCATTAACACATTAATTGTGAGATGTAAACTTCAATTTTAAATTATGAGTGGTCTTGAACAAATCAACAGGACGTACTACTTATCAAGTTACGCCCTTGTAGTACCATATTCTACAACGAAATCCAGAAAAGCGACTCAATACTAGTAATCCTTTTGTACATGCAAGCACCGGCTTTTGCTTGATATCAGGGGAGACTACTGTGGAGGATTGTGCAATTAGTCATTAGAATAGTTACGCACCTTGAGTGCGACCGGTTGCCTCTCAGGTTAGATACCAGTAATTCCAATTCCCAAAGGGTCCAATTATAAAACGGCGAACTTTGAGTTTTCAAGCATTAATCTAGCCTTTTCTTTATTTCAGATTATGCAAGCATTGTATCAATTTAAAGATGAATCTTTCAAAAATTGCAATAAAAAAGATATGTCATGTTACTTGTAAGAAAATGCATCTCGACTGAATGCTGACACCGGTAGAAAACAAGGTTTCGGCAGTCATATTTCGACAAAAGCCCCATACCACAGGAAACACACCCCAAAAGTTCACCTTTCAAGTTAGCCTCCAATGAAATGCACCAAAATGTTGCAGACACGCATAGGATAATAGAAATAACCACAAAAGGCATGTCCGAGATTACTAAATCGCTTTTATATCAGAAGAGTAAAGGAACTTTTTTAATAGTAATAGGCACTACTTTCGAATGGACCACGAAGGGATACACAATGAATTACTTGTATCTAAGACGATATAAAACCGTCAACCACTGATGTGTTGATTTTTTCTTCTTCTAAAATATTGTTAAAGAATACTGATTCAAGAAGGCTGACATATTTTGGTGCCTTTTTAAAAATCTATTCCCGTCATCAGTGACAAGTAAAACTGGGAACATATCAAACAGCTCATATACGCACCTTTAAAAATGCACATACTATTTCTAACCGTGGCTAAAATCGGTACGTCGTTTACGATTTCCTAGTAGCTTAAATGCATAATTCATGTCGAAAGAAATAAAATGTTAGTCGTTTGAAAATTTTATTTGTTTAACAAACTATATATACAAAACACACGCATTACAAAAAACATGAACTGAACTGAATTAAAAACTGAAACAATCCTGCTGCAATTTGTTCTGTTGATAAACTATACAGCAACGGGAAAACCGGGCTTAATGCAAGTGCGTAAAGTGCCGTCCCAGATCAGCCTGTGCAGTCCGCACAGGCTGATCCGGGACGGCACTTTCCGCTTTTATGGTATTTTCTGTTTCAAGGAAGTATCTATTTAACATAAATCCACTGTCGGCGGAAAGTGCCGCATTTTTAGACTTATGTCGGTGCTGTGCAGGCTAATCCGGGACGACACTTTACGCAATTGCATTAATCCCGGTTTTCCCACAACAAGGCTCATAAATTGTGAAGTTCATCGAAAGGCCACGTAGGCTAGCATTTTTTGCACTAAAGTCCAAGCAAACGCTGGGTTGTTCAGCACCGACGTAAGTCATAATTGTTACAGTCACAATTTTTGACGTTTCGTCCTATTGGACGCGACTTACGTTGTTCAACTCCGACGTAAGTTTCTGTCACGAAACCCGAGCCGAGACCATAAACGGGGCGCGCACTCTTTTTACTTTCTGGGACTGGTTCTACCCAGTGACTCTAACAAAACTCAGTCATCACAGTTGGGGCTAAATGTTAAGGTGAAGACATGTAATGTACATTATAATTAGACATGTTGAAATTTTCTAAACAGTTTTATACGAATTTACAGCAGGGCCCGTATTCACCAACCCATTCTTGGACTTAAGAATAAAGAATAGACTGAAACAAAAGAAAAAACATTGTTAGCAAATAATCTGGGTACCAATTTACTTACGTCATTACTAAATCTTTCTAAAAGAAGAATGCAACATTTAGAATGTGTGGATAGCAAGTAAAATTCAAAGTACCCGCGTTTTCAGAATAACATAATTTCAAAAATATTCTTTATTCTTAAGTCTTAAGTCTAAAAATGGGTTGGTGAATACGGGCCCAGGACGCAACCCAGTCTTGTAACATTTATGGGCCTATTAAATTGCAATTATTAGGTCATTGGTTTCAAAGTTTACAATATCATTTATATTGGCGATTTTTGATACATTCAACAAGGCTCATTTGGCATATTCACGATGAACCTAATGTTCATTTCTAACATTTATTCGCTAATAATGGTGTAGTGCAAGTCAATGCATAAGACAAGTTCTTTTCTGCTCTGTATACCAAATGTATTCTCGATTAAATATACACAATGTGTACAATCAACATTATTATATACGCTTACTTCAGCCATGCATTGAATGAACACTATTCAGTGTAGAATTATTTAAAAAGGCTATTTTATTTAATTTGCCCCAAGTATTTCATTGTTACAGGAAATGCCTAATTTAATAATTATTTTCCGCACGCCCGCTTTCCTCACTCGTGGCTATTGTTTTTCTTACGGTCACTGACTTTTAATAAGCAAAAACTAATGAATCATTCAGTTTGAAGTATACATTTCAAACAAAAGTTTTCCATTCATTTGGTCCATTATTTACTGCAGATAGCCTTTCAAACTTAACGACAGCAAAAACAAAGGGTTTAAACGTCGATTAATTAATTTAAAGTATGACTCGCACGTAGGAAATGCCCTTGAGTGTATACATGAATATGTCATTGTTCTAAATGGTCTTTAAATATACTTTCCATATAACTGAGTCACACAATAACACTGTAAAACACCTGTGTGTTATTTAAAATGGGATATGCTTTTTAATAGGGCTTCAAAGGTGGCAATATCATAAACGTATCTTGAATCTCAGTGTATAGTATTTTGTTTAAACGAGTCGTTGAAATAAACATGACGCGTTGTTATTGTACGTGTCTATAATATAGGCCCTAATAATGTATGAGGCGTGTCGTGTTAAACCCGGGCTTAATTTCATGTGCGTAAAGTGTCGTCCCGGAGTAGACTGCACAGGCTAATACAGGATGGCACTTTCCGCTTTTATGGTATTTTCTGTTTCAAGGAAGTCTCTTCTAAACATAAATCCAATGTAGGCGAAAAGAGTCGCCCCGGATTAGCCTGTGCGGACTGCACAGGCTAATCCAGGACGACACTTTACGCACATGCATTAAGCCCGTGTTTCCCACGATACGCTTCATATATTGTTCTGTGAACTCACATTCTCATACATGGTCAATTTAAAGTAACACCTTTCCCTACTAATAGTCCCTCGATTTGACTAATATTCCACAGGTATACTAGTTACAATAGTCATATATCGGTTTATGATTTATGGTTAATCACTTCGGCGACGTTGTATTTCTCGGTAAAATTTTACATTTGTTATGATAACTGACAGACTGTCATAGTCTTTGATTATTGCTAAAATCTGAAAAGTTTTAACACACAGCTGTTTTAAACTATACATTTATAATACATTAAGCTATTTCCATCTGTTTAATTTGTTGAACGCCTGTTGAATGTTAGTGTGGTGTTATGTTGTGGGATTAACCGGAATACAATGATGAATCTGTTTGGTATGGTACCCAGCAGCCACACACGCCCACATAGGAACCAGATACCAGGTACTCTTTCTTAGTCAGGGGTCATATTCCAGAAACATCTTAAGTGAAATCTTATCAATAGCCTTAAAATCGTCATTTTCCTTAAGCATTTTATGCCATGTATACATGAAATTCTGCTTTATGTTCACTAATTATCAATTTACTATTAACTTCTATTTACTTAACTGTAATTGGAACCATTAATTTTTATGTAGTTTTAAAAATATTACCTACCAAATATTGGAACTTAAGTGAAAATATTTTCAGATAAACTTAAGATGTGCCTGGAATATGGCCCCAGAAGATGTTTCTGTCTGAAGTGAAAGCTTTAGGGTTTTTATCAAGTTTTAATTCAGTAATGGTGATACAATAACTGCATCTTTATATTTCAAAACTAATCAACAAACAAAAATATTCACCTATAATGACAACCAATAAAAATGGACATCTTGGAAAACAAGAATAAAGGATGCAGTAAATTACATAGCATTATGATTAGGATATTCTCTTTTCATCTGCAATTTTATAATCATTATTTATAATTATTTAATTATAACATTTTTTTTGTCTTAAAATGTGTTGACCACAATCAGCCTGTCGAGTTAGTTGTTAATAAATTAACGTCTGATCCAATGATGTCGGCTTGCCAATTTATCTCTCAGCTCGTCGAAGGGTTTGACAGACCTTTCCAACTTGTTTAATAAATCTCCTGCCAGAAGTGCTTTGATTTATATATCTCGACACCCTGTTTAATATCACAATCTCTTCACCTTTTTAAAGCCTCATGGACAATTGATAATTGCGGGGCTGTTACAAGTAACAATCTCGTAACTCATATTTGAATCTCGTAACTCATATTTGCTAGGCAATCAAATATTTGCTGTTCGTGACAGTTGAATAAGTTTAATAAGAATATCTGACAAATTAATTATTAATTCAATTTATATATATACCGAATTTAGTTCACAATACTTTTAGGTGTCAGTGTGGTTTTACTTTCATAATTTTGAAATATATTACGGTCATTATACACTCCAGATAAAAACCTTTAGCCGATATACATACATAATTGGACCTGCATGAAAGACAAATACATCTTAATGTATGTTGTTTATTTACTCGATATTTTACTGTTTCTGTGGCATTTTAACTTAAGAATATCGTTCTTCAAGAAATGTGTCATTTCACATGCGTATATTAAAGATCGCATGTACACGCTTGAATTCATGAACAAAGTAGGGAACCAGTTGAAACTTTAATGTTTTACTCCCATTGTACGAAGATCTAGAAATATCCTTTTTAGCAACCACGCAACATTCCATTCACATATGTACGTTTTCTCCATCGACCGTACACCCTTAAACCAAGACTGTATAGTCCTCAGCGTTGAAAACATTGATTTAATGATGCCGAAAATAGCTGACTTATCTAAAGACTCGTCAAAGGAACTGATAATCCTTTTGGAAATATTTAATAGATCACCTGTCAAAGTTGTTAAGTCGCCACTTACGCCAAATCTTCTCGATTTCGCAATCTGTTGAGCGCACATAGCGGGTGAGATAGGTTTTAAAATTGCAGAATGTTAAATCGCTATATATGAATGGAAATTTATTTGCAGTTAAATTAAATGTCCGAAATAATTTTCCTTTTGATGGTTTAATCTGTGTAAATTACAAGCTGGTAAATTGTTGTAAAGTCTGATTTAGCCGAATTCCATCGACACAATGACATACAAGCTGAACTCAAAATCTTAGAGTACTTTAATAGAAGCACTCTTCCTTGTGTACCGAATATTAGTCGTGTAACCAGTTTTGGAAGCTTGTAATAAGAAAATGTGCACTATTCTAGAAACTAAAGCCGTTTAATATACACTATTTAAAAAGACAATCGCGTTTTCATAATTTAGATTTCAGACCACTGTCTAAACAAAATATATACAACATGTATGTATGAGGGATTTTTTAACTTTCTAATTATTTACATAACATGCATATGCAATTGATGTTATTACTTTAAATATTTACATACTATGCATATGAAAGTGATTTTATTACTTTAAATATTTACATAACATGCATAAGCAGTGATGTTTTTACTTTCAATATTTACATAACATGCATTAGCAGTGATGTTTTTACTTTCAATATGGACATAACATGCATTAGCAGTGATTTTGTACTTTCATTATTCACATAACATGCATAAGCAGTGATATTTTACTTTCATTATTCACATAACATGCATAAGCAGTGATATTTTACTTTCATTATTCACATAACATGCATTAGCAGTGATATTTTACTTTCATTATTCACATAACATGCATTAGCAGTGATTTTGTACTTTCATTATTCACATAACATGCATAAGCAGTGATATTTTACTTTCATTATTCACATAATATGCATAAGCAGTGATATTTTACTTTCATTATTTACATAACATGCATTAGCAGTGAAATTTTTACTCTCATTATTTACATACCATGCATAAAAAGTGCTTTTTTAACTTTTATTATTTATATAACATAACACACATAATCAGCTATGTTTATTTTATTTAAAGCCATACCAAATTGATTCTATACCAATAGCTATTAAGCCAAAGAAGCCAAGATTTTTGAAAGTCATGTGAAAATGAGACAAATTTTCAAATTTGCTGGGGAAAGTATTTGACAGGTAATTTCGCAATATGAAACGAGTTGCATTTGTTATCGCAAACCGAGCAAGATTTATTGACTGAATGTACTAAATTTTGTAAAAAAGATATTAATATCCCTGCGGGTAACTATAGTTTGCTCACTATATTAACTCCTATTGGCACGAAGGGCATCGATAACCTATTTTTTAACTTATCATGTTCTTCTACTTGTCCGACTCTGGACCATAATGTATACTTCATATTTTAAAGGCACATGTGTTGCAAAAGTTTATTGTAGAATTTACAAATTTAGACATACGGTAAAAGTACTTGTGATGATCGAAAACCGATACATGTGACACATTTTCTGAAAATAAATTGTGTTTGAAATAAATGGTGTTTGACTAATAATAATTCCAGTTTATTGTTAATACATTTTCAACTCGACGAAACTAACCGAGGTTCCACGAGCTTTATAATTATGTTATCGGTGAATATTCGGATTTGATCTGCGTCGCCACGATGATCAGCAAATAAATAAATTTTATGCTTAAAAACTATTAACGAGTGCTTGGAGGTTCAGTGTTTTGGAATAAATCAGTATCCAACAAACCCAAATCTTTCCTGACGTAGGGTGTATGAATACAACCTTGTAATATATACTTAGACAATTTTGCCAGGCTATACGATGTCTGTTTTAGTTGTTTTCTAAGTAAAATACCATTTTAGTCATTGTGTCGCCTCAAAAGGAGACATATAGGGGTTACGTTTGGCGGCGTCGGCGCCTTCAGTTTGTGCAGACAACAACTTGAGAAGTATTTTTGCAATCATGAAACTTTAGGGAAGTGTTAGTAGGCATAAAGGAAATGTTAAGTTTGGTTTTCGGGTAATTGCTCTAATGGTACTTGAGTCATGCGCCGTCAGGCGACACATCTGACTCGCAGAGTTCTAGTTACAATAACAAGTACTACTTTTTGTATAATACGATATACATGTATACTTTAACAGGGCGGCTAACACATCTTGTAAAACACATTTAAAGGAGCCTAAAATCGCAGATGTTGGCAGATTAAATCATGAGTTCATGTACCTTAAACCCTAAACGATATGTGAAACTTCATCAATATAGTATAAATCATTAAACGCTATGGTGCGTTGATAAGTGTTGAGTGACATCAAGATTAACGGGTTTAAGCATACACGAGGCATGTCGTGGGAACACCGGGCTTAATGCATGTGCGTAATGTGTCGTTCCAGATTAGCCTGTGCAATCTGCACAGGCTAATCCAGGTCGGTACTTTCCGCTTTTATGGTATTTACTGTTTCAATGAAGTCTCTTCTAAACATGCGACGACATTTCACGCATATGCATTAAGCCCGATTTTCCCTCGACAAGCCTCATATGTATATTTTCACCACAAGTAAGTATTTACCTCCGTTTCACAAAAAGGACCTGTAGTGTACAAGATCAAACACATAATCGTTACCTCTATCAACAAGATGGTCTGGGGCCATGACTACATAGTGTACAAGATCAAACACATAATCGTTACCTCTATTAACAACAAGATGGTCTGGGGCCATAACTACATAGTGTACATAATCGGTACCTCTATCAACAAGATGGTCTGGGGCCATAACTACATAGTGTACAAGATCAAACACATAATCGTTACCTCTATCAACAAGATGGTCTGGGGCCATAACTACATAGTGTACAAGATCAAACACATAATCGTTACCTCTATTAACAACAAGATGGTCTGGGGCCATAACTACATAGTGTACAAGATCAAACACATAATCGTTACCTCTATTAACAACAAGATGGTCTGGGGCCATGACTACATACTGTACAAGATCAAACACATAATCGTTACCTCTATTAACAACAAGATGGTCTGGGGCCATAACTACATAGTGTACATAATCGGTACCTCTATCAACAAGATGGTCTGGGGCCATAACTACATAGTGTACAAGATCAAACACATAATCGTTACCTCTATCAACAAGATGGTCTGGGGCCATAACTACATAGTGTACAAGATCAAACACATAATCGTTACCTCTATTAACAACAAGATGGTCTGGGGCCATAACTACATAGTGTACAAGATCAAACACATAATCGTTACCTCTATTAACAACAAGATGGTCTGGGGCCATGACTACATACTGTACAAGATCAAACACATAATCGTTACCTTTATTTACAACAAGATGGTCTGGGGCCATAACTACATAGTGTACAAGATCAAACACATAATCGTTACCTCTATTGACAACAAGATGGTCTGGGGCCATAACTACATAGTGTACAAGATCAAACACATAATCGTTACCTCTATTTACAAGATGGTCTGGGGCCATAACTACATAGTGTACAAGATCAAACACATAATCGTTACCTCTATCAACAAGATGGTCTGGGGGCCATAACTACATAGTGTACCAGATCAAACACATAATCGTTACCTCTATTAACAACAAGATGGTCTGGGGTCATAACTACAAAGCTCCTTAGTGAAAACTTAAGTATTCTTTTTTAAATCATAAAAAAGTTAAGTCTATGGTTGGCTTATTTAAAGTTTTTTTTTGTCTTTAATGACTTAAATCTGGTAGAAAATCGGCACCTGTTTCTTATTTTACCAAATTATAAACATAACAATATTGATTTTTACGAAATTGTATTAGAGTTTTTCACTTAAATATGACATGAATTAAGATTTTCCTCAGTAGCTTTGAGGATATGAGCCCTAGCGTTTGTTTTGGTGTTTATTTGGTCATTCCGTACAACATCAAAATTATGTGCATGTCGACCAAACAAATTTTGTATGAAAACTGTTACGAACTAAGCAGTGACAAGAAATTAAACGTTATTTTAAATCTTAATTGACAAAACTTACGCATTCAAGTTTTGTAATTGAATTAGAATGACAGTACCATACTTTTATTTCGAGACTAAGTTTTAGTTGAATGTGATGATTCTAATGGACCAGGCCCCGTGTTCACAAAACAAGTTGAGTCTGATTTTTGGGTTCACGATGAACTTGAGCCTGATATTTCAGGATCAGACTAAAAAATGGCGTTCACTGAAAATCTGGATCAATATTAATAATTGGACAAACATATATTTTACATAATTTTGAACTCCTCTCAGCACATATTTTCTATCTGAGATGAATAGTTTAATCAAATCTTAACAAAAATTTGCGTAATTTTATCTAGAAGAAATGTTATTTCGAAAATAAAAAAGTTTTTAGATTCCGTTCATTTGAGCTAGAAGATCAAGTTCAGCTAAGATCGATCTTGATCATGGAATTAATCCTTTGTGAACATGGTGCCAGGTATTGTGACCACTAATGTTGCATATTTCACCTATTTTTTTTCTTGCTCTGTATCCATTGCCTCTGGAGCAAGTCTTGTATACACAGTAATATCATTTGCTCTTTTATAATCTTCATTTTTCTTAAAAAAAAGTGAAAGGGCAAAGGGATTAGTATTCCCATAGTGTATTAGCCATAAGAACATCGAACTGACAAAGATTCACCGAGTCCGGCCAAAGACAACACAAGTCATATTTTGCTGCTTTACTGTGCAATGCCTAATTGTGATGCAATGATAAGCGAAGGAATAGAGCCGTCAGCGGTTGACACGTTAAAGCTATATCATATTTAACCTATCTTACAATGGAATTATTATAAACGGGTAGGTGTATTAAACAATAATGCTATGCAAACATTTCTTAAGGTATTGAGAACAGATAGGCATTTATTTCAGTCCTACTTGCACCTCCGAACATTGAACTTTCTTCTTTGGAAGAACCTTTTGTCATAAAGGGTTTGACCGTAAAGTTGAACAAACAGACACCTAACTATTTTCTTTCATTTTAAACTACAAAAGGCATTTCATTTCAAAGAAGAATAACACCTGAAAACGGATCTATATCACAAGTTTTAGTCGAGAGACCAGCGAACCCTTTCACAATGAAATTCAAGCCTGGGTGTTGATACAATTTTTTTAAAATCCTGTTTACCAATATACGCAAATCATTTTACACCCCGCCTACCTGATAGCAAACACACACGTTTGTTAGATCAAAGTTGTTAAATAAACTGCTTGCGGTTCGTTTTAAAGGTCCGCATTTATTGGTTTAATTTGCAAGCGGTAGTCACCGAATTGTTGATTTAAGACGCGGAGAGGGTATTTAAGGATATTACGATAATAGTCGAAGTGTTTCAAAACATGATGATTTCCTTGCGTTTAGAAATGTCGGACTAAATATTAATGGTCGATAAATGTGATTTATGAAGTGTGATAATATAAAAAGCAATCGTAATAAAAGTTGGTCGTTAAAAAGAAATAGGCCTAATAGCTTTAGCTGACATTTTCGTTGGTTATACGATTCGCGCGCTGTACATAAAGACGTCAGAGGTTTCATTTAGGCTTGAATAAAATAATCAGATGACAAAAGCTTTTTTTTGATGGGGTGCATCAATTATGTGTTCCATTAAAGCGTGGTATATGATGGAATTTAAGGAAAGTAACAAACGGCATTAGAGCTTAAATGTGCTGAGTCTAAGCATTGTACATAATTATAGAGCTTCTAAACAATAAAAGCAACACGACAGTTTTGTTGAAATTTACTAACACGTAGACATTAGACGGGAAAGATCAATGGTTAACTAATAAATTTAAATTCAATGAATTGGATATATACAGTTGGAATACAAACAATAACAAGTTGTGCTCGAATTGAAAAGAAACACTATGACAAGATTTTTTACGTGCTACAGAGGTCATGTGACGTCACGTGAGGTCACGTGACCAGAAGGGACTACTACATATACTGTATAAGTTCAAAAACTAAACGTCCTTGAATATTAAACCCACGTGCAGTCACTGGAAAGAGCGGTAATACGATAAACGAGTATACGATGGTATTATGAAATACGCAAGTCAGTGAATAGTGAAAAGATGTTTTAAAGAGGACCTTGTTAGGCCGCGATTCACTGAAAGATGGTTCAGGTCGGGTGAATCTCAAAGGAAGTAGAGAGGCTAATTGTGGGAACGCAGCGGGCCGGATCTCAGCGGTTGCTGTTATCACAAGAGGAGTCGGCGGCAGACTGAGCGTCTCGTATGACACACTCGAGGCTTAAGATACTGATGTACATTTGGATTTGAAACTGGATTGAAGTAGCACTAAAAGTGAAGTGGATATTTGGTGTAAAGATTCAAATGATATTTATGAGTATTTGTGTTATTTCGTTAGTATGAAATAGCGTTGTGATTGCAACCACAGGTGGATGGACAAATACGAAAAGGTAGTCTTAGACAAGATAATTTTTAGTAGAAATACAGCAATTTGATACGGTGTGTTTTCTTATATTGACACCAAATAACTGTTACGAATTATAGTAAATTGTTCAAATGGCGAAAATGGATACTCGTCATGAACGCATGGTTTTGGCGGGAAATAACAAAGCAAAGCACGTGACCTCGGTAAGCAGGGAAGTCGACAGCAGACGACAGGTTTATACGCCGATTCAGATTCCACGTCCATCATACAGCTTAGAGAGACGACCAAGCTTGGATATGGGGGTTATTGCGAGGATGAGGTCGCAAAATGTGTCGTCTGCCACACCGTTTGTTGCATTTCACACACCCCACTCACACGTCACGCAGACGCCGTCGTCAAATAATCCGTCATCGACGACGTCATCACTAGTAGCGATGTCATCAGTTACTCAGCAGACATCCATATCAACGTCATCAAATCAGACTGACTCGTCAGAAAAATCGCCATTGTTTCGACATCACGTGATCACACAAATGTCCTTGCCTAGAAAGCAGACGACAAACTCCACTGCAACGCGACTGGTTCATCCTGTCACAGAAATAAAACCAATTCTAAAGGGCAGCAGACGAAAAGACACGGAAGCGCCAGAGACTGTGACGACTGCAGAAGAATCGCGAAAGGCGCGAAAATTGGACCCCAAATTTTGTTACCGTTTACCAGATAAACCGGACGCTGCAAAGTTCCGAAAGTCTGTATCATTTAAGGAGGATGTTTTCAGTTCAAAGATTAACAGACGTCATATGACGTCACCGGTACTCTCGTTGCCATACAGTGTTCTCAAAGCAGACGACAGGGACCGGAAGCAGATATTCGTCTGAGATGGATTGTTCCTTGTTTTGACAATGTATTCATTCTAAGAATGATATATTAACATATTGGTGCTCAACATTGGTACATCAATTTACATACTAGATCTAGTACATTATTATTTGTTTTGGAATCTCATTTGTAAGGCTAAAATTACACGGACCTTTGGATTATTAGTTTGTAGTTCTTTTCTGTTGAATGCTAGCTTAAAAAAGATATATGTAACATTTGATCCTTATTATAAATTAGAATAAGAAGGCGTAATATTCTTTTATGATACATAAAATTTAAACATACGATGACGTTTGCACACGATCAAGCTTGAACCTTGTTTCAAATGTGTATAGATTTGTATGTCTTAGAATATATTTTTATAATAATAATTATTATATACATCATGTAATTTGTTATTAAATGAATATTTTATGCACGTGCTAGCATCTTGTGATCTTAAAATTGCATTATATCAATTGGATTATAAATTGTTAACGTCTGACTATTGTACATACATGCATTTCATATTTATTATTATATAGGTAAATATAACATTTATCTGTTGACAAATTAGTTGTTATATATGAAACTAACACGGGTTATGTTTTCATTTTAATACAGAACATTATGTCGAAAAGGTCACAGTTGATATACTACTAAAATGTCTTAATTTAAAAAATAAATAAATACCGATATGTAGACTTTGTTATTTAAATCACACACGGGGAACAGCAATGCAAAATTAAAAGTATACTCGACAAAAATATTTTAACTTTTCTTTTAAGTTACACAATGAAGTAATAGATTACTACAAATATATGTCTTTAGTGTACATTGAATTAATTATATTGATGAAATGCATAGGTGCAACTTAAACTTAGGACTTAAGAATTTTCAAACTTAGAATTTAATTAAAGTTTATTTATGGCTGTCGTTCATTCGTATGCAACCGGGCGCATTAGCAGTTTCTATTTCGTATTCGTCTATAGTGATTGAAATTCACCGTTCACTTCCATTGAAGATTAATCGAATAATTTTGAATGTTAATTAAGATCAAAATGGCAATGGATTCTCAAAGGTTGTATGGTTATTTCAAATCCTGTATTAGTACACTATGATTTATTTTTAATTAGATCTTGGTCATATAATGAATTATGCATTAGCCACGCAAATGAAACAAATTTGATCGCACTTAAACACAGCGACTATTGCACTTTAAATGATATTATATGATAGAAATGAGCTATACTTAGCCTTTTTCCTTAAGCAAAAACTAAATAATATAATAAACAATGAAATATTTGATAAAAAAACCCTCAAAGTGGGCATCGAACTCACAACTCAGGAACCGTACGTAGAAATGACAGTAGACAGCGCGTTATCTAACTACGCTATTCTGCTTGGTAATGAATCGTGTGTAAACTATGGTTATACAAAATACAATTCTGACGTCAAAATGTAAACATGAAAAGGGCCAAACAAACACGACCCTTATTATAAATTGTTTTGTATCTTAAAATACGTACACTCGTTTCCCATGATATATACACCATTTTAACCGGTATTTTGAAGCTGTCCATGAATCATAAATAATTAAAATTAAAATTGTCCTTTAGTTCTTCATGTAATCACATATTTATTTAATAAATTATTTAATACCACTTATTTCCGCATATTAAGTACTTCCGTGGTATATGTTTTAAAACCTCGTCATTGTTGATCCCACATTCTTACAAGTTCCGATTCTGAGCGGAGCATAGTAAAAAGTAGTTCCAATTCTGAGCGGAGCATAGTAAAAAGTAGTTCCAATTACAATTGCAAGCTATATTTCAAATAATGTCAGAATCAAAATAATTTGCGCATTATCGTTTTTTATTGGCCAATATTCAACTTTTTGTTGTTCTGATGCGTGGCTATAAAGCATCTTGGGCTAACGCCCTCGTGGTTTTATTTCTATGCATCAGAACTCCAAATCGTTGTTTATTGGCCGATAAACAACGATAAATCGAAAATTATTTCTTAATTAAAGTCTGATTTTACTATCAGGTTACTTATGTCATGATTGCGTAATTTATTCTCATCGAAAATATACACCGTTGTGTATTAGCCGATAAACAACGATACAACAAACTATCTTTTAATAACAACCACGACGAAGTTTACAAGTACAAAAAGGCTGGATATCACGAGATTAAATGTACCGTCCCCAACATTCCAATGCGATCAAAACTAAATCTTTATTGCAGTTTGTATCAACAATCTCGTCATATAATGGTTATGGCTATATTAAAATAATATTAATATTGACAACACCCGCAAGTGCATTGACGCGCGAGCAACTGGATTCTAATCTAGTAATTGCCTTTTTCTAACTCGTTTTCTTTTTAAATCCGTTTTAAGAAGCCATACAATCAGACGTGGGAATGAATATCCGGGAATATAAATCCACATATATTAATGTGCTTATAATTTTGCATACATCATTGTTTACCAAGTATTTCGTTATATTTCTTTCTTTGTAACGAGAAAATTTTGTATTGCAATGTGACATTTTAAAAATATGATGGTTTTTATACGAACGTGCAATCTGATATTGTGAACTCCAGAATTACCATTAAATGTATAAACTAATACTCATAATAGACGCTTCCAAAATGTCAGTCATATTTAAATAAATCTGCAATATTATCCAATAATCGCACTTGGATATCACGTGTTTAGCGGTTAAACTATTTCAGACAAAAGATATAATGTTTGTGATTTTTAGAAGAGCACGTGGTAATGGTTGTGAAATACGATGAATAGAAATTAATCCTTTAACAATAGCTGGGGAGGGGATTAAACTATTCGTGGCTAAACTTGGATCGGTCTATACTAAGATAAGATGTTTCGTGACTGTAAGTTTCATGCTTTTTGCGTATGAAAAAAGAGTGAATTCCATGTGAATTTTGAATTGTGTGCTCTAAGTAACATGTAATGTTCAAACCGTTACTCGTATACGCAGAGTGTAAAAAATCGTCTATATGTAATGTGTAAATTTGCCTCTATTTACTAATGATAAAGACGTTTTATAATTTGGCGAACGCTTTAGATTATTACTTTATATTATACTGAAATTTTCAATATTGTTAAAGTTGTTGTATGTTAAATAATAAAAAAAAACTATGTTATATGGCAGTATTTAGAACAATTATGGATGTAGTTGTTTTTTATTATTACAAAATACGCGCCTACATCCTCATTAGACTCGGTTGAGATTACAAAAAGAATATGAATAGTCTTAAGCCCAATCTTAGTCTTAATCTTAAGCAAATGGAAATCAATATCAAATGTTACATTCATTCTCATTGGACAATATTCTAGGTTGATGTTAAGTTTGATTTTGAGATCTTTTGTAGTCGTTCGACCAGGTTTATGCCTTTATGCCTAAAGATGCTAAGGCACTCTCAATAAATATAATTCTACATCGCAACAGTATAGTTGTCACCGACCACTGGGATATTTGATGTTCTGGTTTTAGCCCATAAATCGATAACGAACATAACAGTTTGTATAATCAATTTAATAATCTATTAATATATTTAATATGATGGTCAAACAAAAATAAAGGATAAAACACTTCAAACGTAACGTTTAGCTGCAATGTAACAAGATCTACTGTAGGAGAGGATAAAGAGCCACTTGAAAATGCATAAAATGCGATTTAATAAACGAATTACCGTAACTTTGTCTAACGTAAATCTCTGGAATAATCAATGTTTCGTAAGATTGAGTCAGAAAGCAATGAATCTGTAGAAAACAACAATGTGCCCAATAATGTATGCAATGGACAATAAGCAGATTGCACACTTCCTTGTTGCCATCGCCCATGCTAGAATTCACAATCAAGGTTGGAATAGTGTTTCATTTAATTAGTTCATTAAGTGGAGTAGAACTATTAATTGAAACTTTTATTTACTCGTTTTTGTCCCCAAAACATGCCAATCCTTTTATTAGTAACAAAAAAATGGAATAATCTACAACAGAATATAGTGTGAAAACACTGTCAGAGATTTTACTAAAAGTATTCCAACATGAAGTTTAATTTTTAAATGCCACTTTTATTTAGCTCTTCCCGAAACAAACAGTATTACAAGAATTTGCACCACTGATGAGGTAAACTCTTGATGTATACATGCCTTAATGAGACAATCAATGTTACAACCGAATCGTGACATAAGACCTTTACCTGATTGTCTCCATACTAATAAACATATTGCAAAAACATTTGCAAAACATGTCATATCGCAAATGTCACAAGGGCATAGGTAATTGTTTAGTCAAATGACACCTCGACGCCTCGTTTCCAATCAAAAGATCTACTATTGAGAACAAATGTAATCAGACACGTGAAGCTTTTGTGTCTGTTATATTTGCCGTTTTTGTTCCTTTAGAATTTAAAAGTACTTTAACAGTATAATTTTAATTAGTTAAACTATGCATAATGTGGTTATGTAGAGTTTTGTTGATTTTGGTAATGCAATAATCGATTGTGGGACAACGGGAATGACGATTTAATTATGCTTCAAATTGTATTTTATGATTACTTTATGATTACTTGAAGATATGCCATTATACAATAGGCTCGATTTAGGAGTGTAATTGTCTTATCGATTAGAATACCGATTTGTTAGTGAAACACTATTTTTAAGAGACTTGTTCACATATTTATGTACTCTGCCATTAAATGTCTAAACTGGAAACGTAAAGCATCTGAATTAAAGAGCTCAAAAATAATAACAAGAAAACCATACAAAAATGGCGCCACCACTGGGGATCGATCCTATGTCCTGCCTCTCAAAAGTCTGAAGCGCGAACTAGTTGGCTAATCTGATGTATATTTCAATGTACTTTTTACTTTGTGGAAGTGATTTACGTGTTTTCAATAATTCAACGAAAACAAAAAAGGTACTCCAAAATCGTTCAATCGTTCCGCGTTACAAAACTTATGATTACTCATTAACAAAACGTTATTTTCAATATATGTTTGTTTGTTTGGGGTTTTCGCCGTTTTTAACAGAATTCCAGTCATATCACGGTAGTCAGTTAACCTACTCACACTTTTCCTGGGCAATATTAGCCGATCCAAGCGGTTTATTAGTACAAAGTGGACATATTTATGCCAGTAACTGACAACTGCCCTTCTTTAATCAGAGGTAGGGGGAGAATAGCCGTAGAAATAATTTCATGATCAATCCCCACACAAGTTTAGTGGCCGGGCTGGGGTTTGAACACACGATCTCCGGATTGACAGTCCAGCGCTCTACCAACTAATCTATGCCAGGAGTGCTATTTTGCTTCTTTATATCAAGTTTTATTTTATTTTTGGAATTTGTTTCAAAACCTTTGGAAATTATCAATTCGTGAATCTTTGAGTAATCATGTTTTAGGCGTAACTCACCGTCCCATTAATTATTAAAGGCGCAATTGGAACAAGTGCATTGTTGGTTGTTCTGGTAGGTGTAGATGATTGATATATAAAGCCATTGATTCATGAAATAGGTTTTAAGAATCCAAACTGTTTGTCGCCCGTTGCACAAATAAAAGAAAATTAATTATAAAAAATAAACCATCGGAATAATAATTCGTTTGTTATGCCAACCGAGTTGATAAGGGTGGTGCCTCGGCGCTGTACTTCCACGTCTGCTAATTCGAAACTGTACAACTTGTTATCACAGCGTTTTAAAATTAAAAAATAAAATTCAATGAAACACTTTTGCTGAATTATCATCTTTGTTAGTTTTAACACAATATCACATGCTATCAGGCCTTTTTGCTTTGTACTGACCGTTCCAAGTCAGTGTCCCAAGTTTTAATCATTTTTAACCAAATTTCTCGAAAAAAAATTCGGCTATTAGATTGGGGTGTGTCGTTGGGCGTGGTGGCGGTGGGGCGGGGTGGCGGCGTCAACTTTTCATATCATTTCATTTCTCGAGAACGGATTGAGCTATTGTAATGAAACGTCATACAAAGATAGATGACTTATATCGAGACCAAGCTTGGAATTGCCTATGGGTTGGGTGGGTCAAGGTAAAGGTCACCGTCACAAAAAAAAACGAAAACAAAATAATTGTTTCCGCTCAATAACTTGAGAATGCATAGAGACATTTAATGAAACTTAATACATAGATACCTTATATCGAAACCTCTTTTGGGATTGCATATGGGATGAATAGGGTCAAGGTCAAGGTCACCGTTACTAAAAATAGAAACACGGTTTCTGTCAATAACTTGAGAACGCATCGATATATTTAAATGAAACTTCATATGTAGATACCTAATATTGAGACCTCGCTTTAAATTAAATTGCAAGGTCAATGTCACAATTTCCTAGCCAAAGGTATATGACCTTCATCTTGCACTCAGAACTCTCTTTCATTACTATGCTGACCATTATACATTTCTTAAAAAAAATTGGTGTTCGTGGAAATTCAACGTTTCTGGTTATGTTTTGTATTGTGCGTATTGTCAAGCATTGTATAAGCGATTGGTCACTTGCCTCAAATAAACGACCAACGGATGGTTATAAGAGTTTCGTCCTTGTGATGTCTCTGGAGTTTCATTATTATTATATTCAATCCAAATGCTTAGCTTGTGCAGTTAAGAAATTCAGTGCTCAAATATATACTTGTACAAATACATATATGAACACGTTTTGCACATTAGTGGCATTTAAGTACTTTCGTCTCCTTTATGCCAAATGCATGTTGCTTACTGCGCTACATTTCTTTGTATAGCCAGTTGTCATTTAGACCTAACACTCGTAATCCCCACACAGATATTATAAATTATATTATAGTGTATATTAATTTGCTATCTTCTGATCAAAAAGTGGACGGCATAACAGTTGCATATTGCGACAATCAACTCGGCCGTAATCGTCGTTTAAGAGCAATCATGGTTTACTATTATTTGCAACAAAACTGATTTAAGAACTTGGCCATTTTAGTCTGAACAATATTTTACTCGTTAGTTGTTAAGACTTATTCATAGTATGAAGTCGTATAAATATACCACAACTAAAGTGAATCTGTAACTCAAATGTTATTAGAAAATATCACTTAAACTTATACTAAAATGGCTTTATGATTGTAGATAAACGCAATTTATATCTTGAACTAACCAGAAGATAATATTTACGAAATAATTATTACATTATATAAGAATCATTATCAACATCAAAAGTTTTAGCAATTTTTTCAAGCAAATTATGACAAAATTTAATGTATCTAAGAATGGGACAACTACGGTTATGATTTTATTAGTCGCAATAGAGATCTTCAACAGAATATTAACAATTATCTATGTAAAATTATCTACGCCACGCCATGTTTTACAAGCAATATTGTAGTAAGTAAATTGATAAAGTGCATTTTTTTTTAAAGAAACACATTTTAAATATGTCTATTAATTTACGCACCAGTTCAATGCATCAGGTTTTAAGTAAAGAATCTATCACTTTTCACCAACAGTTATATGCTCTAACACGTGCGTACGACTGGTACTAAGTAAAGAATCTATCACTTTTCACCAACAGTTATATGCTCTAACACGTGCGTACGACTGGTACTAAGTAAAGAATCTATCACTTTTCACCAACAGTTATATGCTCTAACACGTGCGTACGACTGGTACTACGTAAAATATCTATCACTTTTCACCAACAGTTATATGCTCTAACACGTGCGTACGACTGGTACTAAGTAAAGAATCTATCACTTTTCACCAACAGTTATATGCTCTAACACGTGCGTACGACTGGTACTAAGTAAAGAATCTATCACTTTTCACCAACAGTTATATGCTCTAACACGTGCGTACGACTGGTACTAAGTAAAGAATCTATCACTTTTCACCAACAGTTATATGCTCTAACACGTGCGTACGACTGGTACTAAGTAAAGAATCTATCACTTTTCACCAACAGTTATATGCTCTAACACGTGCGTACGACTGGTACTAAGTAAAGAATCTATCACTTTTCACCAACAGTTATATGCTCTAACACGTGCGTACGACTGGTACTAAGTAAAGAATCTATCACTTTTCACCAACAGTTATATGCTCTAACACGTGCGTACGACTGGTACTAAGTAAAGAATCTATCACTTTTCACCAACAGTTATATGCTCTAACACGTGCGTACGACTGGTACTAAGTAAAGAATCTATCACTTTTCACCAACAGTTATATGCTCTAACACGTGCGTACGACTGGTACTACGTAAAGAATCTATCACTTTTCACCAACAGTTATATGCTCTAACACGTGCGTACGACTGGTACTAAGTAAAGAATCTATCACTTTTCACCAACAGTTATATGCTCTAACACGTGCGTACGACTGGTACTAAGTAAAGAATCTATCACTTTTCACCAACAGTTATATGCTCTAACACGTGCGTACGACTGGTACTAAGTAAAGAATCTATCACTTTTCACCAACAGTTATATGCTCTAACACGTGCGTACGACTGGTACTAAGTAAAGAATCTATCACTTTTCACCAACAGTTATATGCTCGAACACGTGCGTACGACTGGTACTAAGTAAAGAATCTATCACTTTTCACCAACAGTTATATGCTCTAACACGTGCGTACGACTGGTACTACGTAAAGAATCTATCACTTTTCACCAACAGTTATATGCTCTAACACGTGCGTACGACTGGTACTAAGTAAAGAATCTATCACTTTTCACCAACAGTTATATGCTCTAACACGTGCGTACGACTGGTACTAAGTAAAGAATCTATCACTTTTCACCAACAGTTATATGCTCTAACACGTGCGTACGACTGGTACTACGTAAAGAATCTATCACTTTTCACCAACAGTTATATGCTCTAACACGTGCGTACGACTGGTACTAAGTAAAGAATCTATCACTTTTCACCAACAGTTATATGCTCTAACACGTGCGTACGACTGGTACTAAGTAAAGAATCTATCACTTTTCACCAACAGTTATATGCTCTAACACGTGCGTACGACTGGTACTAAGTAAAGAATCTATCACTTTTCACCAACAGTTATATGCTCTAACACGTGCGTACGACTGGTACTAAGTAAAGAATCTATCACTTTTCACCAACAGTTATATGCTCTAACACGTGCGTACGACTGGTACTAAGTAAAGAATCTATCACTTTTCACCAACAGTTATATGCTCTAACACGTGCGTACGACTGGTACTAAGTAAAGAATCTATCACTTTTCACCAACAGTTATATGCTCTAACACGTGCGTACGACTGGTACTAAATAAAGAATCTATCACTTTTCACCAACAGTTATATGCTCTAACACGTGCGTACGACTGGTACTACGTAAAGAATCTATCACTTTTCACCAACAGTTATATGCTCTAACACGTGCGTACGACTGGTACTAAGTAAAGAATCTATCACTTTTCACCAACAGTTATATGCTCTAACACGTGCGTACGACTGGTACTACGTAAAGAATCTATCACTTTTCACCAACAGTTATATGCTCTAACACGTGCGTACGACTGGTACTAAGTAAAGAATCTATCACTTTTCACCAACAGTTATATGCTCTAACACGTGCGTACGACTGGTACTAAGTAAAGAATCTATCACTTTTCACCAACAGTTATATGCTCTAACACGTGCGTACGACTGGTACTAAGTAAAGAATCTATCACTTTTCACCAACAGTTATATGCTCTAACACGTGCGTACGACTGGTACTAAGTAAAGAATCTATCACTTTTCACCAACAGTTATATGCTCTAACACGTGCGTACGACTGGTACTACGTAAAGAATCTATCACTTTTCACCAACAGTTATATGCTCTAACACGTGCGTACGACTGGTACTAAGTAAAGAATCTATCACTTTTCACCAACAGTTATATGCTCTAACACGTGCGTACGACTGGTACTAAGTAAAGAATCTATCACTTTTCACCAACAGTTATATGCTCTAACACGTGCGTACGACTGGTACTACGTAAAGAATCTATCACTTTTCACCAACAGTTATATGCTCTAACACGTGCGTACGACTGGTACTAAGTAAAGAATCTATCACTTTTCACCAACAGTTATATGCTCTAACACGTGCGTACGACTGGTACTAAGTAAAGAATCTATCACTTTTCACCAACAGTTATATGCTCTAACACGTGCGTACGACTGGTACTACGTAAAGAATCTATCACTTTTCACCAACAGTTATATGCTCTAACACGTGCGTACGACTGGTACTAAGTAAAGAATCTATCACTTTTCACCAACAGTTATATGCTCTAACACGTGCGTACGACTGGTACTAAGTAAAGAATCTATCACTTTTCACCAACAGTTATATGCTCTAACACGTGCGTACGACTGGTACTACGTAAAGAATCTATCACTTTTCACCAACAGTTATATGCTCTAACACGTGCGTACGACTGGTACTAAGTAAAGAATCTATCACTTTTCACCAACAGTTATATGCTCTAACACGTGCGTACGACTGGTACTACGTAAAGAATCTATCACTTTTCACCAACAGTTATATGCTCTAACACGTGCGTACGACTGGTACTATTCCCAGTCCTAAGCAATCCAATACCATTTATAAAGTTTCTTGCAATATAATATAAACTGCTAAACTGTATGTATAAACCTTTGCCATCAACATAATTTTGTTCTTATAGTTTCGGTTACTTTGTGGTAAAAAGAGGGAACTCCCTAGCATTCTATAAATTACTTATCACAAGTGAGACTAGTTCGTAACGGTCCTTGAATAACACAACTCCCAACAGAAACTATAGCTGACCAACCAGCTGTTGTTGTTGTAAACTGCAACGCAGTCGTATCCAGAATGTAGGTATTTTAAATAATCAATGTATGAAGGATTCATGCATGTTCATAATTTGACCAAATTATCAGCATAACACAAAACACCAAACTTTAAATAAGTATATTATGTTCAAATACCGATAAATACTACTAATGTAAACAAATCAGCTTTAAATGTTATGTGCGTTATGTGCACTTCTTAGTTTCTAGTGGTGCTAGTGGTGCAATGTTTGATGTGGTAATGACTATGTCTACAGTAAACATATTTGTAGAGATTCATATTTTTGTACTTGTCGTTATTGTGATCATCTCTATAAGGCATAGCTGTAGAGTTTATATAAAACAATGTAAAATGCAAATACAAAACTCATAGACCTATCAAGAACGTACAATAGCCTAACCAATTATGCCCGTTAAGCAACTTTAAGAGACCAAAATAAACTAATCAGACAATTGAAAAACCTAGACAAAAGCCATTGAATATGCAAAGCGATATATCCTATATATATGCTTTGCCATTATGAATATTTGCATAACGGCTATTATTAACGCGAATGTGTACATTGTGTTCAAGTACGTTTTTGAGAGTAATTATTTTATTTAATCTGGTTTTTTAAGCAAATAAGTATGGAAGAATCCTGGTGCCAGGTGTAAAAATAAAAATATTAAAAAATTATTCAATATTAACAGACTTTTTATCTCGTAATTACGACTTCTTTTCCTCGTAATTACGACTTTGTATGTCGTAATTATGACTTTTTTATCTCGTAATTACGACTTAGTATCTCGTAATTACGATTTTTTAAATCTCGTTAATACGACTTAGTATCTCGTAATTACGACTTAGTATCTCGTAATTACGAGATAAAAAGTCGTACTTACGAGATAGTATCTCGTAATTACGACTTTTTATCAGTATCTCGTAATTACGACTTTTTATCTCGTAATTACGACTTAATGTTTAACATTGAGTATTACCTCCCCTCTTTCTGAAGTCACCTAGGCGCGTTAAACCAAATACGGCGGAAAATGACATGTTTTCATTTTTACAATCACGGAACATCCCGGACTCTGTTATTAACAGATTAAAGGAGGACAAGGTAACTCTATTGCTGTCGTTTTTATTTGTGTTTGTTTACACGAACAATTTATGTAGTGAATTCCAAGGATGCTCGATCCAAGGACACATACTGCGTGGATTTCAGATTGGATTTTCAAAATCTATCCAATTAAATAAGATCTAAGTTTCAAATAATTAGTCTACTGTAACGTAACTGTTAGCATCGGGTGCTGTTTAGATAACATGGTCTCCACAGATTGTGTAGAAAGTGAATGCCCCACCACTCCGTCCCGCTTCCAAATGTTCGATCATCTATAGATTCGTGTATTAAATTGACAGTGCATAACTACCCGATTACCTCCCTTCTTAATGAGTTAGCCATTTTTAAAGCATGTTAAAGGGCGCAGTTTTATTTCGTGTAAAGACATGACATCGTGTTACTCTCTTAAACAGACCGAAGGAAGACCGGGTAGATGTATTGTTTTCCATATTGTTAATGAACATTTATTGGGGAATCCTTGATTTAAGAAATTTGTACTGAATTTGGATTGCCATGTATTGTCTTTGGTTCAGTAGGGATGCTACAGATTAAGCTGGAAGTGTTCTGCCAACTTCTGGTTAAAGCAGAAGTCCAGAAATCTGTTAATAAAAATAAACTTTGCAGAAATCCTTTCTTATGGACATTATACCGATCAAAATACAAAACATTGCATTGAAATTGGTAAAATAATAATGTTTTGGTAACTTGTTATCGTACAGTTTTTGTATGCAATAGGTGGTAATGCCTCTGCAGTAAATCAGTGTGTACATTTGTTTATATTCCGTTCGTACCGAGCGTATTTGAACATAGACATAATAAAATGCCTTCCCAAATGTAACGAATCAGTTTTAGGTCAAATAAACGTCATTAACGTTCATTAGAACTAATGTTAATTTAAGGTGTATTGAATTATATTATATAGACTGCGGCTTCAAGAAATTTAAATCAGTAAGTAATAATACTCTGCCAGACTTTGGTTGTTATTTGTGTGTGTGTAGCAAATTTTTATCGAATGCACCGGGATTCTCTCCCATATGGCCATCGCCCCCAGAAGGCTTGTTAGTTGGTTACGGGGGATAGTGCAAGAAACAGGAGACGCCCCGTTCCAGAGGCGACCCTGGGTCTTTTAGTGCCCGGTGTGAAGCACCTAGTACACTGCACCTCGGTTTAACGTCTCATGCGAAAGACGAGTTAGTAGGTTAGAGTGTAGCGGGGGCTTGAACCTGCGACCCCTGAGATGTGAAGCCAGTGCGTTACCACTAGACCACGGATCCGCCATTTGTGTGCTTTAGTGAGTTTATTAAAAATTTGTGCATATTGAAATAAACACTCAAATTTTAACATTTTTTAAGAGTGTAAAATAAGACAGTGTACAGTATATATCAAAGGTGAAAGGATTCATACTCATATACATGTAAATATGTTCATTCATGTTGGTTCCAAGGAAATCCAAAGATAATTATTATGATTACCATTTAAAGTTTTTATGCTCCAGGCATCTTGATGCGGGAGGCATATAGTGATTGTCCTGTCCGTAAAGAATAAAATTTGCTTTTTGAGTTGAAAATGGATAAAATTTGATTTCCAACAATTACAAACCTTGCAAGCAGTTATCAGTACATGCAATGGTGATCACTTGAGAGAGTGCATTAACATCATTTATCATAATTGGACAGAAAATTATCAAGGAAAAAGCAAAACTTGACCTTGTAGCTCAGCATTCTGAATTATCACATTACAACTAGTTCTACAAAACTGCTTCCGAAAAGACATCAAAATATACTGTTTTTGCATTTTCCAGAATTTTAACTGACTTAATGAGAATGGGCCAGAAAAGAATATTGAGAAAAAAGATCTGAGAACCATAGGCAAAAACACCGCACATCCACTACCCAAGTTTTACTTAAAATAGCCGATTGCACTAACCGATGTTTTGAATCAAACCGATTCTAACCCCCTCTGCGGATACATAAGTAATCTTCAGATAACTTAATGTTCAAACCTGTCACAACAGTATTTTCTTCATTTGTGCCAGTACTCAGGTGATTCGAACCCGGGTCCTCACGTACTTTTATCACTAGACCTTGGACAAGAGTGTGCATTATACTTCCAAGTTAACCCCATGCGTAATTTAAATGCTGAAATAAATTTCCATAATTTTCACAACTATTGTCGTAATAAAACCAAACGTAAAATAACTGCATTTAATGACCTTGTAATTATTTACCAGTGACAGTTGAATGTAATCGGACAATACATTAATTTGGCATAACGTATCAAAGAAGTCAATTCATAGCACATTCATATTAACGTTTGGGATGTAATTACTTTTTACCGAAATTAAAAATGAGTTTTGCTCAACGTGGAGCTGAGATAATTAATAAAACTTATATTTATAATCTAACCAATCAAGAAATATGTGAACTGAATCCCCATCAAAGGACAGACCAAAATGTGTGGGACTTTCACAAACAAATATTATCGAAGTGCACTATGTTTATAGTTTGTTTGTTACACAATTGTTGTACAAAGTGAAAGTTCTGCTGCATTAAAGTGCTATGAAGCAATTAGATATTACCTTTTACATTTCAGATTGATGAGGATGTTGTTGCAAGCATTCAGGACAGTGTTTTGGCCGAGTACATACCGAAGCTAGGTGATGCTTTAAAAAATTACAGCACTAAACCTTCTACAAGCAATAAAACACAGCGATCAGACGTGTTTGAAATATTAAAGACTAAACTTGACAAATTTGGAAACAAAAGTTCTAATGTCTGTGAGGATTCCAAAAGTACTACTAAAGAATACAAAAAGCCGCGCAAATCGACCAGAAAAATTGAAATGGGTTGGATCCACAACAAAAAAACAAGTCAGAAAATGAGGAGGCGGTGGAACCAGGGGAACTAATTGAATAAGGCAAGTTTCTGTTCTTTCCCAATGGACAGAAAAAGATGGGTTCTGTGGATGACTTTGTCTTTGACATTTTAGATTTCAAGAAAATGAGCTCCCGGAAAATCTGTCAGTGTCAGAATGTTATGACCTGTTTAAGACAGGAGTATTGAGATTTTATGTTTCCACAGTTGACAAACCTGGAGACATATGTCATGAGCCACAAAGCACTGTAGGTGCTCAAGTCACACAAACTTTGTCAGCCAAAACAACTGAAAATGTTGACCTACCAGAAATACTTTACCACCCATCGGATTTATTACAGCTTAGTTTATTAGCGTCTGAAGTAATAACTGCAGAAGGGATGGTCTACAATATGGGATTCCCCTTTGGACCATCTGCTGCTAGTATGTCGGACGACACTTCCATACAGCTGCAGGCAAGTATAAGCTTAAATTTATTAATGAAACGATGATAGGGGCATAAGTCTATCTTTGGATTTGTTTAGAATCTGAATTTCAAAAGCTCAAGGAAAGGCATTATTTGAGAAGAAATTGCAATAGCTTTAGGAATTTCTTGGATATTGTATTTTACACCACTTTGATGTACAATTCTTACGGGCAGCATTTTGGTAGTCTTCCATTAAACTTAATTTATATATGCATAAATCAAGCAAAATTGCTTTCTTGTAATTACAAGTCAGAAATGTAAATTGAATGTAAAATGCACCAGAAACTGTATCATAGTGATGACACAAAATCCCCATCCCAGACTTTAAAACTATTATGACATTTTAATCATAATTGGAGGGCATGTCAGAATAAAACTTTGTTGCCAGGTGCTATTTTTCCTTAAATGTTTATAGTGAAGACTTAAAGAATACCTCACCTGAAACTGCAGACTGCATTTCAATATTAATTGGCAGAAATGTTTCTACCAAGGTTTTTCAGTTCTTGTGGCATACTGATGGGTTTACATGACTGTATGTAGAGTTACATGTCCTTGATGGAGCAGAGTTGCTCCATTTCATCATGTTCTTACTCGCCTAAAAGATCATTCATATTGAATTATATGATATCTGAATGTTTTTTTCCAGTGTTTTTCAGATGGATTTTATTAACAATACTGCTATGACCTAGACTATTGTTCATAATCACTCTATTTAATTTATTACAATGTACGTGGAGTACGAATTCATTGTTTATTACATCATTATTAATTGCCATGTAAATAGTAATCAATATATTAATATAATGATATTTTCTAAGCTTATTATTAATGAATTCATTGTATTATAATGATTACCTTCATTATAAATTACAATAATCTCTCATATATTTCGCGGTATTTTCTTTTGTCCGCCATCTTGAATGCTTACTACAATATGACGTCATTCATTGAGAAGTGCGTATGACGTCATCTTACTACGAGTAAAAATAGGGCCGAACTGTCGTTTGGCTTCAGTTGCCCTTTGGTCGCTCACTGAGAAGGTTCTAAACGGACAATGGATAATCAGGTAGATAACTGTTGAAAGTTTGACCTGGAAACTGTTTGAAAGTTATAGATTGATAATCGACATGAACATGTATTAAATAAACATTGTTGTAATATGAATCGTGTTGAATTCTTCATTTTGCGTTTAGGGTTTCGTGGTGTCGGCACCGTCTGACGGCCACCAGGCTGACCGGCACTACAATACCTTTCTCTTTAAGAGGTCACTCAGGTGACTGATATAGGGCCCTCTTGTTTAATCTTTTGACTCCATATGACCTTGCCTTAATTTGGATTTAATAAAAAAAATCTTTAAATGGCTTTGCAACAGAAAGTATGCACATTAAGATTTACTTTCAATAAAATTTGACCTTTTGATCTCAATGTCCTTTTCCTAACCTAGGAGTCAGAGTGTATTATTATGTTATTATACCCCCACTACCAGTTGTTAGGGGGGGGGGGGGGACTATATAGGAATCACTTTGTCAGTCGGTCGGTCCGTCTGTTCCAAAACTTTTCCAGATTCTTAACTTCCCTACGCAATGAAGAATTTCAAAATAAAAGTATAACTGCTAGGGTGTTGAAACTTCATAAACATATTCATCAGCATGGGGGCTTGTGCACCTGGGTATCTTGGTGCAGGTTTTTCCGACATCAGTGGAGTTATGGCCCTTTGTTAGCAAAAAATGGCATGTTTGGACTTGTGTTGCATGTAACTTGAAAAGTATAACTGCTTGAGTGATAAAACGTTATAAACATATTCATCAGCATAGGGTTTGTGTAACTGAGTATTTTGGTGCAGTTTTTTTTCCGACAGCAGCAGAGTTTTGTGACAACCAGCGGCATCCATGTCCTACTGACACATGTCTAATTCCTCTAATGAAGGTCATTATGTCAGTCAATACATTGTTCTGTGTCAAAGCTCTACATCTGTGTGGTATGTGCGGATATTAATCACCCTTAACTCTAGTGATTACTGGAAGGCTTATGTACACTGTACAGACAAAGTCGCTTATTACGGAACCAGTAGGTATAGGACATAATAATCTGTAATTCACCGTAATTAACTATTTTATATTTGACCATTTAGGGTGTCTGAGGTCATATGAAAAAGGTAAAATATCAATGACCTCAGTTACTTGTATACCAACTTTTGTAAAAATCCTTCATATGGTTAGTATACGTGTTATAGTCAGTAGGACAGACAGAGAAGTGGCAACAATGCAGCTGCAGTATCACCAATATAATGTTTGCTTCAAAACACATGTTGACAAACAAACATTTGTTTGGGTTTTGTAATGCCGTTTATTCTGTAATGAGATTGATATTGTTCTTTTCAGACTGAGGGTTGTCAGGAAATCTCCAGTTTCAAGCAGATATGATGCAAACGGTAGACACAGGAACACCAAGTGTATGAAATATGTTTTATGTTAGAAACAATATTAGCTGGTAGCTTTTTATGCCCTCAAAGGAGGGCATATAGTAGTCGCACCGTCCGTCTTTGGGTGGGTGCGTGCATGGGTGAGTGGGTGGGTCCCTCCGTCCAGACTTCGTTTACCGCTCTGTAACTTTTTAATGCCTGGATGGATTTTAATATAACTTCAGATTATTATTCCCCATGACTAGATGATGTGTCGCGTACCACTCCCATGATCGTTGTTCAAAGGTCAAGGTCACAATTCAAGGTCAAAGGTCATGAATTTTCGTTTCCGCTCCATAACTTCTCAACGCCTGGATGGATTTTAATACAACTTCAGATTGTTATTCCACATGACCAGACGAGGTGTCCTGTGCAACTTCCACACTCGTCTGTCAAAGGTCAAGGTCACAATTCAAGGTCAAAAGTAATGAATTTTCGTTTCCATAACTTCTAATTGCCTAGATAGATTTTAATGTAACTTCAGATTATTATTCCCCATGACCGGACGATATGTCGCATACAACTCCCATGCTCGTCGGTCAAAGGTCAAGGTCACAATTTAAGGTCAAAGGTCATGAATTTTTGTTTCCACTCTGTAACTTCTTAACGCCTGGAAGGATTTTAATATAACTTCAGATTATTATTCCCCATGACCAGACAATGTGTCGCGTAAAACTCCCATGATGGTCAGTCGAAGGTCAAGGTCACAATTTAAGGTCATAGGTCAATTATTTTGGTTTTCACTTCATAACTTCTAAAACGTCAGGAGGGATTTAAATGTTAACTGCGGTTAGCATAATTATCTCTATATGCATCGTTGATGTCTTCAGAGCTTACATTAACATTGTTTATCATCATTGGACAGAAAATTATAAGGAATTTAGAAAGGGCAAAGCTTGACCTTAGCATAGCCATCACAATTATCACATTAAAACTAGATCTCCAAGACTACTTTTGAAAAGACATCAAAACTACTGTTTCTGCATTTTCCAGAACTGTCATGGACTTTATTATAAAGGGTCGGAAAAGAACATTGAAAAAATAATCTGAGAGCCAGAGGCAAAAACACAGCACCTCAACTACCCAACTTGTAATTTAGTTAGCCCATTGCACTAACCAATGTATAAAATCAAACTGATCCTTACCCCCTCCCTGGAAACTGTATTCTTCAGATTCCAAAACCTGTCACATTAGTATGGTCTTCATCTTTGCCAGTACTCAGGTGAGCGCTAATGATGACCCTCTTGTTTTAATATACCTTTCATGGGGCCAAAAATAAAATATTTTTTGAATCCCCTCCCGCGACCCATGCTAATAAAGGGTGGGTCGGTAGGTCGGAAATATATTTAATTTTTATACACAATGAGTCATTTTCATTCATGTTTTCTTATGTTCGAAATGTTATGTTATAGTATAAATTCTTAATATTTTCGTTGTAGTAGATTAATAACGTTCTGCTTATTTACGTAAAACTATATTCTAATTACCTTACAATAATTTATCAAAATTGAACAAACAATAACATACGTTAAAAACAAGAGCGCTTATAATAAAAACCTGTTAAAAGTGAGGAGTAATAGCGTGACGTTGCAATTTTCCGGGCATCCAAAACGGAACGCTGTTAGCAACAGCCATAGCAAAGGTGACTGTCAAACTGCGGCTAGCAGTTTGTAGCTGAAAAGCGTGTTACACACTTAGCACGTGGATAGTGTTTAAAAGCATCAGTCTGTAATACTATATCTGAACAACGCAAATGCTAGAGCATAAAATAATTAGCATTCTATGGAAATAAAAACAAATAGGACTTTGTTCATTAATAAAAAGAATGCAACAGAACATTTTTGATAAATCAAACTAAAAAGAAAAGGCGCTGAAGTTTATTTACTTTCATTTTTGACAAGGACTTTAGTTCCGCTAAGTTTCATTCAAATGTTGCCTCAGCCAAAGTCTTTGCATAATTCTAATCCATGTGCATCGATGAGTTTGAATAACACTTTCGTTAATTATTACTAGATCTAGTAACTGTATTTTTTTTAAACAAAATAAGACGTTTGACGCGATCAGTTTGTCGAGTTACATGACGTCGTAATTCATATTATTATTCACCAAAATTCACCAAAATTATGATATTTATTTATAATTATTTATTTATTTACTATTTTAATTTGTAGTTATTTATTACAAATGCGGCTGTTAAAAACACGCATATCTATAACAAAGCACATAACTAACAAAAATGTGTTACAAATGACTTGCACCTTTACCAATTAAAATTAGAATGAGAGCGTAATAAACTTTCTAACGACGACACTCATTTGCATGTTCGAAATTGTATGCGTACTCATTGGATGACTGTTTGGCTCTTGTTAAGCTGACTCCTCCTGCGTCAAGATTTTATCGATAATGGACAGACACTTGGTGCATAAAGGCGAGTTTGTTACTTGCCGGTGGGCGTTCATTGTCTTAAAAAAACATACATATCCGAGCGTAAATGGTTGTGCCCTAGAATCTGACACTGAATGTTATGGCGTCCTTTTCCTTTTCGTAAAATCATGCGTCAAAATACGCCATATTACGCGTTACCGAGAACTGTCCGTTTAAAGTCATTTTATAAGCGTCTCTTGAAAGTAAGATTTGTACACTCTCTCGGATTCTTTTTATGGATTCGCACCCCGCATTTTCATACACAAATAAATAAAGTATTGTTTTCTTTGGTCTATAAAAACAAACAATATTTTATTTTAGGCCTGGATGTAATAATATTTTGGAGGCCATGAGCCTAATGAGTTCTAGTCTATTTGACAAATAGGTCACATAAATTAAGAACAGAACAAAGTATGGGAACTTGCTGGTAAATACAGACAATGAAACTTTTGAGTTTTGTCCTTATATAGTAGGGGCCGAAATAAGCCGCTTTCCCCAAGAAAAGAAATGTTTAAAATCATGCAGTTTTTCCCAGAATAACACTTTACCTCCCTTCTTATAAACTAGTGCTATTTTTGCACCAGACTGATAATGGGCTACGTCTCCAAGCTTTGAAAAAAATCGTTGTACATGTACTGAGTTTATAAACCCAGTTAAATCAATACTCTACTGATCTGGCAAATACAGTACCGTATGCGACCAAAATGTTTAATATTGCTCTCGCATCACTGAAGTAATTAATTTTTTTTTACCAAAACATGCAGCAGGCCAACTTGTTTACTAATGTTGGTCAGGAAAACTAAGCACATCATTTTATTCTTGATCATATTATCAATATTTGAAATAATATATCCAAATGTTTCGGATTGCACTTGCATTACTTATAGAGAAATGATATGCACCTATTGTATGATTGTTAATATCTAACAATATTTATAATTGTGGGTGTATCGTTTGCATTTATTTAGGTGACCTTCCGATTACCAGCAAAACCTGTGACATCTGTGATGAGCATCAGCGAGAGCTCTGTAAGTATAACTGCTGTTGTCATCTTTAAACATAAAATCGTACTGTATCAAAATCGAGTCTTAATGTCTGATGATTTCCATCCATATTTCCGTCTCATTGTTTGTCTGTCCAGAACAGTCATTTTTGTTACTACTTTCCACATATACAATATCGATGGGCCAGCTCAAAACTATTCTAAGTATATGCTAAATATATTTAGTATAACTAGTTTTGCTTTGCGCCATCAATATATAGCCTTCGTATTTGACGTCTGTGTTCCTCAGATCAAGATAATTACCTTGTGACTCCATATGACCTACTTTTGAACTGTGACATATACAGACTTCATATTTGAAAGTATGTTTCTGTGGCCAAACAATTTCAGAGGACATCAAGGTTGTCAACCTTGTAACCTTAGCTGTGACGCAATATGACCTACTTTTCCTCTGGCTCGAGGGCATGGTATTTCACAAACACTCCTGAATGGACGGTTTTAATTGAAAGGAACTTGAAACTAATAATAAATCCTGTTTTTTAAGTAATCAAGTGCTAAATGTAGAGCCTTCTTCAGTGTTGTATGTATATTCAATGCACCGCTGTATATTGGCCACTATGACTTTACTCTACACCAGAGTTGTTTAGTTTTGCTTTAAGCCTTGGCAGCTTGCCAACCATTTCTAAGAGAAATCATTGTTCAAATATGTTTGAACTATGGTTGGGACAGACAACCTGCATAAGTTAGAAGGGTTAGTGAATATTGTAGAAAATAAAGTAATTCACTGATATTGTACTTTAATTATCCCCCCCCCCGCCGAGGGCGAAAAGAGATATTGTAATGGTCTCCGTGTGACCGTTATTACACTTTTGTCTGGACTATAACTCCCAAACCATTAAAGGTTTGTTTTTTTAAAAACTTTACACAATGACAGAGGACATTGAGAGGAAGTGCAGTGTACAAGAACCATAAATCCAACTTACATACTTTTTCAATTATTTCCCTCTATTAATTAAATTTTATTGGCCAGGGCATAACTCCAACAGTACTTAAGGGAATTTATTCAAACTGTATACAAAGAGGCCATTAAGGTGAAGTGCAGTGCCTGTGAACCATAACTATACCTGGCCTTGGTTTTGAATTATCCCCCTTAATAACTTACAACAAATTTATCACAACGATTACTCAAAAACTGTTCCAGGCTATATGTTTAAAACTGGGTAATGTGGGGTCAAAGACTAGGTCAGCAGGCCAAATTGAAGAAAAAGCTTGTGAACACTAGAGGCCACATTCGTAGCCGAATCTTCATAAAACTTGCTCAGAACAGCTTATTTCCTTTGCCCCTCAGGTGAGCTACCTAGGGCCTTAGGGCCCTCTTATTTGGAGAATACCTTGAAAAGTTTTGACAGGAAGTGGATAATACAATAATTATGTCAATTCTTACTTTGAGTTACATTTAATTTGAAAAAATAAAACACTCTTTAAAGGAATTTGTTTAAACTTTATAACCATGATAAAGAACAGTTGCAAGAATTCTTCCACGCAATCGGCAGGGAATTGGCCATGTCTAACATGCCTCTTGTTATCCATGTAATATACATATATAAAATGTAGCAATAACATTGTTTTGAAACTTTCAGTTGAACCAAAAAGATGAAGACGATTGCATATGTACAGATTTGCCACAAATACATTACAGAGGAAGACGGCGTTTTGTCACTGGTATATATATATATATATATATATATATATATATATATATATATATATATATATATATATATATATATATATATATATATATATATATATATATATCTATATATATATTTGCATTAGGTGAATTATGATAAACACATTTTTGTTCAATGATCATAGTTAGAAATATACCATCATTGCTTGCTGTGCACAGGTAAGCAAAATGGCAAGACTCAGCTAGTTTCTCAAGAATGGTTTCAGGGATTTCATTCAAACTTGAAATATGTATTCCCCATATTAAAAACGAACCTATAGGCCATGTTTGGTAACTCTAGTTTAAAATTTCGTCAGAATTATGGGCCTTTTAACACTTAGAAATTTTACATATAAGGGATTTGGATAGGTTAAAATTTGTCGGTAAGCTAGTTTCTCAGGAATGGCTTTAGGGATTTCATTTAAACTTAAACATTTACTCCCCATATTAAAATGAACCTATATTCCAAGTTTGGTTACTCTAGTTTGAAATTTGGCAAAATTATGGGCATTTTTACACTTAGAAATTTTACATATAAGCTATATGGACAGGTTAAAGTTTTTCGGTAAGGAATGGCTTGAGAGATTTCATTTAAACTTAAAACACGTATTCCCTATATTAAAATGCACGCGTAGGCCAATTTTGATAACTCTAGTTTGAAATTTGTCAATAGTATGGGCCTTTTTACAGTTAGAAATTTAAAGTGGGTGGGATGGCTGCGCCAACTTTTGATTTCCACTCTCTAACTTGAAAATCAATCTTCATACATAAATACATGTACCCTAAAGCAACACTTTGCTTGGGATTGCATTTGTGGTGGGTTGGTGGGGTCAGGGTCAAGGTCACAGTTACTAAAATAGAAAAAAAAGTTTCTGCTGTATAACTCGAGAACAAATTGAAGTATTTTAATGAAATTTAATTTATAGATAATGTATGAGACATAGCATGAGATTGCATATGGGGTTGGTGGGGTCAAAGTCAAGATCACTGTTTTGAAAATTAGAAAAATGCTTTCCACTCAGTGACTCGAGAACGTTATTCATTTTTTTTTATTTGCACATACTATACAAACAGTGTGTTGTAGAAAAAATGCCATAAAACTCTGACAAGCACAAGAAAAGTCCAGCGCGCTGTCCTCCGACAGCTCTTGTTTGAAAAGCAATACAAATTTGCGAATATTCGAATGGCAGTTTAACTATTCGAATGGCGATCATTCAATCAAATATTCGAATAGTTTCGCCATCCCTGCTTAAAACTTAATCGGATGAAATATGAGTCAAAATATATTTAATTTAGCAACATTTGTAGTTTGTTACAATAAAACTACCAAGTGCAATTTATTATTGAATTTTTGAAAGATTCTTATTTTCAATTTATCAATAGAATTCGTCAAATGAACCAGAACCTGTACCAAAAGCTGGAAAGACAAGCTTGAGTCATTATTGAAGAAACTGGAAAAGCAAGAGTATGTTATTAAACAATTCAAATCTAAGTATCATTTGTTGAAAAGTTACATTACATGCATGTGGTTTTAGCATTTTGTTCTTTATATATTGTTAATGGCAGTGGAAAAAGAAATAGGGCACAAAGGCATGAAACCATTTCCAAAATATATATCTTTTAAGCGTATTGCCTGAATGAATGATGTCTATCTATATTTGTAAAGTATGCAATGCATTGTGGCACTGGAAAACTGCTTCTTTAAGTTATTTATCCCTTGGATAATATAATTTTTGCACCCATTTTATTCTAACTGGATTTATGATGTAGTAAATGGGCATAGTGTGAACACGACAATAACTTGAGCGTTTCATTGCCACCAATTAGTAAAGTAACTTATTACTAAATGAAAAGGACCGCTACAACTAAATTAATACAATATTTAAAATCCAAAATAATATTCATGCTTTTATTGCAACACTGTTAGCCTGCTATGTGTGTGAAATCTTTTATAAATAAGAAATTATAGGCCAAATTGTACACAATTTGTAACTAATGAAAATAAAGGTTGCAAGGGCAATCCTAATATCCTTGGTATAATTTTCTACTGCGTGTCTACTTTGTTCTGCTGATGTTTTTTTTAGAGGGAGGCCATCATTTCAAGATATATTGAAGGTTTGGATAAAGGGAAACGTTTGTGGGGATGAGGCTGATATTGAGATGGTGATTCAGCGTGACAAATTACTAGAGTCAACAAAACGTGGTATTAAGAGACCCAAGTTTGACTTCCAAAAGAATTTCATGGCGATTTTCTCAGGAGAAATAGGGGCTGATGCAGGAGGTATCACTGACCTGTCGGTCGGTCCGTCGGTCTATCCGTCTGTCCCAAAACTGATTTGCACTCGAACTTCCCCATGCATTGAAGGATTTCGAAATAACTTTGCACAAAAGTTTACCATCATGAGACGATGTGTTGCGCGCAACATCGAGGTCCGTACCTCCAAGGTCAATGTCACACTTAGAGATCAAAGGTCAAAAATGGCTTCTGTTGTTCATGTCCACTCTATATTTATGTTATTTCTGGATGGATTTTAAAATTACTTGGCAGAATTGTTAAACATTGTGAGACGATGTGTCGCGCGCAAATCCAGGTCCATACCTCCAAGGTCAAGGTCACACTTAGAAGTCAAAGGTCAAATATGGTTTATCTTTTTGTGTGTCCGCTCTATAACTCTGTCCTCTATGAATGGATTTTGAAATAACTAGGCAGAATTGTTTACCATCATACGCTGATGTCTCGCCCGCAAGATCCAGGTCCGTACCTCCAAGGTCAAGGTCACACTTAGTGGTCAAAGTTATAAAATGGGGTCTGTTTTTCGTGTCCGGCCTATAAATCTCTTATTTCTGGATGGTAGTTAAAATTACTTGGTTGAAATGTACACCATCATGAGACAATGTGCCGTGCGAAAGATCCAGGTCCTCCTGCAAATCTCTACGTCTGTGTCAAAGCGGTATCATTAAAAAGGAATGTTTTGAGAATATGCTCTTTATTCTTTTGAACTGTATAGTAATGATCGAAAATAGATTCGAGCAAAAAATTATAAATCAGTTGTAAATCATTGTGTTCTTTCAGCTCACATGAGCACAAAGTGCTGGGTGAGCTATTGGTATAGGGGACCTCTCCTGCGTCGTCCGTATGCTGTCAATAATTTGACTGTTATGACGATGAAGACTTCTTTTTTAGCTTGACTTTTCAAAGAATAAAAAAGTCGAGCTATTGTCGTCGCTCTGTCGTTTGTGTCTGCAATAGTTAAGTTTTTAGCTCGACCATTCACCGAATTGTTCAAGCTATACTACTCACCCGTTTGTCGGCCTTGCTGTAATGCTCTGGTTAAGGTATGCGTGCAGCAACTCCATATCTCTGTAACTACTACAGATATTCGATTGAAACTTCACACATGTCTTCTGGGTCATTATGGGAGGTTACTGACCAAGGCCCATAACACTGACCTGCAATTGAGCAGAATTGTACTCCTTTTTGTACATTGAATATCAGGTTAAATTTTGCGTGCAACAACTCCATATCTCTATAACTACTACAGATATTCAGTTGAAACTTGATACATGTCTTCATGGTCATTATATAAGGTCACTAATGAAGTCCCATAACTCTGACCTGCAATTTATTTGAATTATGCCCCATTTTGTACTTAAACATTTCAGGTTGAATTTTGAGTGCAACAACTTCAAATCTCTATATCTGCTACAGATATTCAAGTAAAACTTCATCCTGTCTTCAAGGTCATTATATAAGGTCACTGGCCAAGTCACATAACTGTGACCAATATTTTAGGCGAATTATGCCCCTGTTTTGTAGTGATAATGACCAATAACTCTGACAAAGCGGTTGAATAGTCAGGCGCGCTGTCCGGGGACAGCTCTTGTTGCTTGTTTTTTTGGTAAGCAAGGGCAAGCCAAGGAGCTAAAGCAACACAACAGTTAAATCAGCTAGACAAATGATTTAAGGACATTGTGGCCAATTGTTCAAGCTTTTCACAACAGTAAGGTACTCAGCTTTGCCAGTACTCAGGTGACCCCTTTGTGCCATCATGGCCCTTTTGTTTCAAATTCAATTAGTCTATTTCTTGGTGCAGGTTACTGATGCAGGCCCTGAAGGAGGATATCTTGGAAGGTAGTTCCACGAGCACTTTTAAACACGATGTCAGACAACTAGAACAAAGAGGGTATTTCTTTGCTGGACAATGTGTGGCCTGGAGTATTTTGCATGGGGGTGCAGGGTTGCCAGCACTTAGCTTAGCCCTTTACAACTAAATCAGTGGAGGTAGCATGATAACGCAAACACTGGAAGATGTCACCGACATATAGGCGAAAAAATACATAATGGAGGTACATTTTGGTTGGTTTGGATTTATTATACCCCCACAAACGAAGTTTGTTGGATATATAGGAGTGAGCATGTCGGTCTGTTGGTTTTTTGGTTTCCGAATGATAACTCAATATCGAGACATGCCCTGGGAGCGCATATGAGGTGGGTGGGGTCAAGGTCACTGTTACTAAAAATACAAAAATGGTTCTGCTCAATAACTTGAGAATGCATTGAGATATTTTAATGAAACTTCATACATAGAGACCTTGCTTGGGATTGCATATGAGGTGGGTGGGGTCAAGGTCACCATTACTAAAAATAGACAAACAGTTTCCGCTCAATATCTAGAGAACGAATTGAGATATTTTAATGAAACTTCATATGTAGATGAGTGCATATGAGGTGGATGGGGTCAAGGTCACTGTTACTAAAAATAAAAAAATGGTTGTGCTCAATAACTTGAGAATGCATTGAGATATTTTAATGAAACTTCATACATAGAGACCTCTCTGGTGATTGCATATGGAGTGGGTGGGGTCAAGGTCAACTTTACTAAAAATAAAAAAATGGTTCCCACTCAATATTCCACTCAGAACTTATTTAGATATTTTAATGACCTTCACTATGCACCCAGAACTTCTTTCATTATTGTGCTGACACTTATGCATTTCGTGAGAAAAACTTGGTTTTCGTGGAATTTCCACGTTTCTTGTTCAATTATTTTTCGTACACAGGTGTAACATCATAAAATACAGATTTATGTTCAATTTTGGTTACAAACTAATAAATGTTGACAGAGTTATGGCTCCTATTATAATTAAATTTTTCAAAATACACTGTTTAACATTCACAAATTAAAGCAATCTCTCTGTGTCCAATTTTTTTCGAATGGATGCCATAGTTTTGTGACCAGGCAATATTGTGGGGATATATCTAGTCTTTAGCTTTTCTCACCCAAAATGGCATGAGGGCTATTGTGGCCGTCAAGTGACCTGCGTCATTTGTTAGCTCGACTATTCACCGAATAGTTCGAGCTATACTACTCACCCGTTCCTCGGCGTCGCCGTTGCCGTAATGCTCTGGTTAGGGTTTGCGTGCAACAACTCAAAATCTCTTTAACTACTACCGATATTCAATTGAAACTTTACACATGTGTTCGGGATCATCATGGGAGGTCACTGACCAAGGCCCATAACTCTGACCTGCAATTTAGCAAAATTAAGCCTCTTTTTGTAATTAGAAATTTCAGGTTAAAGCTTGCGTGCAACAACTTCATATTTCTATATCTGATACAGATATTTAATTAAAACTTCACACATGTCTTCAAGGCGCATAACTATGACCTGAATTTTAGCAGAATTATGCCCCTTTTTGTAGTGATAAAGACAAATAACTCTGACAAAGTGGTTGAATAGATAAGCGCACTGTCCTGAGACAGCTTTTGTTCACATAGCAACATGTCCTCATAAACACATTGATTCTTTATCTAAATTAGTCGTTCTCATACTTAATGGTTGTCTCTAAAAATGGATGGTTGTAATTGTTGCACTATAAAGTCATCATTCTAGAAGCTTTCTCGACATGATATTAAATATGTAGCTTACATAGTCTCACGTCATAACCTATACAGATACAAGAGGAAAAAGTACTGTCAGAGGAAGTTGGAGACTGGATGATTGATCAAGGATTGCCACCTGCTACACAACTTGCAGAGGGCAATAAGCAGCAGATGATTGATATGGCTGTCAAAAACTGTGTGATCTACAGGTAAAAAATAATGTGACTTGTACTAGGGATTAAAGTGTGAGAGTCCGTTCATACAATCGTTTAATCAAAACTGTTTGAATATCTTGAACTTAGTTATAAATTTAACTGAACTTATCTACTGTTAACTGGTACATACATTTTTGCAGGGAAAGCTATAGCGACTGGTTATCAACCGTCTGTCTATATATCAGTTTGTCAGCCTTTTCCTTTAAACAGCATCTTCTCTGAAACAAATAAGTAAATTGAGGTAAAAATTAATAGTAAGATACTTGGCCTCTACTACAAGTGTTAAAGCAAAGTGGATCCATGCATAATTAAATTTGCCATGGCAACCAAACAGAAAATGTTCAAACATCTTATCACCATTGGCCTGGTGTCAAAATAATGTCATATAGATGTTCATGTGGCTCTCTTTACAAATTTGAAAACTGTTTAATTTTCTGTTGATATATACAATGACAATCTAGCACTTAGATATCTTTATTGACTTAATACATTGTTCGAAAGAGGGCATAATAAAATCAAACCATCCGTCCGTCTGTTAGTCCGTCCGGCCAAGGGTAAAGTTTTTTTTACAAATAAAAATATTTTAATAACTATCAAATTCAAAGGTATTTACTTGAAACTTAAAATATTTCTTACTATCAACGTCTCCACCAGGAAAAGCAACACTTAGAACTCTGTTTTGTTTTTTACAGATGTATGTCCCTTTTTAACAAACCTGAGCACAAAGTGCTCATAGTGAGCTTTTGTGAACGCCCGTTGTCTGTCCTCCATCGTCTGTGCGTTACTCCATACACACGAATAAAACAGTTGAAAATAATTCGAGTTATTGCTTTTGGGTGACTATTTTGGATTTAGGGTTGGTGTTGGTTTAGCCACATAAGTATCCATTCGTTAGAACGTCCGTCAGTGTGTCCATCATAAGCTTTTCATTCAAACAACATCTCCTAAACTGCTTTGCTGTTTTTTACCAAACTTCACAGGAATGATTCTTGGGTGACCCTCTTTCAAAATTGTTCAAATCGTTCCATTCCGCTGCATATGTAGGTCACCAGAGCTAAAACAAATAGATTTAAAAAGCGAAATCTCTTCTGAAACTGCAACACATGGGGCTTTCATATTTGATCTGTGACATCCTCTAGAGGTATTCTACAAAGTTTGTTCAAATTATTCCCCTGGTGTCACCCACATCGCTAAATCTATAAGACCAATCTTGGTATTCACAATGACCAGTGTGTTGACATGTGACTGATGTTAGGTAACTCTCAGAAAAATTGTTTTATCCCTTCAACACCCATGCTGCGAAAACTATTAGACCTATTGGGACCAAATTTGATACACGTAATGACCAGTTTGTGAACATGATTGTTTCTTCAGCAATATAAGATAACACTGACAAAAAGTGTTGGAGTTATAACTCAAATCAGTTTGGATATTATTAAATATTATTGATGCAAAGACAGTGGCACAAAAAACATCTGGATATTACTTACATCGACGGGGGATGTAAATCCGCTAAAAATTTGTCTTTTTGTTTGTTTGTTTCCTAACATTATGCATATACTTTTATTTATAGAGTCAGTGCAGAGATACATCATTTCCAGCAAGGTATTGATGCAGTGGGAGGGTTTCTTCAGATTTTCAAATCGTTCCCTGAGGAAATGCAACCAGCGCTCGTCCGATCACCAGTCCCACTGACTGCGGACACAATGAGGTCCATGTACTTGATTAACTTTTCTGAGAAGGGATCCAACCTGAGATTACAAGAAAATAATACAATATATGCATTTGAATGTTTTCTACAAGATTGTCAAGGTATGGTTGCATCATCAAGTTTTTTTTAAAATGTATTTTCTAAGCTTTGCTATTTACATATACCCTGGTTCTCACTTAGGTTAATGTTAATGTGATACTGTGTGCAAGTAAAAATCTGCTTAACCAATATGAATACTTTAAAAGTCTCTCAAATCTCTCTAACCAATATAAAGATGTTACAAGTCTCCCTACATGTCTCCATACAGGCCTAAGTTTGATACCTGGTACAGGTACAGAATTTCATCCCCAGAAATATGTAAATACATTTGTCTCTGAATGATATATTGATAAAACGTGTATTTTTTGCCTCAGAAGGGAGGCACATAATGATAGAATCGTGCATCCGTCTGTCCGTCCATCTGTCCATCCGGCCCACTTATTGTGCAAAGTTATGACCCTTTGTTTCATCTTCTTGTGAGGAGCATGCATTAGGTTTAAAATGATTAAAGTAAAACCCCATATGTTGATAGAGTACATTAAGAGGAAGCACAGAGTACAAGAACCATAACTCTCTCATGAGTATTTTTGGACTTAACGCTTATTTTTCTTGTGCAAAGCTTAACTACATAATGTATGGTCATTTTCTTGTGCAAAGCATAACTCACAAAGGATTTGATTGAAACTTCATATTATGAAATATTTACAGAGTTACTGCCCTTTTTTAAATTTTCTTGTGCTGACTATAACTCCATTAGTATTACAGGGATTTAATTAAATTGCCTTTTGCGAAGCATAATGACCTAGTGTAATTTTTTGCTCCAGATTATAACTTAAAAAGTATAACTTAAAAAGTATGGAAGGGACTCAAATGAAACTTCATATTATGATGGAGAGGAATTGTATTGTATTTAAATATTTTTTAGAGGACATTGAGAGGAATTGCACAGTGCAAGAAGCATAAATCTTCTTCCGTATTTCAGAGTTATTGTTCTTTGTTAATTTTCTATTTTGGAGCATTATTCTAGTAGTATTGAAGATTTTCTTACAAAAGTTCATATACTGATTAGGGACACTGAATGAAAATGCAATTACATGAACCATAACTCTTTCTTTTGTATTTCAGAGTCATTTGTTGTTTGTTTGTTTTGTTTCCAATGTTTTGTTTTTCTCTTTAAATGAAAAAAAATAAGTTTTTCTAAACCAGGATTGTTAAGTTCAAAACAGTACTTTGTGGGCATTTAGCTCTTACCATGAAACTTAAATGGATTTTCATATCTATTCTGGCTGCCAATTCAGCTAGGTTTGATAACTATATATTGAACATTGAAAGCATTGCACTGTTAACATAAATTATGTGGATCATCTGATAACCACATTCTTAAAACCAACAGGTTGAGGTTTGATTTTGTACCGACAATTAGCCAAATAATAGACATATAGCTATTTAATGACAATTTTAAGATGAAGTTTAAGTTTGCATGCAATCGGTCATTTGGCCTATATTATTATTATTAAGACTAATTAAAAAAAAACAAGTAAAACAATTTTGCACAAGTCTGTTACCATTTAATTTACAGCCGTGTCCATAGCCTACTTATTGTTTTATGGTGTTGGAGTTGCCAATGACATTGTTTCCTTAGTTAACTTGGAGGACAGAATGACCAAATCGATCAAATATGGGGCCGGGGGGGGGGGGAATTTCACCTGGCTTAAAAGTGTTCAACCACTGTCTAGTGCCTAGGAGTACTTATTATAACCCCCACTACCAAAAGGTAGTGGTGCTGTGTTGGGGGAGCATATAGATTTGCCCTTGTCCGTCGGTCCCGTCTGTCCGTCGGATTTTTGTGTCGCGCGTAACTCAAATAGTACAACTGCTAGAGTGATGAACTTTATAAACATATTTATCAGCATTAGGGCTTGTGCACCTGGGTATATTCGTGCAGTTTTTTCCAACATCAGTGAAGTTATGGCCCTTTTTTAGCAAACAATGACATTTTTGGACTTGGGTCGCGTGTAACTTGAAAAGTATAACAACTCGAGTAATGAAACTTTATATACATATTCATCACCATGTGAACTTGTGCACCTGAGTATTTTGGCGCAGTTTTTTCTGATGTCAGAGTCCTGTCAGAGGGAGTGCAAAGTACAAGGACCATTCTTTAACTCATTCTTCAAATGATACTTCATATAATGATAGAGGGCTTTGAGAGGATATTTAGAGTATAAGGACCATACCTCTTCTGTCAAAACATATCTTTGGGGACATTTGTTACTTACAGTGACAACGCCTGTTGGAATTTAAATATGTTACAGTCATGTTTTATATTGTGTATGTGGGTGGGTATATGCTGGACTCATTCTGACTGTCTGGTGTTTGTCAACAAAGTTTGTCAGGAAAAGTAAATAGCTATTTGTAACAATGGATTTTAATTAAACTTACCACACATACTACTAGTATATCTCATGTGAAGTGTTGCGCCTGCGTTATGTTTTCTGTTTTAATTTGAAATAGCAGAGTTATGAGGCTTTTTGGTTTTTATCTTAAAGTATGTCAGGACTAATACAATTAAAATCTTGAATGTATTTTAAATAAACATTTTTATGTATATTAAGGTGCATGTTAATGTTTTACCCTTTTTAGCACACCTGAGCGTGAAGTGCTAGGTGAGCTATTGGTATACGGGTCCTCTCCTTCGTCGTCCGTTGTCTGTCGTCCGTATGCTGTCAACAGTTTGGACCATTGTCCTGATAAAGACTTCATTTTATATTCAGTCTTAACCTATTGATAATGGTCCAGATCAGACCAGAAACCTTTGAGTTATAGCCCCTTGTTTGTTGGAAACAAAAAAGCTATTTTCGTGCATGGAGATTTCATTTTTCATTCAATCTTGAAAAAACTTCCAACGTTTTGTATGGCCATAAGATCTTGGCACAAGCAGCATTTGAGACAGATCAGGCCGTGAGTTATTTCCCCTTAATTGTGAAAATAAATGCAAACATGAATTTTATGCAAGACAGAGACTTCCTTTTCAACCAATCTGGACCAAACTTGCACTATTTGTCTATGACCATAATATCTAAAGCGAATTTGAATATTTGAAGGGTAAATGGCAATACACACCACTTTTTGGAACAAGCCGGCAAGCCTGACATGGCCTTTGCGCAGCCATCACCATCATCTTTCAGAACTGCAGCATTAACACTATTCTTCCGAAATTGCGTGCGAAATGTTAGATACCAGGGTAGAAAAAATATATGCAGATCCTTACCTCTTTATGCATGAGATTTAATCAGCTACACAAACTATTTATGGACATTATGATATACCTTCCCACATTTGTTCAAGGCTTTCTTTTTGCCAGTACTCAGTTGAGCCCTTTGGACCATCATGGCGCTCTCAATAACCAAATTTTTATAAGAAAAAAATTAGATTATTAGATTAGGATATGTCGTTGGTCAGGCGGTCGGGGTGTCCAACTTGGGTTTCCGCTCAATAACTCGAGAATTAATACAGATATTTTAATGAAACTTTATAAATGGATACCTTATATCAAGACCTCACTTGGGATTGCATATGGGTTGGGTGGGGTCAAGGTCACTGTTACTAAACATAGAAAAAAGTTTGCGCTCAGTAACTCAAGAATGAATTGAGCTATTTTTATAAAACTTAGTACATAGATACCTTATATCGAGACCTTGCTTAGGATTGCATATGGGGTTGGTGGGGTCAAGATCACCATAACTAAAAATAGCTCAATAACTCACGAACTAATTGAAATATTGTAATGAAACTTCATATATTGATACCTGATATCCACATCTCGCTTGGGATTGCATATGGGGTGGGGGGTCAAGGTCAAGGTCACCGTTACTAAAAATAGAAATATTTTTCTTTTAATAACTCGAGTACGAATTGAGATATTGCAATGAAACTTCACATATAAATACCTTAAATCAATACCTTGCTTGGGATTGCTTCTGTGGTGGATGGGGTCACGGTCAAGGTCACCATTACGAAATATAGAAATACAGTTTCTGCTCAATTACTCAATAACAAATTGAAATATTGTGATGAAACTTCATGCATAGATTGGGATCGCATATTGTATGGGGGTGGGGGTGGGGGGTCATGGGCACTGTTACTAAAAATAGAAAACCGGTTTCCATTCAATAACTGGATAATGAATAAAGATAGCTCAATGAAAATTCATATGTAGATACCATATATCTAAAGCTGGTTGACAGATTGCTTATACGGAGGTTTACGTTTGGATTGGCATCTTTTGGGAGAAAATTAAGGTCATTATTTCTGTTTTAAGCATATATATTAAAATTTGTTGTTGTAGTATTGATTTACCTTTTGGGTGCTAGTACTCAAATATGTATAGGAAGCCTGAATCTGAGTACCTTACAGGGGGGTAAAAATAACATTTAGTGATAATACTAGTTAAACAGCAGACTGTTGTTTGGATGCATGATTTAGCTGACCTGAATATGAAGTGCTCAGGGTTGAGCTATTGCTAGCGCCTTTTGTCCATCTTTTGTCCACTGTTTGTCCATCTGTCAACATTTGGCTTGTGAACACAATTAGAGACTTCATTTCTTAATCAATACTTAGTTACTAAGAATAACTTTACATTTTACCATACAGTTTTACTTTTATTTTGTTTTGAAAATAATATGTTTTTAATGTCATTATGTTTCACTGTATGGGTTTAAGGACCTTTGTTTTTTATGTGTTACTTTTAGGTGCTACTTTACTGTTTTTAGTACATTTATGTTACTGTATATTTGTTGTCTCTTCCAAGTTTTATCCTTTTGTCAAAACAGTAAATATTTTTATTGCAGAAAATATCATTGTTTTCAAGTATGGCAAAATGGAATTCAAATACTGTAGATATGTCAGCTTAACAATTACTGCATATTTTTTAATTTAACATTTATCATATACGGTAAGTGTTTAGTATTAATTTTTACATGCTTATCAGTTAAGTATGCTACATTATATCTCGGTTTTCTTCATTTGTGTATTAGGAGTATGAAACACTTTTCTACATCCCATGTGGCCACAAAGTTTCCAAAAGTTCAACCATTCATGTATCATTCTTTAGCCACCTGTTTTAAACATTCATTTTAAATGTAAAGGACTGCTTTTTACTTATTTTAACTATTGTTTTTACTTTTTAGTAAGATAAACTTATAAAAGAATGATGACTTGCCTTTGCTTATTATTTAATTTAGAGGAAGTCAGTTCAGATGAACAAACCATACATGGTAGTTTGTGCTTTTTGTTCTTAAAACATGCCGTGTTTTATGCACTTGTTTTTCTTTCTCTAAACCATTGTTGTGCAGATCGTGTGATTATTGCATTCTTATGCAACTATGTGTTTATTGTGTGTTCTATGTATCATCAAGAATAACAATTCTATATTTCCAAAGTTTCATTTACTATATTTAATATTGGAATTCATTAACGGTGATGTAATTACTTACAGTTGTATATTATATTCAGTAAAATTAAGATATTTTGTAAAAAAACACTATCTATTTAGGTTTATTTTGACATTTGACTGGTCAGTTGGAAGCTCCGTTTTTGCATACAGAAGAAAACCTGTATCTGGTTTGCACTCACATTCACTTAGTGTCACATGTTTGGTTGTCAGATGAGTCTAATAGCTTTGTTGTAGCATATATGTAAAAATGTGCTAGAATATGTGTGCTTGAATATGCGATGACTAGTATTAAGTTAACCGTCATAGTCTTGTTGAATAATAGTCATTATTTGGTTAAACAGTTACAGTTTCTTGTTGATTTAATTGTTGAATTGATTTATGTTTAATCGACTTGTGTTGTTTTTTTTATTTGTTTAGTAGTGTTTATCTAAATCTGACCTATGTCTATACTGACACCGAACCAGGCACGGGTCCATAATAGCATTCGGAGATGTGTGTGGTTGAGATTAGTTAATATAAAAATATCATTGAGGCACAGCCGCCTTACTGTTGAAATGGACTGCAAAACAAATATATATCTACTATAGCATTAATGCAAGAACTTGTATTTGCTTCGATTAATCTTGACATCCAATTAAACTATGATTTCCTAAACAACTAGGATCAGACAGTAAAACAACTAATAATATTTGAAATATGAAGTCCTTTGCAATTATACCAAATTGTTGTTGATTGAATACTGTCAAAGAAAGTTATGAGATGACTCGCTCAATGATAAATGTGCAATATTTTCCAGATACACCATAAGACTATTATCTCAAATTAAGGCGCACCGTTTGAGGTAATATTTCGTGCATACGGCAGCTGCAAGAAGCTTTTAAATTCCAAACCAAACCTGGGTATATATCCACAAAGCCCCTTGTTGAATTTCTTAAAGATCATAAAATCCTATTAATCTGTAGATGGTTCATTTAACTTGTATTGTTTTAAACTGTTAAGGAATCAACATGTCCTTCTTATTTAACTATATTTCAAATATAAAACATTGGTTTTCGCAAGAAATTTTTTATTTGATTTTTCCTTTAAAAAATGGCGTCCATTAAGATTTTCCTTAGGAGCTTTATGGATATGGCCCCAGTAGTCATTATAAAATTTGCCAGAACAACTGACAATTATGTCATACAAAGAACACGTGTTTTGGTTGACTATAACTTCAGACACTGCAAAACCGGATCTGCACCTGTGGGCTATTCATGCAGTAGGCATATGTCTTGTATTACATATGTCCGTATTACTTATCTTGCATACAATTATGTAATTAACTAAAGGTGCACAGTTTGCAGACTTGGGGCTAGGAAAGTTTGCTGGTAATTATATTTATAGTTTATATTTCACATTAAGATTTCCAAGACGCAGTTACATGTCCGTGTGTTTTAGTCAATGTGTTCAGTAACGGGCTTCGTCACATTTCAGTTCCATACAATGAACATAAGCGGGATATTCACTCCAATTAACATTGACAACCTTGTTCATCAAAAACTGTGATCAATAAAATGACCTGCTTGCAGGACTTTCTATACAGACCTCTGCATGTCATTTAAAATAAGCATACGAAACCAAACATATAGTAGTTTTAGTTCGTTATGATGACAGATAAGTTCAGAAAGTTAATTTGTTTTACTAAAAATCGACGGCAGTGGACAAAACTCCCAAGTCAAGTCGCAGTGACAACTTTACCATACAATTTATTACTAGAAAGCTGGGTATATTATCACACACTCAAATTCTTACGTTATTAGGGCCCCGCAAATTTTTGCGGGTGCCCTATAGTAATCACCCTGTCTGTCTGTCCCTCCGTCCGTCCACATTTTTCATGTTTTGCTTTCATAACTTCAGAACCGTTTCAGCTATTAATTTGAAACATCATGGGTGGATAGATCTCATTAAGGAGAAGTGCAGTGCACAAGAACCATTACTCTGCACTTCATGGTTCTGGAGTTATTGCCCTTTGTTAATTTTTCATACTTCGTTTTTGCCTGGAGCATAACTCTTAGACTATAAGAGGTATTAACTTGAAACTTCATAGGTGGATCCCATTGAGGAGAAGTGCAGTGCACAAGAACCGTTACTCTGCACTTCATAATTCTGGAGTTATTGCACTTTGTAAATTTTTCATATTCAGGCGGTGTCAACTTTTGGTTTAAGCTCTCTAACTTGAGAAAGAATTGAAATATTTTAATGAAACTTCATCCATAGATACCTTATATCGGGACCTGGCTTGGGATTACATAGGGGGTGGATGGGGTCACCGTCAAGGTCACCGTTACAAAAAATATAAAAACGGTTTCCGCTCAATTACTGCAAAACAAAATGAGCTATTGTAATTCAACTTCGTACATAGATACCTTTTATCAAGACATCGCTTGGGATTGCATATGGGGTGGGTGGGATCAAGGTCATGGTCACCGTTACTAAAAATAGAAAAACGATTCCTCACCTTCAAACATGCTATCATTCGGGGCCCGCTGCCACTCCTGTGACAAAGCTCTAGTTTTGTTTAGATTCTGCCAAATTCGATATTCATGGTTGGATAGTACTTTAGATATCAAATAAAGCTTTATTTTAGACTTACCGGTAAGTCTAAGCAGGAACGCAAGGACTGAATATGTCCCCGAACCAACCCGACCCATGGTTTGCCACAGCCATCGTAAAATCTTTGTATTAAAGATCCGGTGATCACATCACCAGAGTTTAAATACAAATATGATTTTTAAAACAATGGACACACGAATTTAATCTCATTTTATAGAAGAGATGATACATATAATATTGATAAAATGTTAGCATTATAACAACTTTGAAGTCACGTTACGTCTTTATGGTTATAAAGTATGTCAATAATGAGCATTGCGCATATTTCTATCAAACGGAACAAATTTGTGGTTTTTGAATAACGACGAATAACTGAAGGCCCGTGTTCTAACGATTACATACATAATTAGAGAAGACTATAGCTTATTTAACTACATGTTGGACTCGTTTCACGGAGAATGAAAAATTATTGTCACTTGTCACAGAATGCTTAAGAGTAAATATCGTACGAGTCCAATAAGTATCAGACTTTACAGACCTGGAAAGTCTTCTTTTATCGAAATCTAGATCTTAGCAAGCCCTTGGGCGATTTTATTGAGCAGGTTTTGGTACAACAAGCCTGCTGTTTCTCCACATTTCGGTTTTTTTCCAGACCATCCTCACCCATTAGTAATGTGCAAAGTTCATATATTGTTTCATTACATGTATATGGTCCTTTGCGCAGGAATTCTTCAACACAAACAAGGATCTGATTGTCTGAAACACCACATAAATAGTCCAAAGTTCCATAGTTTCGGAACATGTGTACATTTTCGCTGGCCGTCCGTTAGGAGCGTGTTGATTTTTAGAGCGTCTTATTCGATGGCTATTCCACAAATGAGAAATCCCGTCTAGCTCCCGCTGCAAAATACACGTTAGACATTATTTGTACGATACATGTAAATGTATTCTTTAATGTTTAGGACAAATGCAATTTACGTTTAGAGGTAAAATGTTAATAACGTTGATAGTTGAGGTATGATTATTCATTAGGTCGTAACACAATTTTTTGGATAACAAGAATTACTGTAAATTAGATATTAGCCATTTGGTATGTAAGGAGTATTTCTCCGGAAAAAGAATTTGTACCATAAAATAACGCCCGTACAAAAAGTTCCCACCCACCTCAAATCAATATGGTTTTGGCACTAGAGATATGCATTCGGCCGAAAGTCAAGAACATAATTAAGGCGCGGCAACATTTTAGCAAAGAATTGTGAGCCAGTTTATGTACATAATAATAGAAAGTATAAATAAACTCAGCTGTGTAGTGTTTCTATTGTAAGAACACACTGTTAATAACACCATTTAAGGAACTAGTGAAAGGCTCAACACCATTGAAGGTAAATCTCTTTTTATTCACATCCGTACTCCACGAGCATACAATTCTAACCCCCTGCTATCGCAGAGGCATTCAAGCAATGGGCGTGTGATGCCAGTGGGCGTGGCCAGTGCACGCTACACCACAATCCCTCCTTTTTTTTAAACCTTTAATAATACAAACACACGATTAAACAAAAATATACAATGCATTCACATTTGATAAAACAAGATAAAACAATGCTGCTAGCAAGTCTAATGTTCTAATACATTTCGCATTAAACCTCGTCTGACATTAACATGCAAACCATCTGACCGTTTATCAATTTCATTTTATAGCCCATTTGATACCCTAACGCTGATGCAAATGTCAGTCTAAATGAAATTTACTGGCACCAGCTGCAAATGTGCTCACAAGCACAGCGCAGTCTCTGATTTACAACATTAAATTATCACGCTAATTAACCAGAACGTTTAAGTCATGGCGTAGTCGTTGAATTTCTCAGGCATTTTTCGAATCCTATTCGGCCTATCTTTTCCATAATTTATTACTGAACGCTCGCTATTTTGATCATTTCCATTAATTGAAACATTTGATTCTGAATCTGTCTGAGGCGCGTTTCGTTCATTCAGTTTTCTCATGTGAGTCACATTCCGCCGGTATTCGGTACCGTCGGCGTGGGCTCGAACAACAACACTATTTCCGCTCTTACTAACTACCGTATATTTATCAGAACTGAACGGCGTATCAAGTTTATTGTTTCGATTTCAAGCACAGTTCAAAGACGATTGACAGTGTAGACTACGCCATGACTTAAACGTTCTGGTTAATTAGCGTGATAATTTAATGTTGTAAATCAGAGACTGCGCTGTGTTTGTAAACACATTTGCAGCTGGTGCCAGTAAATTTCATTTAGACTGACATTTGCATCAGCGTTAGGGTAGCAAATGGGCTATAAAATGAAATTGATAAACGGTCAGATGGTTTGCATGTTAATGTCAGAGGAGGTTTAATGCGAAATGTATTAGAATATTAGACTTGCTAACAGCATTGTTTATGTCCAGTTTACAGAAATATTTGCTGTTGTTGAGTTCCTGCAACACTTCGTCTACTGTCGGTATCGGGTACCTGGTCCGTTGTATGGCGCGATTTGCCTGTCTCATGTCCACACAGATACGAATGTCACCATCCTTCTTTGCTATTATGACGACAGGTGACACCCACTTCGATGGTCCGCTGACTGGTTCAATGACGTCTAAGTCGAGTAGTTCCTTGAGTTTAGCATCCAACTTCTCTCGCAACTGGTATGGCACACGTCTTGTTGCTTGTACTACGGGCTTCACAGACTGGTCGATTGACACTTCAAGTTGATAATCTTTAAGTTTTCCAAGCCCCGTAAATAGTTCGCTGTACTGAGTGACGACATCTGGAACTTCCGGTTTTTCCATATGGCGCACAATTTTGAGAACGCCCAAACTCATAGCTGTACCACAGCTTAATAAGGACTGTCCAGATCCTTCAATGACCACAAATTCGGTATCATCCACCGCTACTTCCTTGTAGATAATGGTCGCCCAAAACACTCCAGCTGTCTTTAGCGGTTCCTTGGAGCCATATGCATATAGCTCGGTTTTCCTTAGCTCGTTTCTGCATTTTATTCCATTGCTTTTTAAGAATTCCCAGGTTTTTCTATCGACAATATTGCAGCTGGAGCCGGAGTCAATTATCACTTTGGTTTGCACTCCACCAATTTCGATCATTATCGACGTTGCCGTAGGATATTTCCTTTGTACTGTAAATGTAAATTGGCTCCTGTCCTCTGGTGTGTCTTCAACTTGGCGTACGGTACGCAGGCAATGTGTATGCTAGAGCCGCCGATGCTCTAGGCAAGTATTTCGCGCCGCAATCAAATGTGCCTTACGAGAGACACATGTTCCGGAAACTGGAACAATCGCCGACGGAATCTGTCGATCAGTATATTACAGAATTTCATAACATCGACGAGCAAATTAGAGATCAGGTTATTGAGAAATGTAACTCGAGGGAGTTGAGGCGGACGTTACTCCAACGTGGTCGTGATTTGAGGTTGATACAGCTGCGTGAGATTGCGAGAACATTAGAAGACGCTAATCAACAAGCGAGCTGCATGGAGGAAATTCACCATTTCATTGTCCTTTATTCCCTTTCCGACCACATACAACTCGAACGCTCGAAACCACCGTTTCCACTTAGCCGCTAACCCCGATGACTCGCCACGCACATCAAATCTCGCCAAAGAGGCACTTTCTCGTTCCATGATTTAACTGTTAAATGTCCAATTTTATTTTAATCCTCGTCGCCAAATGTAGTGTTTCTATTGTAAGAACACACTGTTAATAACACCATTTAAGGAACTAGTGAAAGGCTCAACACCATTGAAGGTAAATCTCTTTTTATTCACATCCGTACTCCACGAGCATACAATTCTAACCCCTGCTATCGCAGAGGCATTCAAGCAATGGGCGAGTCATGCCTGTGGGCGTGGCCAGTGCACGCTACACCACAAGCTGCCATTATTTTGTTCACACTGTACAAAGCAATCACGTAGAACTGTGATGAGGTCAACATATAACTTTAACATATATATCGTTATTAAGCCATGAGCGTCACACAATAATGCTTGGAGAATAAATACATTTATACATAGATAAACAATTGTTTGTAGTTATTGCTTGTCTTTTAATTAAAAAATTATGTAAAGAAAGTGCAATAATCCGACATTTGTAAAACCCATCATGCGCAGAACTTGGATGTATGGTAGTTGTTTCTTGATAGTTGTAATAATATGTTGGTGTTTTTTGTATATATATATATATATATATATATATATATATATATATATATATATATATATATATATATATACTATTAATGTTGCTTTGGTTTTCTCAGTTTACGTTATTTAGGAAATCAAAACATTTATGAGTATTGCAGTTTACGTGTATGAGATCCATATAACAAAACTGTAAGATGGCTTTATCGAGGTAACTAACAGTGAAGCAGCCCAGGTTTGTCAGCAATCCAAAAAAGTCCATCCAATACTGCACGTTTTGTTTCCTGTAGTAACCCGACCATCTTTCTTTAATTACGACTTTTTATCTCGTAATTACGACATAATAAGTCGTAATTACTAAATACTAAGTAGTAATTACGACATATGAAGTCGTAATTACGACATAGTTAGTCGTAATTACGAGATAAGTTTGTTAATATTGAATTTGTTTTAACATTTTTGTTTACACCTGGCACCAGGACGCTTCCATAGATAAGGGTATTCGTCTTCTTGATTTTCCATTCCGGAATGTTGATATTCAAGCTTATATTGTTTGGTGTACATATCCATATTCCTGAGTTGAAGAACTTATTTTCGGCACATGTAACCGAATAATGTTCTTCATGCCGAGATAATGAGAAATCGAGATGCTTATTTTAACATTTATAACCAATTATGTACGTTAAAAGAAAAAATGCCTTTCAAATGTCGTATAAACAAGTGGACAACACTCAAAAGCATGAGTATGATTGCTTAACTTGAGGTTCAGACTTTGAATGGTCAGAGCATTGTACAGAGATTTGTAAGCAGATAAATGACTCGCGAAACATTATAATTAATGATTGTAAAGTAGTTGCAATGGTAGCTCACGAAGCTCAGATTCTAGGTAATTTTCTGTGGAATCTCGATATAGTCTGATATTCAAGCTTCAATTAGAAAATTTTGATCAAAGGAATCTTATTTCATAAAGTGAGGTTTATGACCACAACTTAATTATGCTTTATGACTTATCACATGTATAACGATCAGACTAAACAACGTATGATATTTTCAACAACAAGTGCAAAAACATGCTTATCAAAATCTCAAGGTTAAAGCTAATTGCCGTGTCGAACTAACACCCGCGACGTCTATTTCGTGACCTTCAATGCTGTTTGCCGCCTTAAGATTAGTATCTGACACACTGATTTAGGGCTGGATTTTTAACACTGTTATGCAATATGATAGGTGCATTGATAATATATTGGTGAGTATGGTGTGTTAAACCAGACCTCACTGAACGAATGGCGTTGCAATAATATGTATTATTTGATATATTATTTGACTTGTATATTCTAATTTCCAATCTGCAATGGCCTGGCCGTTATGCAATAGGACTGACAACACAGATAGCTATTAACAACAACAGTTGAAGCAAAACATGGTTTAATCAGACAATTTGTATTTCCATTTAAATTGATACCTAATACGATTGCTTTTCAGATTACATATGCATACAATAAATAAACGAGACGGCATAGTTGTATATTTGTTATTTACGAGACTCCGTTTTCTTTAGTATTGGCGTGATACTGATATATTTAGCTACGATTTATTTGCGTAAACAGTGTGTTGATGCCATATTATAATAACATTGTGATGTCTTTAAGTATTATGTGCTGACAACTGATCAGTAAATGACACAAAACAGCTATTTATAATCAATTAACTCATGTTAACTTATCTGACATTTGTAGAGATATTAATCAGTACATATTAATTATCTTAAAACAAGCTTGTCAACATGAACAATTCATCTATTGACTAAACTATATTGTTTTAACTCCTGCGGGCAGTACTCCAAGAGAGTATTCGTAAACATGGCCATTTTCACATGACTTCAATATACATAAAGTGGGTATTCAGAAACCGCTCCATGGCAAGATTTGCATTTGTTCATTAATTCATTTTCAAATACAAGATAGTAGTCATAACGCGTCTATCATTGTTATTGCATTTGCATGAGCATTCACCATAAAATGCATCCATCTAAACACTGGTAGATTTAATTTAATTTGTACATGAGTTCAGTATAGAAAGTACACAGAAGGTGCAAGCAATTAACATTCGTCTAGTGTATGTCAATACCACAATGAATTAACTAGTTTTCGTTGACTCTTTTCAGCTCTACTGACCCAAGACCGGGGAGCTTGTGCGATGGCGTTTCGTCCACCGTGTGTGCGTACGTCAGTGCGTCCTTGTGTCCGTTAACACTTTAACCTAATAAACCTACGGACAGAATTCAACTAAATAAAATAGAAATACAAGATAAATAAAACCCCAGAAATCATGTGGGTAATAGAGATTGCACTTCAATTTGATTACAGGAGCTAAACACAGACATTATTTTTAACACAATTTTAAAAATATTATTGTCTGAAACTACAAGGCCTAGGCGTTTGATATTTTGTATGTAGAATTGCTTTATGGTATTTTATCAAAATGTTTAAATTCGTGCCTCTACAGGGCTTTAATGATTTTGTTTAAACGTGAAGAGAAAAAAACTTCACAAGTCTGAAACAACAAGCCCCGAGACTTTGATATTTGGTATATAGCACTGCCGTGTTGCCCTTCACCGGAATTGTTTAAATAATGCCGCGGGGATAAAAAAAACTGCCCCGCTCAAAGGCTCAAATTTGTTTTACATGTACTTTAATAGGAGGAAACTCTAAAAATCTTCTTGTCTAAAACTACAAGGCATTGCCTTTTGGTTCTTTACCAAAATTGTAAAAAAAATGATGCTCCTGGGCTTAATATGCCCCCACCCGCTGTTCATATTCTAATATTGACTTATGTAGTACTGAACTACAAGAACTACAACTAATATATTTTGTACGTATCACCATAATATATATTATTGTTTTAGTGATGCTGTTGATCTAATACACAGAACCCTAAGGCCAGTAGAGCGTCTGGTCTTCATTGGCATCTTGTTTTGTGTTGTTCTTGACAATGCTGACGAACGTATTTCAAGGGCATTTTAATCCATATAATACGTATTTGTTTGTTTGCACGTTGTGATGTATTGTTTCATGTCAGTTTACATTTTATGTTGACATTTGTCTGTCTGTCTCTCCGTTTGTCCTTCCGTTCGTCCCTTCATCCATCCACCCACCAAATCCAGCCCACCATCCATCCATCTTTAACAAAGTTAAGTATTGTGCCTGGAATAAGGTTTTGATATACTATCCTCGTGGGATATCGAAGGGAATAACTTATGCAGCTAGAAGAAGTAGTCACACTGAATTGCCGCTCTTGAATTTATAGTTCTAGTGCAAATAATCGCTCACATATTTCGTAACCTTGCAACTGCAGTGAGTATATGATAATATAATGTTCCAGAAACTTATGTTACTAAACAAATATTATTTATCATACCACTATGCTGATATCGGCCTGATACAAAGGTGCCTGCTAAAGTTTTTATATCAGGTCAGTAGCGTTGATATCATTATATGCTCAGAGGTACGTCATATTACTCGAAATCAACTCCTAAGTCAACATTTTCGGTACAACTGAATCAGTTTCAACAAAACAAACAATTTGATACCAAGAACGTACATAATTTTTTATTTTGAATCGTCATAAATCACAAAAACTTTATTTTTTAAATATTCACATAAACCCGCACTTTGGAAGTGATATGACGTCATAAATGGAACACTAAATTATCCATACAAAACTATTTCAATACATTCTAAATAAATGCACTAAAGTCACTACACAGCATCAATTTATGTTGAACCAAAATCATTTTTGCCAAAAATTGAACACACTATAGTCAATATTGACACGATCTTCAAAATGTCAATTTTAATACACAACTCCAAAATGGCAATGTGTGTTCTCCGATAAATTGATCGTTGCAATCCATTTCAGTTTGCATGTTCAAAATTATATGAATAAACATGCGTGAAATCTATGTATTCGTAGTGAAAACAGCTCATTTATCGTTACGAAATGTTAATTATAAGGTATTATCAAGTCAACTATTAGAAATCCATAACTACATGTACATGAACGGTTAAAAACCGGCTCAGCAAAATCAGCGCCGCCTATTTTAAATATATAAAAATCAGCTCGTTTGGTGTAATTGTAAGAAAAATGTGGTATGATAAATAGAAAAACAGGTTACTGTCTGGTCTTATGTAATGTATTAAGTTCGGCACGAAAAAATAACGGCTCGGCAAGCCTCGCCGTTATATTATTCTAAGACTCACCTGATATATTACACAAGACCGGGCAGTAACCTGTTATTCTCTATATATGTGAAATCTGCCTTTTACACTGCTTCATATAACAGTACGAAATGATTTATGTCTTGTTATGTTAGGAATAATAATAACAGTATACTGTTGCTTATAATACACGTTAAGAACAATAAATACAATTTAGTAATCAAATTCTACTTGTCAAATTAATATGCAAATTTTTATGTTGGCTAGACTTTAGTAAAAAACGTGTTTCTTGTTTTTCAAGCCAAAAGTAAACAGAAGTGAATCTAAAGATATCTGTCAAAATTGCAATACCTCAATACACACATTTATATCCTAATATTCTATGCCATTCCATGACCATTCCAGTTACTTCGTCAGATTTGGCTTACGTTCTACCTATGTTGTTGAAATATGTCTTACTAGTATTAAATATAATCATGGCCGCGGCTCAGCAAAATCAGCGCCGCCTATTTTAAATATATAAAAATCAGCTCGTTTGGTGTAATTGTAAGAAAAATGTGGTATGATAAATAGAAAAACAGGTTACTGTCTGGTCTTATGTAATGTATTAAGTTCGGCACGAAAAAATAACGGCTCGGCAAGCCTCGCCGTTATATTATTCTAAGACTCACCTGATATATTACACAAGACCGGGCAGTAACCTGTTATTCTCTATATATGTGAAATCTGCCTTTTACACTGCTTCATATAACAGTACGAAATGATTTATGTCTTGTTATGTTAGGAATAATAATAACAGTATACTGTTGCTTATAATACACGTTAAGAACAATAAATTAAATACAATTTAGTAATCAAATTCTACTTGTCAAAGTAATATGCAAATGTTTATTTTGGCTAGACTTTAGTAAAAAACGTGTTTCTTGTTTTTCAAGCCAAAAGTAAACAGAAGTGAATCTAAAGATATCTGTCAAAATTGCAATACCTCAATACACACATTTATATCCTAATATTCTATGCCATTCCATGACCATTCCAGTTACTTCGTCAGATTTGGCTTACGTTCTACCTATGTTGTTGAAATATGTCTTACTAGTATTAAATATAATCATGGCCGCTTTGGTCATTGTACAGATTATATAAGGTTCCGTTAACCCACGCAATAAGCAAGCTTCTTTTCACTATATATTTATACCTTGCATTAGGAACAGCCTTTAGATATACGTTAGACAACGCTTAAATAAGTAAGAAGCATACTTAATTAGAGCAATATTCATAGTCACATACAATGCATATACATGCAATTTGAAACTAAGACATTAATATGAACCCTGTTTTTCAACACAAAAACAGTACTTTGTCATCCTATATTCATAAACAAGAAAATAACAGACAAAGGCATTTCCTTTCTTCGCTTGGAAGGGAGCGTCAGTATTTCCAAGCATGTTCAAAGAGCTTTTTCTGCTACAGATGATATCGGCGTCTTGTCCTTCACATCGACTGTCTGCATCTTCTCCGTCCATTTGTTCTTTAGGTACAGCATCACTGCGATGAGGATGAGCAGCAGCAGTAGGAATAGCCCAACAGGGAGTCCAATCTTTAGACCAACGTCTCCTTTCTCGATTGTCATACCTGTCCAGAGATTACTTATTTTATTTATATTATATAAAAGGTTAACGTTATGTTTAAACTATTCAAAATTAGATATTTAATATTCCTATCTATACTTTCCTATTATTTCGAAAAAAACACACGCTTAGCCGGGCATACAAATACGTAACAATAAACAACTAAACATAATTTTATTGCAATTCTTATCGTTTGTTCATTTAACGATTCTTTTCCCATAGTACCTGTACTGCAACTTCCACTTTGTGACAGATCATCTGAGACGTTGATGGCTGGGTATTTACATCTAAAATGCTCGAAGTAGTTGTGACAAACTGCTTGTCCACATGGATTGATTGGTGGGTTGCATTCGTCCGGCTCTGTACATATCAAATAAACAGAAACACAGTGCAAAAATGGAAGAGCATTGTAACACTTATTTCTGGCTATGTGTTCAATTATTTGTTTAGACAGAATGTCTTTGAAATGTTTGCAAAATATAACCGTTAATATCGCTTAGTGCTATTTTAACAATTGCTAATGAAATCATGTTAAATAATGAGACTTTTCAATATTAATCTAGTATTGTGTTCGAAAGAAACATAAATAATTTACCAAATAACATAATCACAGCGCAACGACTTTCGCCTGGGGTCCTAAAATAAAAAATAAAAAAGCACGTTAAATTGAAATGTATACTAGTATACTGCATGAAATGTGTTCTATTGGAATAGAGATTCAAATCTCTAGTGGACATAAGATATATTACCCGTCACACGAATACGCCATTCCACAAGCTTGGTGGATGCCTTTCATTGTCGGGTCAGTTACAGTTTTCCAACTGCCAGTGTTGCGAAGCGTGGTGTTTCTTTTGGCAGAGAATACCATATATCTAGGACCAGCTGTTAGAATTCTGAAAAGTATATGTTTAAAATAGTTTGACTTTGACTATAGCTATGGAAAATTTGATGTACACCGCTGGCAATAATGAACAAAGGATTTATATAAGATTCGAGAACCAGTTTAATGATTTAAAAACGACTGACAAACATGGAAAAGATTGAACAATTATTCATTTATCAAGTAAGCCATCGTTAATCCAAGTAATTCTAACAGAAACATATAACTGAACTATAACCCCTCTAGATCACCTATTCCAAGATCATCTGAACATCATAATATAGTACATCAAACTTTGATAAGTAGTATAGGCGCATTACAGAAACAATTACAAAACCATCAAATAATATATATGACTACATGCATATCTCACGTGTCTGTTTCGTTGTCGGTCGTGAACGATAACTGCACGGGGTATCCAAGGTTAAAGTAATCCTTTTCATGCGAGTGTATAAAACTGGGTGGCAATGTTCCATCTGAACGAAATGTTAGACCATAAGACTGACAAGAAACGATGGCATTTCCGATAACTACACGAAGCTGAAAAGAAACAAATACTGTTGAGGCCTAAAATAAAATATTGTTTGTTTCCCCTCCCGCGACCGACCCAGCAAAATCGCCGCGACCAAAAAACAATTATAGACCAAAGAAAACAATATTTTATTTTATTTGTGTGTGAAAATGCGGGGTGCCAATCCTTAAAAAGAATCCAATATCGTGTACAAATCTTACTTTCAAAAGACGCTTATAAAATGACTTTAAACTAGGGGTGGGACCGAATACTCGAATATTCGAATATTGGATAATATTCGAATATAAAAAACGAATACGAATATTCGATTTTCTCATTTATTTAAAGAACAAAATTTCTTTAAAAAATCATGTTTTTTTCCAGTTTGATTGCAAAGTTAACATGAATTCCAGTCGTATTTCCTGCCTAGAAGGTGGGCGGGGGCAGTGTAATGTTTTTACAACAAATGCTAAACATGTCTAATTAACGACAATTGATAATTGGCAGGGGGGCCACGTCTGTACAAGGGCCGCGCGTTAACGGTTTGTAGGAGGCGCGAATATGACGCATTGTATCCACAAATAACAAAATTGGGCCATGTTGTGATAACGGTTTCACAGTTTGCACAAGGCGTACATTGTTGTTTATTATCCTTTAGTGACATCTATACGGTTAACTTGTTACAGTCAATTACAATTACTCTCTTAGTAAACCAATCAAAATGAATCCATTATCATCCAATCAATTTCTTAAACAAAATTAGCATGGTCTGGTCAATCTTACTATACGTCACTTGTAAATTATTCTCCATTATATCAACACCGTATATTATACAAGAATCTTTATTATTAAACAATGCCACCTCTCGTGCTTGGAAGTACTTTATGCGGTCATTAGACAAAACCCAGGCAACGTGTAATCTGCACAGCAGATACAAGCTTCATGGCTCTGAAAATAAAACGGAACGATTAACAAATCAATTAGCAATAAATTTAACAATATCTTACATTTCTTTATATTTGCCTAACACTCACAAAGTTATATCGCTCATTTACCACTGAAACAAGGTAAAACAACTACGTACACGTAGTATACATATTTCGGATAGGTAAATATACGGAAAGGGTGCCGTATATAGTAGTATATAGTAGTATTTGCAAAACGATTATTCGAATATATTCGAATACCTAAAACGAATATTCGAATATTGATTTCAGTATTCGGTCCCATCCCTACTTAAACGGACAGTTCTCGGTAACGCGTAATTCGACGTATTTTACGTAAGCTTTTACGAAGCATAAAATTCAGTGTCAAATGCTATGGCGCAACCATTTCCGCTCGCATATGCATGTTTTTTTTTTAAAGACAAAGAACGCCCACCGGCAATCAACAAACTCGCCTTTATGCACCAAGTGGCCATTATGGATAAAATCTTGACGCAGGAGGAGTCAGCTTAAAGACGTTCGCAACAATTTCCTTCAATTTTTTTGCAACGACAGATTTTCTTAAAACTTGGCACAAACATGCATCAATGTTTCCGAAAACTGAAACAGTCTTAAAAGATAGGGGTCACCGGCCAATTTATCGGAAATATTGAGTTTTGAATACGGTACCTGTCGAAGCCTTTTTTCAGTTTGTGTTACTTAGAATGTTGAATAATATAAAGCGTTTATATTCAAACAAAGATGGAGATTTATAAATGCATGTTTTTTTTAATGTTTCGTTTGTTAATATAAAACTGCTTTAATGATAAAACGCGCTTTATCTACAGTAATCATTTAACACATGACTTGTAATGGACACTTAACGAGATGAATTTTGCATTAAATTTGCCTGTCAAAACATCAATAATTTATCAAATATACGAATATATTTTGTTCCAAACGACATATTTTGTTAAAAGATCCCACATACATGTGTCATTGTATACTGAAACTAAAACAGTCTTCAAAAATAGGGGTCACCGACCTGGTTCCGGAAATATTGGGTTTTGAATACGGTACCAGTCGAAGCCCCTTTTTCAGTTTGGATTTTTATCAATGTTTTCAGTATATAGGATAGTTATTTTTCAAACAAGGTTATGGTTCTTTCAACTTATATGTTTGTACATGCTTTTTGGCAGTATACATGTGTATGTTGATAATAAAAACGTTTTACCTACATTTACCGCTTAAATAATGAATTTGACTGGACATTTAAGTGTGTCAAATGGGAACTAATAATGCTTTCTGAAACTTCATTTTTTATCAAATGGATATTTTGTTCCAAAAGACAAATTTTCTGAAAATTTCGCACAGACATGTACCAATGTATACTTACACCAAAACATTAATAAAAAGAATGGCTCACCGAACTTGTTTGGGAAATATTGGATTTCATATAGGGTACCTGTGTAGCCTTTTTCCTGTTTCGTTTTAACGTAAATATACAACGTATCAATAGAATGAAGATATTTAATGGATCATTTCTGAACTAAATTTGTTTGGAAATACATTGCATAGTGTTTTTGATTATTATATATGCTTTATGATCTTAAACTATAAAAAATATTTATTTTGAATGGACATTAGAGATGAAATTAGTATATTGTAACCTATATACAATAAAGAAAAAATGAAGCAAAAGGAGAAATTAACCCAATTTTTTTTTTGCGAACGTCATAACAAAGGCCAAACAGTCAGCCAATGAGAACGCATAACATTTCCAACATGCAAAAGAGCGTCGTCGTTAGAAAGTTTATCGGGCCTTAACATTCTAATTTTAATTGGTAAAGGTGCAAGTCATTTGTAACATATTTGCGTTAGGTATGTGTTTTGTTATAGATATGCGTGTTTTTAACAGCCGCGTTTGTAATAAATTACAACAAATTAAAATAGTAAATAAATAAATAATTATAAATAAATACCATAATTTTGGTGAATTTTGGTGAGAGGAACCGTTTGCTAAGAATACGAATAACGACGTCATGTAACTCGACAAACTGATCGCGTCAAACGTCTTATTTTGTTAAAAAAATACAATTACTAGATCTAGTAATAATTTACGAAAGTGTTATTCAAACTCATCACTGCACACGGATTAGAATTATGCAAAAACTTTGGCTGAGGCAACATTTGAATGAAAGTTGGCGGAAAGTTATCAAAAATGAAAGTAAATAAACTTCAGCACCTTTTATTTTTATTTATCGAAAATGTTCTGTTGCTTTCTTTTTATTAATGAACAAAGTCCTATTTATAATGCTAATTCGTTTATGCTATAGCATTTGCGTTATTCAGATACAATATTACAGATTGATGCTTTTAAACACTATCCACGTGTTAAGCCTGTAACACGCCTTTCAGCTACAAACTGCTAGCCGCAGTTTGACAGTCACCGTTGCTATGGCTGTTGCTAACAGCGTTCTGTTTTGGATGCCCGGCAAATTGCAACGTCACGCTATTACTCTTTAGTTTTAACAGGTTTTTATTATTAACGCTCTTGTTTTTAACGTATGTTATTGTTTGTTCAATTTTGATAAATTATTTTAAGGTAATTAGAACATAATATTACGTAAATAAGCAGGACGTTATTAATATACTACAACGGAAATATTAAGAATTTATACTATAACGTAGCATGTCGAACATAAGGAAAACATTAATGAAAATGACTTATTGTGTATAAAAATAAATTATTTTTCCGTCCTACCGACCCACCCTTTATTAGCATGGGTCGCTGGAGGGGAAACAAACAATATTTTATTTTCGGCTTTAACAGGATGCTTTTGGATCAGATTAATCTTGAAACATTAATGTAATTTACATGGACCTGAGGATAAGGTTACAATTCTTACCCACCTTTATTGGTGTTCTACTGAAGGGTCCTGAAGTGATGATAAAAAGCACCGGTAAATTCAACCAGCGAACCGGAATAGTCTTCGGCATAGCACCGGTAAATTCAACCAGCGAACCGGAATAGGCTTCGGCATACAGCGACAAGCGAACCGGAATAGGCTTCGGCATACAGCGACAAATAGAATACATCACCATGTTTAAATAACCATTGTCTGTCTTTAAAGTGATCTCACATGAGTGCTGTAACATTAGATGAAACAGATTACGAGAAACTTGAAAAGAAGTAGAATTCACAACAGTTAACAAAATAAAAAAAGACTACTAAAATATGTTATGCCGTATGAAATGACACTTTTACCAGTTTATAATGCAGACATATAATTAAATACACTGTCAAGTTCCTATTTAGACGAAAACATTATTCATGTATTCCAATTCCAATACTAAACCTTATGGTGACTAAATGTAGTAATAAAAAATATGCCACACGGCTGTCCTAGTTTGGCGAATTAAAAGGTTGTCATTGATGGTTGAATATCGTACTGTACAAACGTCTGAAGCTGTTTAATGAATTGATGAAGAAGGCAAAACAATTAGAATATATGTTATTGAAAGAAAATGATAATTTTCCCTAATTTTGACTTATTTTCCGATGTTAAAGTGCCTATCGCGTTCTTATCATCGTACTATCTCGTTATCATCATCATACTATTGATGGTTGAATATCGTACTGTACAAACGTCTGAAGCTGTTTGATGAATTGATGAAGAAGGCAAAACAATTAGAATAGATGTTATTGAAAGAAAATGATAATTTTCCCTAATTTTGACTTATTTTCCGATGTTAAAGTGCCTATCGCGTTCTTATCATCGTACTCTCTCGTTATCATCATCATACTATCGGGTTGTCACGATCGCTCTCTAGTGTTGTCATCATCGTACCCTCGAAATATCACCATCGTATTATCGCGTTATCATTTCGCACCGTCGCCTTCCGGGAGAAACCTTTTAATTCCGTTAACAACACAGATCTTATAGAAATTGATACTGATTTATGAATCCGACATTTAGACACATGGATGGAGAAATTATTATATGCACATGTGCACCGGAAGGCGATAGTACAATGATGATAATGTGATAGTACGATGATGATAACGCTATAGTACGATACTTAAATCGCGAAAGCATGATACTACGATACCAAAAAGCGATATCACGATATAATGATGGTGAAAACGCGACCGTGATGGTGATTATCGCATTGTATGTCAGATTAACACATTCAAAGGCGATGACACTAACGGAATTCTGTATTTGCATATTTCCAACGTATTATCTTGACGGTAAATCCGACACAAAATTAAGTCCATCTTTCGATGAGCGTATATTACAACCAAACAACAAACCGAATTAAGAACAGCGCTTTCAGCAGTACTTCCTTGCTCCGGAAGCTTCTTCCAGTGACATGTAACCCTATCCCCATCACCATCAAATGGAAACAGCCGTATTTTGTAATACTGCAACCCAGTGGAACTCTAAAATGAATATTACTTTATATGGACTATAAGGAAAAAGATCAATTTTATATATTATTTTGTAAAGCCCAGTGGACTGTGAATGCAAATAAAAATAATATAATTTATAGAATATAATATTTAAATATCGTTAATTTAAATATCGTTAAATGTGTAAGTATTTATTGCTTATATAACAGGAAAATATATACCTATAAACCGGAAACACGTTAACCAGAGGACTGATGTTGGGTCTCTTGGTGTCATTTCTCATCGCCATACTCAGACTTGCCTCGCCCAGGCCATCCACCAGGGGGCCGTTTGGGTAAGTATAACTGTATTGAAAAAAATACATGTTAACATTGTCATCATTCGGAAAAAACAATAAAAACAATAAAACTACACTTTATTTTCACAATAAAAACTGTAACGTAAATTTAAAATCATTACATTATGAATAATTCAAAAAGACACAACCCTTCCAAATCATAAAAAAAAACAAAAAACAAAAAAAAAACACGATAACCAGATTCCCAAACCGATTCATAGAAGCGTGAACTGTCTGTGAAATATAATTGGGTTAATTGGAAATCACTCGAGTGTTTGCACTGCAGCCGTGTGTACATCTCCATTTATATCCTGTGAAAATTGGGTGAGCGATCCTGGAATCCAGTACTTGAAGAATTCCGTTATTAAATATTTCATCAAAGGTGGCTTTGCAAACGGCCTTTTCTTTTAATGTTTTAGTATGGCACAATTCTATTAAACTTTCCACAGCTTGATGACTTTCCCAAATTAGGCAATGCGTAAAAACTACCTGAAAACAGAATGATTTTCATTTTAATTGATATAGGTATGATGATATCTTATACAAAATATATATTGTTATCAGCATTATTGTGTGTACACACTTATTTTGCATTGAGTATTTATACTTAGTTCGTTTTTGCTATCACAAGTAGTTTCGTGTGTGATATTTACTTATACATTAACGAAGCAAATACATTTTAAGGCGTATAGGAATCACTGTTTAGAGCCATTTGTTTAAGCAGTTGAAAATACAGAATTGTATAGTATAGCTACAACGCATTTTTATTTTGCGCAAACTATTTATTAATAGTGTTATGTAAATACTTCATATTTTATATATTATTTGATATGATATATTCTTCATATTTAAAAACAAACAGAGTATATTATGTGACCATTATATTATCGAAGGCACGTACTGGATGAATTGCTAAGACAGTGCACCTACCGAATCATTGCCAGTCGGTCTCCAACACACACTTGCTCCGTACAAATCCTGCGACGATGCACAAGTAGCAAAGATAAGCAACAGAACAGGAACATTTACCGAGGTTCTACCGTTGGCACTATAAAGGCCTTCCTTGATGCGTTCAAATATAGTCAACTTATGCGATTGTGAATAGAATGCAGCGGATACGTCCGTTGTTTTATATGCGGCTAAAATATCTCTAACTTATTGTGTCTACGGAATACTGTTTTTGCCAGTTAAATTTCGCTCTACACAATACCGCTTAATTGCGAAAATGCAACATTGATTTCGCATCTTCGCCTTCAGAAACTTCATAATACTCATATAAACACCAACATTTTGACGATTATTATCACCCTTACGTTTTTATTTTAATTTCGAGTCTCTACGTTTTACCAAAGTATTAAAGAAAAATCTGAGAAAATGAAAACTAAAATGGCGCATTGTCACATCATCGCCGACAGATTATTTGCTAGCAAGATAGAATTCATTGAAGAATTATTCTGGCAGTGTTTGGTACTCATACCAGTAACATGAACTAGTTGTGTTTGTTTTAATTGCAAAAATATGGGATAGGTATGTAACCCGAAAAGCAAACAGGGTCGTTTTTAGACGAACAATTAAGGACGTTTTAAATATAAAGTGGAACATGTCATGCGATGCGTGGTGAAACATGTCGACGCGGCAGTCCACAACGTCGTTAGGGTGCGACTATGTGACATTTTACTGGTCGTGTTCTGCAGATTTTTGCTATCATGAAACGTGGAGCCACGAAATTTTCAAAGTGTTAAGTATCATCCAAATTCGTGTTTGTATACAATGTCAGGGGAGAAGGTGCGAAATAAATTTAGCATTGTCGTATTTTGGCGGTTTTGTATAGAGCATAATTACACTGGCAGTAACAGGATTCTGTAATTTTCACATGTTTTCATTTCGGAAAGTTATTACGCACAGTTGAACTCCTAACCCTACTTGACGAAACAGAGCAGCAATACTAATCTCGACTTGAATGGATAGAACGCATTGACAAAAGTGATAAGCCAGGTAGCTCAAACAATACTTTCATAAATATATACCTTCCTTTTGTGTCCCGAATGACGTTATTAAAGGCTATATTTGAAAACTTGATTACTTATGTCCCTTCAATTGTTATGGGATTTAAAAGATGTGAAAGTCTGTATGTGAACCGAGTCTCTCTTTCAGTTATATGAGAACAAAAATATTCATTTTTATGTAAATGTTGGTTCACTTCGTACAAAGCATTGTTTGTAAATTAAAAAAAGTAATTGAATTTGGAACGTATTTTTGTTGTACTGTATGGCGCAAAGTCCCGGCATGTTCTTTACAAGTAGTCATACAGTTGATTGTTTTTTACTTCATTATATCATGCTTTAAAAAGGGATATTTTTAACTGTTAATTGAATCACATATTGTTATTTTAATAGCATTTGCTTGTGGTGTGATCAATTGCAATTAAATTAGTTAAAGCGCCTCAAGCCTAAAAAGCAGTTCGCTTTCTTAATCGGTGCCTCTTGCTATAAATATGTATGTGTGTCCGTTTCGTGTTCTTTAGTATATTTTTAAAGGACCTTAAATTGTTATTATTCGTTGCTCTAATGCTGATTCAGCGAAGATTTTAATATCTTTGTCACTCTTGATATTAAATTTCCGAATTAGGTGTCACAATGTTGCCCGTGCAACGCTGCACGCATTCTTTCGTTGATCAGGTCCCGTGTTCACAAAGGATCAATTACAGGATCAGGATCAGTCTTATCTGATCTTGATATTGTAGCTCAACTGAGCGGAATATCAAACATATTTTATTGTTGGAATAACTTTTCTTTTGATAAAATCACATAATTATTTTTATTTCTTTTATCAAATTCATCATATCAGACAGCAAATTTACGTTGCAAAGACTTTACAATCGTTTTAATAATATATATTTGAACACAAATTAAAATTGATCCTGATTTTAGTGAACATCATCGTTGAGCCTGATATAACTCTTTACTTGAGATCGTGTCGAATTGAAATTTATTTTGATTTCATAAACAATATGTTTTATTTTATATCATCAATTCTTGGTCCGTATTCACCAACGCATTCTTAGACTTAAGATTTAAGAATAAAGAATATTCGTGAAACTGTTATGATCAAAGAACGCTGTTAATTTGCAAATTACCAGGTATTTACCAACTTTAATTTTAGTATTCTTCATTTAGAATGATTTATTTATAACATAAGCACTACTGGTCTCCAGCATATTTGCGAACGCAGAATTGTTACTGTTTGAGTCTAAGTCCATTCTGTATTCTTAAATCTAAGAATGAGTTGGTAAATACGGGTCCTGATTTTTAACATAGGAATATTAGACAATGATTGTTTTGTATGGCATTTAACGTAGTTTGTGTATTCGCACAATTCGGCAACCGAATAACTAATTTAAAATTTCTACAATGTCAGCGTATGGATTTATTTAAAGTATACGGATGAAATAGCCTGAATTAATACAAATCATATAAATTCGCTAAATCTTCAGATCTTCAACAAATTCGATTTCATTAATTTTCCGTTAGTTTCAAACCACTTGAACAATGTACATGTACTTTTACAGACAAGGAGGGGGGGGGGGAGCAAAATGTCTCAAATAAGTGAGATGATCGCATGTCATATCTTACTCAACCCACAGGTCAATAATTATCGTGGTATCAAGTTATAAACGGAATTTCATAGAACGTTTATGGGAGGGCTGAAAATTGAAAAATTAAAAAATAATTAGATAAACGTGGTGATGCAGGATCAAACTTTGGACACAGGATGGTTTTAAGAAATATTTATTCAATATTTTGGAAATTTGGGCAAGTGCTATGAATGCTTTTTCTTCAAGCTGAAAAAATATGTTTTAGAAACAATTAAGAAATATATACTCACAAATTGGCAAGGTATCCTTAACTGATTCATAACAAGTTTTTTGGCTGTTTGTGTGTGGCTGTTTGTGTTTAAATCGGAAGTTTATAAAATCATTAAATGTATATATGTACATATATTATCGTTCCTTTGACGAATACTTTCTCTCCAAATTAAACAATTCTATTTTAGAAACAGTTTAGAAATGAAATGTAGACTAACAGTTTGCATTATATCCTAAACATTCTGTCTATCAATCAACGTTTGCCGCAACCTGTGTTTGAATATACACGTCAATCGATGCTATAATCATGGCAGCGACACTGTACTAAACCAGGTCAATCTAATGGTACTAGGGGTACTGATCTCACCGAGCGCCTTTTAGTTTATTGTTGTTTGTTATTTTGTTTTGAAAATTCAAACATATCAATGATGTTACAATCCAGAGTGTATACTGTTTTGAGAGTGTATTAGATAGTGCTGAGTAAAACTTTACGACCTTCAACGCACACACACACTAATCGACGATACACTAGAATGTGGGAAAGAGATGATGCCACATATACCAAGAGTGACACCAATTTAAATAGTGTCTTACGTAGAAGAAAGAAAGAAACTGTTAAAAATATGTGCTAGATTATCTGGTGTATAAAAAGTGTACAATATGCATAAAACATGCACAGCGTTCAAACGTTCGTTGGATTATTTCTTATCACATCACAAAAAATATATAACGTCTTTTTTGCTATTATTCAAATGCTTTCACCGCCACTGCCGATATTGGTGTCTCGTCCCCCACATCGACTGTCTGCATCTTCTCCGTCCATTTGTGCTTCAGGTACAGCGTGACTGCGATCAGGATAAGCAGCAGTAGGAGAAATAGGCCTACAGGCAGGACCATTTTAACAGAATTGTCGTTTCACTTCTCGATGATCATTCCTTAAAGAATATAATCAAGATCATGCTGCGTTAACAATATATTTATAATGATAAACTTATTGTAATATTGTCATACATCTACATGTATTTGAAACATGTTGAAACATGTAATGGAAATGTAATTTCCAACATATTTATAATTTTATCGCGTCCTAAGATATAATAATTTAAAACAACTAATTGTAACATTACCCGAATTACAATTTCCACTGAAAATACTTGATGTCCGTTACCTTCACGTATTCATAGCTGCAGGTGTAGTGCTCAAAGAAGTTACCACAGATACCGCCTTCGCCACAAGGATTCTTCGGTCCGTTGCATTCGCCGGGTTCTAAATAACAACGACATGCAACAATCAATGTATATATACCCTTTCCATTCTAACGACATTGCGACTATATATATAGATCGCCTTAAGCCCCGGTCACACTGTCACGATTTTTGCTACGATTGCCCAGGATTTACTAAATCTTGGTGAAGCGTGGTAAAGCTCGAATACATACGTATTGGCTGCTAGTAGGTTTATCGCGATGAATCTCCTTTAATCTTACTACAATCTTAGGATAAACGTTAACAATCGCCCGTAATCGTCTGTTACCGTAGCGTTTACCTGACTCTAGCGTGTTGCAATAGATCGCATTATATCTTGGTTAAACCGTGGTGAATCGGCTGTGGAAACCTACAAGGCCCGAGGTTATAAAACTCTTGAGATCAATCTCCCAGCTCAAATCTCAACTCCTAGCTCAGCCTGAGACTGAACTCAGGAATCTGAGATTAGAAAAATTTAACTCTGAGCTCAAACTCAGGCTGAGCAAGAAATCCTGAGATTGGTTGCTACCTGTCTCAGAGTCGATCTCAACATGTAAATGTGACCAATAATTATGTAAACAGTGATGATATCAACAGTTTGATGATAAAATCAACATGGAACAAATGATTAACGTATATAGTTCTATACTTTAAGTATTTTACAACACTGAAATAAAATCTAAATTCCAATGCAACAATTTAGCAGCACAACATAAAATTGCATGTTTAATGCATTTATGAAAGGTCTTACCTTTATATCTACATAAAATATTCATTGTTATAATTGTAGTGTCAACCCTATTGATATTCACGTCGTGTTTGCAACAGTGTAATACACATTATTGTAAAAATAATTGCGTTTACCCTGTTGCAGCCTTTTCATCTACACATGAAATTGGAAATAATCGCACAAATGACGCGATATAAATACGTCATAATAGCTAATACGTCACACAATTTTCGATTTAAGATTTCATCATGGTTATTGCAATTTTCAAGTGTAAATTAGTTTCTGTGACCATTGCCCTTTTAAAACAACTTGTTTACTTTATCCAGTGGTTATAAGCACTGTTTAAGTGGTTTTGTAAGTAACTTGGACAGAAAAAAGGAAACCGCGGTCAAAATATACCACTGTTTACACAAATGGGCTGCTTAGGGCAACACCAGGTAAATATGGATAGCCGAAAAGTTGCTTAAATATATTAAACATCATGCTAAAAACATCGTCTCCACTGAGTTTGATCTCCAAATGTTTAATAACCTGAAACTGGGCAAGAATCTCAGCTGAGCATGGTGATTGATTTGTGAGTTGAGTTTGAGCTGAGATTAATGAAAGTTTTATAACTTCGAGCCCAAGTGTCGTTGATATTCGTAGTCTCGTCCTACAACAACCTATACGTATACGGAGGAAGATAAATCGGGACACTTTGCATCCCGACTCATCATGTCATGATACCCATATTATACAAACAACTTGATTGATTGTCTTTTCTTCCCACAATCTGTGAATCGCTGTTTGCCTGATCAAACCGCTGTAGCTTTACCCAAGTACAGGGAGTGTATATGCTAATATTTACTACTTATAAGCCGTCCCGCTATCATTTGTGATACCAGTTTATTACCCAACCTGTGTTACTTTTCAAGGAATTTCAAGATCTCACCAGAACACTCACCTATATAGTATTGTTCATCATTCAAAATACAAGAATGGGCTAGTTTAAATAAGAATACAGTGTACGATACAGGTTAACAGCTATACGATGATTTAAATGATTGCATGAAGGTCCTGATGCCAAATGGTACCTTGTTTCATTCACTGTAATATGCGCTTGGTAAAATATTTTGCACGAAGTCATTTATAGATTTTCACTAGGCACCTTTCGGTTTTGTCTCCGTTGTGCATATTGAGGACCTTTTTCACAAGGGTGGTAGACTATTTATGTCATAATTTGAACGATTTGCACTGCAGGTGGTATCTTATCAGCTGGCACTGTAGTCTAATACATAAGATAAGGACATGGTTAATTGACCAATTACTCGTATTACTCAATGTCACAAATGAAAAATCGCTGCCTGCACCTGATTATAATCGTTGTATTGTCAAAATCCAATGACAGACATTCGAGAAAAAGAAGATAAAAAATTACCATACCTAATATACCATGGGACAACAGAGATAATATCAAGACATAAATGCTGTTATCATCAAGCAACGCAAAAATGTATATCATACTTAAGGCCATTAAAAACATATATCTTTTGGACACTTTTTATTAAACTATTTTTTTTTTTTTCCATATCAACTTGTTGGAGTATCGTTTTATCAAAGATAATCAGGTGACAGGTCTGTGATTTTGATGTTATGTTCAAAACAAGCCAAAACTTGTGAAATCATATATCCCTTCTATCCATCCCAATATGTGAACTTGAAAACATGCTCGAACCAAAAGTTGCGTTTTTAATTGCATTAAGCACATGGTTCTCAGTGTATTCTTCTAAAAGCACATTGGCATTATTTACTATTGTATCTTTATTTTATAATTATAACAATCACACTGTCAGTATGAAGCAAATAATCATCTTTATGTCTTTTGGAGGCGTTCGAAAGATTTTTCTAAAAAAAAGCAACAACAACAAAAAAAACAACAACAAAAAAACAAGCTACAAAGGAAACGGACAGGCACGTTTCTCAAAATGCTCCTTGTTTTCGACACAATAGAGCTTATATAGTTTTCACTTTATTAAACTTATATTGTTTTCAGATGATTACTCTACTCAGTTATCTCTTATTGATTGCCCTGTCAACGTAGGTTAATTGCCTTTTTGAAAACCTAATTGGTTTTTGATAATTGTTTATGTTTAACAGAGCATTTTTTTAAAGCAATTTAGTAGTACTGTTGAGTACAATTTTGCAATTATGTTTATTAAGGTAATACTCCTATAGTTTGTTTTCATCTTTAATGTCACCGCCTTTATAGATCAGTACTATGATTCCATCACCCCACGCTTTTGGATATTCTCCTGTCTTGTATAACCTATTAAAGAGTTTTAAAATCAACGGTGATAACTTGTTTATTGCATGTTTGTATATTTCTGCGCACAATTTGTCTACACCACTGCTTTTATTATTATTTTGAGAACGAATCGCAATACTAATTTCATCTAATTTCTTGGTCTAGGTCTTGGTCATGATTTTTTTTAATTATATGCTTTTCAGTGAAATATCGAATTTTATTGATGAAATAAAATTTTATATTTTAACTGTCTGAGCAGTGAAAAAATAAGATTTTATATTTTCACTGCAGTAAAAATATAACATAAAACGGACTATTTTTCCATAAATTGCATCGATCTGCAAGTAGTGGTTTACAACTCTTGGCACTTTTATATGCATGTACAGTATTTACATGCATGTGTTTACATAAAACGCATAACAAAATTCAACAAAATTATAATTTAGCAACAACGACTCACAAAATATGGTTCTTTTTTCCCACCATAGTAACGAGTGACATGTTTAAGAATCATTTATGACGTCATTTTTATGACGTCAGAATACACGAACTTGTTACGTTTAAATTTGCCTCGCGCAGTTTTATTTATTTATTGTCCAAAAGCATAAAATAAAAAGAAAGTTTGTTGATTTTGGAGTAAGATCGTATTTTATTTCACTCGTGATTATAGAAAATAGATATTTCACTCGTGAACATGTCATTTTCTATGAACACTCGTGATTTAAAATACGATCTTACACCGAAATTAACAAATATCCTCTATTTATTATTTTCTGTCGCGTCACTTTCTACCAAACTTTCGGTAGAATAGAGTTTTTTAAAATGTTCATACAACTTCGACGTATCTCAATTATTGGCTTTTGCTTACTTTTTTTGGTATTGCTTTTTTACTTATTTCCAAAAGTCCTTAGGTTTGTTTTTACTTAATTATGTTAATTGGTGCTTTTCTTTTAACCTGTATTTATTCCTTTCTCGGTGTTTAATTACAGTGTACATTTTTTTGCATTTACAAATTATTTTCTTTTAATATTATTATTTTCATCTTTTACAAATGTATTTTGATATTTTTAAAATTCTTTTCGCGCATTGTAGCATTCATGATTAAACCATTCTTTTTGTGTTTATAGTATGAATTATTTGTTTAAGTATTAACTGACTTTTTTCCAAATACGTCAGTTGCTACTTTTTGTAAAATATATATGAAATTAGAAGATATTATATCAATATCGCATCCATCTTGAATTGAATCTGTAAGAGCTGATAATTGGCTTTGATTGTCTCTTAAATATGTTTTGAAATTCTCTTGTTTTGTATCATCCAGGATAATTTTTAATTCATTTATGTTTGTCTTATTAAAAGTTGTTTTTTATTGTTTCGGGTTTAAACAAAATAGTACTCCAAAATGATCTGAAAACTCATTTGGTTCAAATATCTTATTCTGCGAAACGCAGTCAAAATTTCACACATTTAGGAGAAGATAATCTGAAACGTAAATTTTCCATTTCCCTGTATGACGTACCGTTTGGTCAAAATAGTTTTACCTTTAGGTACAAAAATATGCCTACAGGCACAATTTTGTGCCTACAGGCCTAAATTTATGCCTATATGCCTATCTAAAAATATACCTGCAGGTACAATTTATACCTGTAGGTACAATTTAGGCCTGTCGGCATATATTTAGGCCTGTTGACTCAATATGTTTCGATGTGCAAAATTACCGAAATCCCCGTAATTACCGAAATCCATTTATATTTTAGTTTAGAGTTATATTTTAAAGCTATAGAGGTCACTTAAAGGTCAAATTTATGCATAAACTTCATTTACTTAAGGGTCATGTTGACCTGCGTTAATTATATAAAGGGATTTCGGGGGGGATTTCGGTAATTACGGGGATTTCGGTAATTCTACACTTGAATAAATGAAATGTATGCATACGTTTCACTTTAAATGACTTGTATAGCTTTAATTTGCATTTCATATTACATTAAACCAAAATAAGAAAGGGATTTCGGTAACTGCAAACTGAAAACAAGGGAGAGCACTCACAGTCATCGTATTGTTATTACCGAAATAGCTTAATTGTAGAATTAACGCAGGTTAACATAACCCTTAAATAAATAAAGTTTATGCATAAGTTTTACCTTTTAGTGACCTTTATAGCTTAAAAATGCATTTACTATTACGGTACTTTTAACTAAAATAAAAAGGTATTTCGGGGGATTTCGGTAATAACGGGTAATTCGGCAATTCTGCACACCAACAAATATTGAGCCGACAGGCCTAAATTTATGCCGACTAGCCTAAATTGTACCTACAAGTACAAATTGTACCTGTAGGTATATTTTTAAATAGGCCTATAGGCATAAATTTAGGTCTGTATGCACAAAATTGTGCCTGTAGGCATATTTTTGTACCTGTAGATATACCTATTTACTTTTGACCAAAACGGTACGTCATAACCCTGGTCGCTGTGCAGTCGACAGTTACCTATAACAAAAGCAGTAGACACACAGAACTCAAGCGTTTTCCGTGAGCATCGATCACGTGGTCTCTACTTGCACGTGAAGGAATGTAAACAATATTTGACAGTGGATTTTGGTCATCAATATGTACATCAAAATCTAAAATATCGTTCTCCTTAGCGCATCTACTATTTAGGTCGCCTGTCATAAAAACTTTTCATAATGTTTGGTATCACTCGATGTCAGATTCTATTATTTCAAAGAAGTCTATTTTCCTGCTGATAAGATTCGAATGTTTTGGGGGCATGTGTGTGTAACATATATAAACATCATCATAACAGTTAAACAATGAACCGAATAGACGTAATTCTGACAGAGCTAGTAGCTATAACAGTCACTATTTGGAATGTTTATATTTGTAGTTGTATTTTGACTTGATTTACTCGTCCTCGTCTTAACCGTGCATTCTGTGCTAGATATATTCACTTACCCATTAAAGCTGGGTGCCACTTCTTTGGAACGTTAATGATGGAATGGTTTGACAATTTGATTACATACAGTTCCATTACTGCACTTAATACTGTAGATGAGTATTAAAAATACTGTCTGGCACATTTAATGCAAACGAATGTACTTGATATTTTTTATGCATAATAGGACAATGCTAATAAACAAATGGTAGCCTGTTAGTTAAAAAGTTTGTAGTTTACGCATACAATATACACAGCAGAGTTTTGGTCTTGGTCCATACAAAGTTTCTTGCCGTTAATAAATTATTTGATATTCGGTAAAATACACTGCGTGTAATTAACAGTGTTTTACAAAATATATTTTAAATTTATTAAGTAACCAATTGTACATTATTTCAAATGGATATATACATTTAATTCTTTTACAACACAACACGTGTGCTGAAATGTTCTTATGCACATTGCATTTTCAAATTGTAAGAGTGCATGAACAATTTATACAGACATGGATTGACCGTTTCACATAACGCTAACAGGAAATTTGTCCTTATTAACACAGCGCTATGATGGAAATTAAAAGAAGTGTACACATCAAGAAACATTTCGGAGGGGAAATGAGCGACATTGCATAGCAAGAGGGCCAAAATGGCCCTAGGTCGTTCACCTGAGTTTAAAAATAAAATATAATGTAAAAATGTTCAGAGATGTTTGAAGTAGAACGTTGAGAACGGACATCATCGATGGACAACTGACAGTCATTTTTTAGCGAAAAACAAGAAGAAAAAAGTTGGTTCATAGTCCCTCAAGGATCATTTCTATGAAATTATTTCGAAATCCAGCCAGTGGTTCAGACAAGAACATGTTCATGTTTTTCAATAAAAACATATAAGGAAAACTGCCTCGCCCCCTGGCAGCCATGTTTTTTAAGGAATCAATATTATTTGAAGGAATTCGGTAGAGGGTCAACCAAGGAACATTTTTGTAAAATTATTGCAAAATCCAGAAAGAGGTTTCTGAAAAGAAAATTGTCAGACTTGTCTATATAACCATATTAGAAAACATTTTCTCAATGCCTGGCAGCCATGTTTTTTAAATGAATTAAATTAATTGAAGGAATTTGTAAGTATTCAAGCGCGTAACATTTTTGTGAAATTATTTCGGAATCCAACCGGTGGTTTCATAAGATTTTCAAAGTTTTCAATATAGCCATTTAAGGTAAACTGCCCCGTCCCCTGGTGGTCATGCTGTTTAACGAATCAAAATAATTTGAAGAAATTTGGTAGAAGGTCAATCACGGAACATTTCTGTGAAATTATTTCGAAATCCAGCAATCTTTTTTAAATATAAGATTTTTCAAGTTTTCAATATAGCCATACAATAAAACTGCCCCGCCCTCCGGCGGCCATGTTTTCTTAAATAATTAAAATGCTTTGAAGAATTAGGTAGGTCACCCAAGGAACATGTCTGATAAATTATTTCGAAAACCAGCAAGTAGTTTACAACAAGAAGATTTTCATAGTTTTCAATATAGCCATGCAAGGAAGACTGCCCGCCCCCTCGCGGCCATGTGTTTTAACAAATCAAAATGATTTGAAGTAATTTGGTAGAGGGTTACCCAAGGAACATTTCTGTGAAAACTCTTTTCATATCCAGCCAGTTGTTTCCGACAAGAAGATTGGTAAAATTTTGCATTTTTGTAAACTTTGGTTATCATAGTAACCATGGTTTTCCACTTATGCTTATGCATTATGCTTTATCACCATCTGACGAAGTCACTATAGCAGATACATTGAGCGCATATATAATTCTTAACAAATGGAAAACTTCACGAAAATTAAAACAAAAAAATAGTTTCTGCCTTGGATCGGTCAACTCAAACAGGCAAATCTCTCTATTAAAGCCATGATGAATCACGTGTAATAAAAATTAGCCGCATCGCAATTGTAATAAATAGAAATAGCAAAGAATATACATTTAAAGGATTATAACAAATACATTACTCAATGATTCGACACTAATTAGAGGAACAGAAAATAAAGATCATTGAGAACGATGAAATGATGTCAAAGTGAGTATCAACCACATGCCTTCTAAAAACAAATACACATAATATGTGATAGCATGTCAGCACATACGTATTAATTAAATATCATAAAAATTTACAAATTTACACATTTAAGGCCATGTACGAAGTGAACCTATATTTACGTCGAAACGACTGAATTTCGTTCCTATCTAATTGAAGGAAGGCATTGAGTTCACGTATAAACTTTTACAGCTTTTTAATCCCAGAACGGTTGGAATGGTTTAGGTTCAAATTTTCAATATTGTTTTAAATAACGGTGTTCAGTACACAAAGAGGGTATATATTAATGAAAGTATTATTTGAGCTTCTCGGCTTATCAGCATTGTCAATGGTGTCATTGAAGATGAGATTAGTAACGCCAAGGTGGGTTGAGATTTAAATCGTGGGTTATCACCTCCCGAAATGAAGTGAATTACACAATGTAAGAGGAGATATATAAGACGCACTGTATAATATAAACTTCTTGAAACCGTCACATTTACACAATATCCGAAATAAGGAGGAACGAAGTAAAAAAAATCATAATATACGAAATGTGTATGCCTCTCAGACTGTGTTTGTTCCTTGGATTAATCCATTATCTATATCTTCAAGAACTTTTCGGGGCCAGTGTCTACTGGAGGCCTACTAGCAATGATTCGGTACGTTGGTATGTTATGTAGTTATAATATATAAATATCATAGGCAATTGAGGGGTATAGTAAATATTAGACCTCAAGGAGAGTGAAAAGGGGGGGGGGGACTATATTTACTATCCCCCTCAACTGCCTATTATATTAATTTTATTATTCCGAACAAATATACTGTAATTAAAATAATAAACTAGTCATACATAATAATAGTTTATTATTGGCAAATCAAGCGCTAATCGACATTGAATTTTTAAATACATCTCAAATAGCAACTTCCGAATATTAGCTAATACGGAATTCTCGGAAAACGCAAGTTGCTATTTTTAGGTATATTACAAAATATATCCCGCTCTGAATATATTACATTCCAACGCCATGGCATATTAAAATTATGCAGGAACGGGTATATGGGATTTTACAGTTGGAAAACGAAGTGAGGTATACTAATAATGTCTGATCTAGCGAAGCGACCGTTTCAAGATGTGTTATAATATATGTGATATTTTTCATTACATTTCTGTTTGTTTTCTTACGTCGTTTATCAAGGGATTTATACATTGTGTCGTTTTCTATTCATATAAAATAATGCAAGCAGTAATTAAAAGCGACCAGACGGTAAACAATTATTATGTCTATCTGAATTACCCGAGGGTACCCGACTACCAGTATCGTGTATTTGCCTTAAACAATAAACACTAACACACACTAGTATGAGTCAAAAGCCAAGATAAAACATCGCCAGCGGAATGCAATTGTTACATTACGCTGTCGATTTTTTATCACGGCTATTGACTCATATTTGTCTGAACGCTATTCCTGACATTTCCGACAATAAAAAACGCATCATAGTATTGTATTGTCAAGTCCTGGGCCAGTGTTTATTTCATAATTCTTAGACGCGTTCTGTTTACTAGCATTATCAAATTTTTTAGATTGTTTTGTTGTATAATCATTGTCAAATGGACATGTTCACATGCGTTATCAAGAAACATGATGCTGAACCAAATAACATTGACATAATTTTTAAAATATATCTACCAATGCAAAAAGTACAACTGTGATTGCGCTCCCGGCTACAGTACATAAATCTGGACAGGTATTTATAAAAACTCTAAGTCGAAAAAAAGAGAAAAATCTTAAAAGTTGGAAATTGTATGTGGGTACTTTGGCAAATATGTATTGTTTAAAGATTCTGAAGATAATTATCGGTGTATTAACTTTAGTTCGGCGTGCAAATGTTACAAAGCACAGTGTTTCAAACACAAATTTTAAGAAACTTTACAAATATGTGTCCAGAACCCCGCACTGATGCCACAAGTCTGACGAGCTATCGCTTGTTAGTGCCTGAAACTTGCTCTAAAACGTTCTCTAAATTAACTGAAAGTTAAAAACTTGAAGTAAAGAATTGCAGTTTCCAAGTAATGTTACCATTAATACATATCACATTTGCTGATTTGCGATGTTCAAGTGTGTCATACATTAAGGATGGCAAAAAGCAATGTATAAATTAAATACAAAAAAATTATAACATGTTTATATCTCGATTAGTTGCGGTGGCACCTGTAATGTCAATTTCTTTACTCATTTAGTAGATTTCTTTTAATACACGCCATAACAGTACAAATAAATTGGTGCAACAATTTAATTATCCAATGTTATTTGCTTTATTTTACGGCTTTATTTTATATAACAATATCGAAGTTTTACGATCAAAATGATACATAGTTTGTAGAAGTTTTTCTAAAGTTGTGTTGTTATTTTCTTCGTTAGCTTCATGTATTTTCAAATATTATATGTGCAAAATCGTTTGTCATTATAAACAAATATACATTTCTGAGAGTTGACTATTTTCAGATTTCGTTCACCTACCGCCTTATTTGGAAGGGACAACAAAGTATTGAACTTTCGAAGCACTTGAAATGTAACGCTTTATCAAACTTAACTATGCGTACGACATGTGAAATAGGCTTTGATGAAAAATTTCGGGATGGTTTACTTCATGTACAGGACATCTTTATTCGACCGCCGATATTCCCCAGATTTAAATGGCTGTGCACGAAAGGCTGTAATGTACTAGGACAAGGACGCGATGTCGCAAATTTATCGCAGTTGTTTTTCACGGAAACAGCTAGTTTCTTTGATGACGCTTGGGAATCGGGGATAGAAAATGTGGATATAGTCTTCAGTGATGTTGACAGCATTGACAACATTCGAATTGGGTAAATACATTATTGAAGTTGGAATTTTCTTTTTTCATTAGTATGTGTATTCCGAAAGATAAGTTTCCTTTTTTGCATGTACTGGTTGATTAGTAATGATTTTAATTGTTGAAGTTTCGTTTCCCCGAATGATACTTTGGTGGATAGCTTGGGTGAAGCACGACTTAGTATGGCATGGAGAAACGACACCATGAGGCCCAACATAAGTCCTCTGCTGAACGTGTTTCCAGTCTACAGGTTAGGTGTAAAGTTTATGTTTTGTTAGTAACTGCCAATATTCGAGTGAAGTGAATCGGTGCGTGAATGTATGTACATAACATATATATAAATATATATTAAAAACAACTTTTATTTTAAATTGCCTGCATAAAAAAAACATGAACACAATATATTTTTAGAGTGCCACTCGGCTGCAATATAACAATAAACTTGTTTCCATTTGATGGAGATGGGGATAAGGTCATGTGCCATTGGCAGACATTTTCGGAAAAAAACAGCCATGAATCAAGAGCAGTGCTGAATTCAGTAAGCTGTGTATATAAAGCAAAATTAATAATGGTATAACAACGCTAAATAGGTTACGTTTTTGTTACCATTTGTCAACTTGTATTTGTGTGTTTTTTGCAACTCAATGCAAAGAGTTATTATCCCATTTTCATAACATTGTCTGGAAAGGTTGGAAATGGCCAATGAATAAATGAGTAGATTTGGGAGCTGATTCGAATTACAGCCTGATTTCAGGAACCTTTAAAATAAATCCTTATTTCTCTCGATATGTCAAGGGAGGTAACTTATAACATGATAATACAATTATTAGATTTCCTAGTCTGAAGGCTCTCTCAAATTGCTCTTTTACTATTTGTAACGATGCACTAGCGGCGCAGTCCATCTGGCTGTATAAAAACGTAAACATTATTCACAGATTTCTCTACCAGTTATTGATCAGAACAAATATATAATGATATTTTTCATTCGGTGTATTATAAAACTATTGATATTAATTAGTCAACGTCTTAAAACCGCAGGCGTACGTCAGTCTGGAAACATTTTCGCTGCCATAAGCGTTTAAAATGTTTACTACATTTATTCCTCGACCGAATGTGTGTCGTGGCCATTAGTACATTTATTATTAAAGTTGACATAACAATGATACGCAAAATAAGAAGTTGTGGAATTTTCATCAGGTGTAAATATATCGCAAACTCGTGAAGAGTAATCAGTATTGTACGATTTTATTGAATTGGCACTCATTAATCTCTGGTAGCGCTCAGCTCTTTTATATATATATCGGTTTAATGTTTATCTAGCGTGTAAAGGTACGGATTTCATAGTCATATAACAGAAAAAACTCATCAACAAGTGTCAGGAAGAATGCCGCGGTGGATAGTGTTTTCGACTTTGAATCACAATAACTGTGGTTCGAATCCAGCCAAAATATTTCGTTTTCTTATTTTCTTTTACTTCAACATCACTTATTCTCATTTCATTTTTCTTTATTTAATCATTTTTACCCTTTTTATTTTTATCCACTTAAAAATGCATTAACAACGACTTTGTTTCGTTCAAAGTATCGGTGCATATCTCTTCTGTGTTAGACTCGAGGTTGATGATGAGATGACGTGTCATGACGCCAGGAAAATGATCAATTCAATATATAAATTAAATTAATTAAAAGTGCCTGTTGTGGGATTTCAACCTAAAACATTACTGCACTTCAGTATCAACTATAACGGAATAAAGATTTCATCGATACAATAATTCGCGTCTACGTCTACTATCTGAGTTAGTAGCTTAAAATAGATTTACGAAATTAAACGGAATATTCATTGAGTGCCAAGTCAATAAAATCGCACAATATATCTGTGATTGTTTGCTTTCTATTAATATGCATCTTTGTATTATTCAAACGTTTAGGACACATGTGAGATTGTCTTCACGGTGGACTCCAATAAGATGAAGCAGGGCGACGTATTACATTTCTATTTGTACGCGGAAGACTTCTCTGATTCTCCTATTGAGCTCAATGGTGCCTCACGGTATACCTCTTCAGGACCTTTCTGCAGAAACCCTATCAAGGTATAAAAATAGTTATTATTGATGCCGCGCATGGGCAAGATGTCCTTATGTGATGACTTTTACTGGTGTAACATGGGAAGAGCGTGTAATATTTTACTTTTTACAAAAACACCTGAAGTCGCTTTATGTAAGTAAGAAGCACTGTCTTGAACTATTATCCTTTCAATAATGTTATGATTGTAAATCAATAATTCAATATGTATAAAAATGATGCTGCCTGTAATATAAAATGTATCTAACTAATTTTACGCTAAAACTAAAACTTTGTGGGTTGTAACACGACAATTTTCGTCCGGTTAATAGGTAAAATAACATTTATTAACACTACACATTGTATGGATGAACATGAGTTGTTCTCAAGCTTAGTATCATTGCGTTGTACATACTGTTAGAATTCATTTAACATCTTCGAAAATGTATCCAGCGATTAAAGTTTCATTGAAAGTTTAGAAAACAAAGCTAATAAGTTTATGCAAATTATGGGGTGGGGGACCTGGCTGACAGAACAGTCGTACCTAACGAATCTACATGAAGCTTCATAAAAATAGAGCGTTGCATATACACGACATATTCGCACTAATGGTTAGTTTCAAGCCGTGTTAGAATCGAATAACGCACGAACAAAGTTTAGATGAGTGTTATCAAATCACCCGTGCTTCGCACCGTGATTTAATTCCTAGGCATCTAAACTTCTGTCCTTGGGTTATTCGACAACAAACTATGACGCAAATTTATTATTTCTTAAATAATTGCATGCAATCTGAGGATTTAATTGTAAGTCTTTCAAAATATTCAGAAAAGAAAAATGTGAATTGAGGTTTTAATTGATAATCTTTCTATCATTGTTTTAGCTTCGTATTTCGATTGGACATGCAACCACATCTTGTCAATCAATGGGTCCATTGTTTGATAATGAACATACTTTGCCGTCATATTTTAAACAATCTTATGAAGCTGGTAATCTTACAACAGGGATTGCAACGTTTGTTCCATTCACGACACAGGACGCACGTGGCACGTAAGAATCTACTTTCATATCTCAAATAGTTACAATTTTCATTTTTGCGTATAAAATAATTGTTTTTGTTTTATAGCTCACCGGAGCACGAAGTGCTCAAGGGCGAGCTTTTTGTGGTCAGTGGTTGTCTCTCATCCGTCGTCGTCCTTGTCGTCCGTCGACGTTCGTCGTCAACAATTAACTTCAAAAATCAACTCGGCTAAAACCGCTTTGTGAAAATTAACCAAACTTGGTACGACTTTGCCTTGGGTGGTTCTCTACCAAAAGACTTCAGATTATTTTATTCGTATTTTTCCTCATATGTCAATATTGAACATTTTCTCGTCAGAAACCACAGTTGGATTTTTAAATAACTTCACAGAAATGTTTCTTGGGTGACCCTCTACCAAAATACTTCAAATTATTTTTAAACATTGCCGCCAGGGGTCGGGGCCTTTTTCTTTATATGTTAAAATAAAAACTTTTAAAATCTTCTTGTCATTAACCACTGGTTGGTTTTCGAAATAATTTCTCAGAAATTACTTTGTTGACATTGTACCAAACTACTTTAAATAATTTGATAAGGCAAAAAAAACATGGCCGCCACGGGGCGGGGTCTTTTTCCCTATATGGCTATATTGCAAACTTTAAAAATCTTCTTATCAGTAACCACTATTTGGATTTTTTTTTAAGTTCAAAGAAATGTCTCTTTGTTGACCCTCTACCAAAATATTTCAAAATATTTTAATACGTTCACAACAGGTGGCGAGGCCCTTTTCCTATATGGCTACATTGAACACTTTATAAATCGTCTTGTCAGTAACCACTGGTTGGATTTCGGAATTATTTCACAGAAATGTTCCTTGGGTGGTCCTCTATCAAAATATTTCATATTATTTTGATTCGTTAAAAACATGGATGCCGGGGGTGGGCATTTTTACCTGCTATGGCTACATGTATGTAAAAATCAATAAAAAAAAAATCTTCTTGTCAGTAACTTCGAGCTGGATTTTGAAATTTTTTTACCTAAAGCATCATTGGTGACTATCTACCAAATTACCTTTAAATTATTTGGATACGCAAAAAAACATGGCTGTCTGTGGTCCTTCGTTGACGTCAGTTGTAAACTTTTACTTTATCTCTGAGCACGCTTTAAAAGTTTTACAAACCATCATGAATCATTAAACTCAGATGTGCGACCCAAACCCAGGGAACCAGGGCCATTTCGGTCCTCTTGTCTTAATTCGATGAAGGGGACTGTTCTTAAACAGTGTACGCTCATTATATTTAACATATTTACAAATGCATATTTCTTATTTAAAAACGTGTACTTATTACAGAATTCTCACATCTGGTCCTCGATATATGATATTTACAAAAGAACGAAATATTACTCTCATTGACTATGGTATATGGAAAGACATGCATGACGTTCAGATGAAAGGCATTCACCAAGTGTGTGGAATGGCATACTCGCAAGACGGGTAAATACTCTACGGAAATATATTGTGTATTTTTAGTGTTTCGATCTTGAGATCAGAAGACCTAAACAGTTACTCCGTCCGTATTTTACTTCATTGCATACGAAAATTGTTCAAATTATATTATACTGTTTGTGTTCTCTGACACTTTTTCAGCACACCTGGAGAAAGTAGATGCGCCGTCCTTCTAATATATGGTAATAACATTGCGTTAACAAGTAATTAATGTGCTTTAAAATACTATTATTAAATTCCAAATATCATTTTACAATGTTCCTAGTATTTATGTTGCACGTCTTTGTCTATTAGAGCCCAACGAATGCAACGGGCCCACGAATCCTTGTGGCGAAGGTGGTGTATGTGGCAATTTCTTTGAGCACTACACTTGCAGCTACGAATACGTGAAAGTCACTGATATCAAGTCTCTGAATGGAAATTGTAATTCAGGTAATGGTAAAATTAAGTGTTTTATGTTTGCACTTTTAAACCGGTGATTACTTGTAGAATGCTTTAAAAGAAAATTGAATCTGATTTTAAAGCGAAATGCATGGATACATAAAGACATTTATTATACCTCGCTTTTGTCTCAAGTGGTAAAATTCCATTACCAGAGAAAGAGATATTTTGACAGTCAAAATCATGTTCAACCTTTTTGACACATGACCAAGCAAAAGTGACTGTCAAGTCATGTGATCGGGCTGATATTTAGAATGGGCAAATGCCTACTTCAGTTTGTTTGGCCAAATCATGAAATGGTTGCCTGTCTTGTCGTGACACCATATAGTCGTGACGTCACTATTTAATTTGTAAACCAGCGAATCGCTTCGACAGTAACTGTCATAACAAATCTATGTCAAAGTGTTTAAGTATTTCTCATATTTTTATAGTTCTATTTACTTAATTGTGTTCGATATAATAAAATAAATATCATATGGCATTCTCGGAACAGAATGTCACTACTCGGCTTTCGCCTCGGGGGACTTTCTTTTCGAAGGTTGACAATATCAATGTCATACACGGTGCCATATGGTATTTATATAATATAATATGTTATAATTTACAAAAAAAGTTATTGAAATAAAACGAAGACATGCCGAGTATATAATTTAAACTTCAGATTGTGTTTATTTTACTGCCGTTGCTCCCTTGGGGTCCCTCTTCGTAGACATCGTACCTTTAATAATAAGTGTTGTTTACTTTTTGTTTACAAACCTTGTCCATAAATCAGCAATACAATATTTAATAATCAGAATGAAAAGCCCGTATCACCCAATACCGTTTTCATTAAAGTATTTTAGCGCAGGTAATTATACTTCATTTTGGAAAGCCAGTTTTAATGCGGTAATTATGAGAATATACATTTCATAATTATTCACATTCACCCACTTAAAACCAAAATCAGTGATAAAGAATGACCGTCAAAACTAATAAAATAAAATCTACAAGATAACATTCACTGACAACAACGTATCTTTAATTTTGGAAGTAACATTATCGCATATATGGAGTACATAATTATACAACGATATGATTTTACACAAACAAGTTGACGGATACCATAAACTGCTAGCGTAATTGTCTCGATGTAAATAATAAAATGTTTAATATATAATTAAATATACACCTGAACAAAACAGTACTATAAATTTCATTAATTTATATCATTTGCAACACTCACAAAAGTAGCTATCAGCAGTCGAAATTGTGGCATAAATCTAATTATATTGTATATAACATTTCGATAACATGCTTCAAATTATTTTGTCACGCATAAATACAATACTTGGCATTGTATACTTATATTGTTTACGCAGCATGATCTCGATATATTTTTCAGGAACGACCATCGGGATGGGAAACGACAATGCTGTTAAAATTGGACTCCCTATTGGTCTATTTCTCCTACTGCTGCTCATCCTCATCGCAGTCACGCTGTACCTGAAGCACAAATGGACGGAAAAGATGCAGACAGTCGATGTGGGGTAAGAGACGCCAGTGTCAGCAGTAGCGGTGAAGCCTCTTGGATAATAGAATAACATGAGATGTTATCTTTCTAGTGGAGTTTAAAGACATTACTATAGGCATGTGGTTGACAATATTGCGTTTAAAACTGTGAAGGATATTTGCAGACACTTCGAATGGCATATTATACATGTTATTTAGCCATAATTTTGTTTATACATGACAATCTACATGAAACATATACTTCCTTTCTAAGAAACATATTATTTGGGGGGGGGGGGGGGTTTCTACCAAATTTTAATTCATGGTGTTTATTTAATGTTTGCATTTTTTTCATTTACAGCTGTCCAGCCGTATATTAAACAAGTTCGTAGCGTTAAAGTGTGTTTTTTCAGACATTCCGCTTACTATGTACCCTTTATTCATGATCGTTCTTTGAAAATGAAAAGTTCAATTGTTATTTTATTTGCAGCAGACCTAATAAAAACACAAATTACTTATTTAATTTTATTAAATAAATCATCCCAAACAAGGACTGTTCATTTAATACCCGGACAACCGATATAAATTAAAAATTTACGGGTGTATATTAATGAAAAACGACTGAAATGAAAGTATATCAGTTCTGTATTCACATACACAATTTAAATATGATACAAACAACGATTCATAAATAAATAACAGTTAAACATGGACATGTAACTAGGCTCGGCCCAGGTCGACGTCAAAATATTACGACGCTACTCCACTCAAAACGTCACTCTTGCTCAAAGTGTCGGCCAGACGCCGCCATTCACTTCTCCTGTATACGCACACATGAGGTGAAAATATAATGAAACCACGGTTTATCACAAGAAGCAATATTTCTCTAGTAGTTATTCTACGAGCAGGGTCCAACAATACTTTCACTAACGGAAATTTTCGACTTCTGATGTTCGGTTGGCCGGGTGTCTGATCATCGTGTGTTGATTCTTTGCTACCATGAAAAACAATTATACCATGAATAAACAGTTGTTCTCTTAACAAAGTATTCCCCAAAATACTTCTCTAAACGATTTATCGTTAGCAATGGCGTATGTCCAATACTTTCACAAAACTGAATTATAACCCGTTGTTTTTCAATTATTTCAGAATCCATGGCAAAAACAAACAACACAAAAGAGAACATTGACACCATACACAATGCACGTGCAATAGTGATGTGTTAAAGACGTCAATGTTTTCATGTAATACATCGGTGTATATGTAACATCATCTGACGTTTTTCCGCTAAAAACTGACAAAATTCGAGCTTTGCATAAGAGTAAGAGTAAACATGTTACAGTTGACTAAAAATTGGCGTCGGCCGAGTAGGCCTTTAATGGGCTAATATAGTAACAATAATTTCTTTTGCGTAGATAATTTCCATATTTTGTCAATCAAAAAAAACAACATAAGACGTTTTATACCGAATTTTAGTACAACTGGATTACTCAAACAAACGTTATAGCGGTCATCCGAGTATTAAATTCACAGCCCTCGTATATCCAACGCTTATACCACCGTAATGTGGAACTTATAAGCAAATTAAAGAACAGTTTAAATTAGTGATATTCAGCTTATGATGTTGAAATACTGTTCAAGTGTTTTTGCTTGTAAATATGTTTGAATAATATTTTAAAAATGGCAATGGCTTAAATGGCATCAAATAAAATATGCTTTTAACTCCATGTAGTCCACAACATTAACTTTAAACTTCTAGAATTTGTGTTGTTTTTTAATGTCAGTGTAGTATGTGACTGTAAGACACCTAACAACAGTAAGAAAAATAGTCATGACGAATAGTCTTAGTTTAACGAAATCAAATCACTCATTTGTTTATAATGTTATATTTACACTATAAATTAAAACATGAGCGGTCATTATTGGAAATATTTGTGTGCGAACGAAGGTTTACATAGTGTGATTACACTGTTTGCACTCGTTGATATTTCGGTGTAACTGACATAGACAATCCAAAAAGAATACATTTAGACACTTATCATATAGTTGTCACGCGTGGCATTACATTCAATGAACTAACATTTCTACTGAAACAGAAACTATATGTATAACAACAGACAGTGTCCAGTTTTGGGGAAAAATGTCGCGTGGTTAATGAATGCTGCCATTTTATTCACTCAACATTGTAAGGCGCTTTTATCGCCAAGTGATAGAGTACACAGGTTTAAATCAGATAAAAAATTGTTTGAATCTACCACATATTTTATTTCCTGACTTCACATTATTTGAAATAAATATTATGTGCAATAGACAGACAGACAGACAGACAGTTTATTCAGACTTATACAACAGTACATCGTCTTCATACATAAATATAAACATTATTTCTGTCACGTAAATAGGTATACAAAATAACATTATATACATAAAATATTCATTTCAGAATACAAATAAACACAATCGATGGCAACAACACTTAAGTTCTATCGAGGCGGTAATGAAATTTATCTAAACAGTATTATTTAGGATCGCACTTCTTATAACAAAAGCTTCTTTGATATATTTACATATATTAGAAATTACTGATTTGTCACATGAAACTAATAACTTGTGGTAATTATATACGGATGGGTTAATATAAAATATACGGTTAATATATTTTTTTCTGAAATCAGTGTAACAGCGGCATATACATATAAAATGGTATTCATCTTCTAAATCAAAGTCATTACAACATAAACAATAACGTTCATTTCGTGAGATGTTATTCTGAGCATATCTGCCGGTTTGGATTCTCAACGGGTGTGCAGAGACTCTTAATCTTACAAAAAATAAGCGCAGACGTCTAGGGAGTAAGTCTAAATATGCTTCATATTCCAAAGAGGTTTTAAAAACTTTATACATATCTAATACAGAACTGTTATTCATTTTACCATACCACTCTTGTTTAAAATTGTCAACAAGTCTACATTTGAACTCATTAATAAAACTATTTACTTGCACAACTCTTGGATTTTCAAATACATAACCAAATCCGTACTTATTTAACATTTTTTTGACATTCGAGACCCAATTTGTATAACATTTATTACAATCATTTAAAGCTTGTTTATAAACAATTTGCATTATGATATTTTTATTATTTATAATTTTAAACCAATATTTTAGAATTTTAACAAACCTGTTTACATACAAAGGATATCTACCTAATTCTCCATAAACAGCAACATTACATGTATTTATTTTAACCTGTAGCAATTGTTTGCAAAATTTCAAATGTATGCGTTCAATATCATCTGACTTTTCGAAACCCCATACTTCTGAAGCATAATTTAATATAGAACCCACGAAAGAGTCAAACAACTGACAGAATATTTTTGGTTTTATGTCAAATTCATTGCATTTAAACAATAATATATTCATGGCCTTAAGGGCTTTACCAACCAAATGTTCCTGGTTTAATTTAAAACTTCCAGTATAATTCAACACTGTGCCTAAATAGTTAAAGTTATCAACCACTTCAATTTCATTGCCATTGTATGCCCATTTTTCATTTTCTTTTAATCCACCCCTTTTCCGAAATACCATTAATTTCGTTTTTACCTTGTTAATATTTAGCCCCCAAGAATTGCAATATAAATATAAGTTATCTAAATGTGATTGTACTTCAGCAGGTGACTTGCCTAAAATAGCCATGTCATCGGCAAATAATAGTACAATCAACACAATATCATCTATATTCAAACCAGAGTTAATGTTATCTTGTAGGTAAAGTTCTAGATCTTCAACAAATAAAGAAAACAAAATCGGCGACATAACCTCCCCTTGCCTCAGTCCAACCGCATAACTAAAATAATCTGAATAAGATGTACATGATTTAACACGTGACTTAACATTCGCATACATATCCTTCACTAATCTAAGCAATTTGCCTTGTATACCAGACTTAAACATTTTTAACCATAATGCATTGCGGTATATACTATCAAAACATTTTAACATATCGACGAATATAACATACAAACGTTTATTTTCATTTAAATAATTTTGTACAATCGACATCAATATATAAGTAGCATCAACAGTTGAATAACCTTTCCTAAATCCGAACTGCGCGTCCGAAATAATATTGTTTTCATTGTAGAAAGTTTCAATGCGCTTATTTAAAATCGTGGTAAATAATTTTGAAAAGCAACTTACTAAAGTAATCCCTCTATAGTTATTTACATCATTAACATCACCTTTTTTATGCAAAGGGATTATAACCCCTTCTGTCCATTTATCGGGAAAGAAGCCCGATACAAAAATACCGTTAAACATATCGCACAAATGGTTAGATAAAATATCACTGCATTCAAGGAAATATTCGTTCAATATACAATCACTACCCGATGATTTATTTCGTTTTAAATGTTTTATTGCATAATTAACTTCTTCGACAGATATAGGTTTGTCAAGTTCAGGAAATACAGAATTTTCTAAGTTAAAATCATTATTTAAACAGAAATCTTCTGCTTCAGTATTACAAAAGTCTGACATATTGCTACTAAGGTTTTCAAAAAACTTTGTAAATTCTTCTAGAGATATTTTATTTTTAATGACGCTATTTTTTGATTTGAAAAACCGCCAAAAGTCCCTTGGTTTGTGTTTTCTTAGATTTTCAATCTCCAACATTTTTTGCCTATAACAACAGGCTTTCTTCTTGCGTATTAAGTCCTTATAATACCTCTTACTTGTACATAAATGTTCTCTGTTTATATCTGTTTTACTCGAGTTAAAAATACGCAAAGCGTCATGGTACACATTTCGTGCAGTATCGCACTCGTTATCAAACCATTCTGCATTCTTTATACAGCTATTTAAATTGAAAATAGGGTTTGTTTTTTTAACACATGTTTTAGAAAATAACGGGTCTGCAACACTGCGAATGGTTTCAGTAAATCTATTCAACACGTCATTAATTGACGTTCTACTTGAATAATCTTTATGTTGTACAATAGTATTAAATACAGGTAACATAGAGATAATTCCTGAACGAAATTGCCCACATAACGCATCGTCCCATTTGTACTTAACGTCTGTGTAAGACTGATACTCAGACGAGACATTATTACATAATAAGGAAAAATGTAACGGGGCGTGATCACTCCATTCGTTAAAATCATGCACGGTAAAATCAGATATACTTGAAAAGCTGCATTCTTTTGCCAACAAATAATCAATGACAGACGTACCGTTATTAGAATAAAAAGTTTGCTTACCGCTATTGCCTACTCTACCATTAACAATACGTAAACATGTGGATTTACATAAATCTAGTAATTTTACCCCATGGCTATTAAGTGTACTATCTACTGAGGCCCTAACAGAGGCGTTATCAGGGCAGTAATCAGCGTCATCGTATACAGTATTAATTCTATCTTGTACAATATAATCGCATTTATTGCCAACTCTACTATTGAGATCGCCAGCTACAAAAATTTTACCAAATTCAGAAAAATTAGTAATATCATTTTCTAAGATTTCGAACAGATCTACATTAAATGTGTTATAAACTGGAGACTCATGCCCCCATATATAAGTTGCACAGATATAAAAGTCATCTGAAATATTAAAAAATGTGTGATCAAGTTTTAACCAGATAATTGTATCATAATGATTTTTTTACAATTTCTATTCCATCAGCTAATTCTTCTTTAATATATATAACAATGCCACCACTATTTCTATGAGCTTTTCTATGTTGAAATTTTCTGAAGAAGTTAAAAGACAAATATCCACTTAAATTGATATCACTAGAACTATTCGTCCAAGATTCATACAAAAAACATATATCATGGGAGCTCAAAATATTTACAAAGTTAGAAGATGACTTCTTTCTATCAGTCAGTCCGTTAATGTTCCACGACAGGATCGATACTTCACCACCGCCGTGCTCCTACGCGCGCACCGGGGTTCCGTCAATGTAGAGCGTGTCGTAGGCCAGGTACGCCCGTTTACCCAGCCGCCTCGCCTCCTTCATTTTCGGCACCAATTGGCGTCTTTTCTGTATTACTTCCGGGGGAAATTGTTCAAAAACGCGGTACGCCGTGCCGTCAAGTTCCTTCCACCGTTTTCTTACCATTTCCCTGTCTTTAAAGTAGGTGAACTTGGCAACAACGTTTCTTATTTTGCCATGCGTCGGCGACCCCGGAGACCGGTGTACACGTTCAAACTTAATATAAGTTGCTACTTCCTGTGAAATCTTGAACGCGCTCACCAAATGCTGGCGCAGCTTTGCTTCCGTCGTCTCCGGCGTCTCGTTCCCGTTTCCGGCGGCCTCCGGTACCGAAGTAAAAATTAAGTTATTTCGCATGGTTTGCGATTGTAGATAGCTGACGTCATCCCGCAGGGTTACACGCTCCTTCTCTAGCACCTGTACCCTCTCCGCTAGCTCCGCAGCATGTATATCTGCCCCTTCCACCTTATCCTCCAGGTACGATACCCGCTCATCCACCCTCTTAGCTCTCTCCTCATGCACCACCCACAGCCTTTTCATGTCCTTCTCAAAACTCTCCATGCGTTTCTCAATGGACTCTATGACATTCATTATCGTTTCCAAACACTCTAAACGACCACTGACGGCCTTCAATAGCACCATTACGTCACGAATTGTGGGTTCAACACTACTTTCCGCCATTTTGGAATGTTCTCCTCCACTACCGATCTCACTTTTAAGATTTCCGCTAATATTTATACTACCACTGGGACTACTTACAAATACACTATTTTCTAAATTTTCTACGCTATAGAACACTGAGTTCGCCTTATTTAGAATATCACTTATTGAAACGTTACCGCTATCGGAGTCCGCAGACGGGCCTCTTTGTTTATGTACTTTGCTAACCTTAGGATCATTGTCACTACTGGTTCTTTCTTTTCTTTTCTCGTATCTCGCTTTCGGCATCGTAATTCACAATGTTCCGATAGAGATCACTTTTGCACATACAATCCAGTTAGAATCCAAACAAAATGTTAATTTAAAACACAGTTATTTCGATAAAATTTGTGTTTTTTTTATCCCGCTAAAAACATGCGACCGATCGCACCTAGATCACGTGACATTACCCCATAGATCTACCCCCCCATGTGTGCTTTTGGAATTCGTAGATATCTGAATAAATCCAAAACACCATGCGCCTGTCACTAACCTGTAATCAGGAACGTCAAAATTAAGTACCATACAGAAAACGTTTTTTAGTTTACATACTTAATACCTTGGTTGAAGTGAACCTATATTTACGTCAAAACGAATGTTTTCGTTACTAATTTATTGAAAGACAGACTCGATTGCATATTCAGAATTTCACATCTTTTCAAATCCCATTACAGAAGGTTTGTAAGTGCGAAATATTTCAAATATTGCCTTTAATAAAGTCATTCTGCAGGAGGGTATATATTATTGAAAGCATTGTTTGAGCTCCTCGGCTTACCAGCATTATCGATGAAGACGTTGCCATTCAGGTCGATATTATATTTGCATTATGTTTTATCAGGATGGGTAAGATAGTTAAATCTGCGTTAACACCTTCACAAATGAAAGTAGTGACGATTCAAACTAGAGCTACGTTACCTATTTAAAGAAAGACGACGTCTACAACTTTCAGTTAGGAAACAAACATGTTCAATACTTATAGAAAATGTGTTCCCAACATGTGTGGTCAATGCAAGGCTTATATAATGCTGCTACTGATTGTATTGATTAAGACAGTATCTTCCCAGAAACTTTATGGAGCCAGTGGTTATTGGAGGCCAAATAGTAATTATTCGGTAAGTTTGCATTTTTTATAATGCTTTGAACCAAATTTAACACGTTTCATGATTCCTTATTAAAAATGTGAAGAGCCTATTTACTGATAAATTTTGTTGTAGTGTTTTTGGACATTTTTCAAAGTTGTGGAAAGTCGATAATAAAATATTAGTAAGACTAAAATGCCTACTTTGAAGATGAAAATAATTATCCCATTTTGGAACAACGTGTGTAATATACATAGTAGTAAATATTCACATGCGCTTTCATTTCCGATACCGGTGAAGTAAGCAACAATCAGAATGTTTTCTTGAAGGCATATTTATTTGATATTTTATATAATATTTTCATTAAAGATTGTAATTGCAATTCTATTAAATGCCAATAGTTTCAAACATGTCTGAAATACACATCAAAATACATATCTTGTTAATGGAATTGGTCCCATTTTCCCTACAAGAATAATACTTTCAGATTTTGGATTATTCTGATTCTCCAATTGAACTCAATGGTGCTTCACGCTATATTTCTACTGGACCGTTCTGCAGGACACCTATCAAGGTAAATGCAATTTGTACATTCTTCATGAAGTACTAAAACTACGATTCTATTTATCATGTTTACAATATTACAATATTTGTACGAATTGTTCTAGTTCCGTGTTTCAATTGGAAATGCAACAGCGTCCTATCAAACACGGACCATTGTTTGATAACACGCAGACATTGCCTGCGTATTTTAAACAATCCTATGAAGCCGATTACCTGACCAGAAGGAATGCCACTTATATTCCATTTAAAACAGAAGATGAACATGACACGTAAGAACTTAGTTATTATGTCAACGCAAATTACCACTTTGAGCTTTGACAATTATAAACGAACAATTGACTTCAAGCCGATGTTAATTTCTTATGCCATTAAATCAGCACCATTGCAGTTAACGTTGACATTTGTCTTGCGGTTATAAATAATATGCATTCTTTTTCAGAATACTTACTTCTGGGCCTCGATATATGATATTTACAACAGAAATAAATATTACTCTCATTAAATATGGTGTATGGAAAGACGCACATGACGTTCAGATGAAAGGCATTCACCAAGTTTGTGGAATGGCATACTCGCAAGACGGGTAAATATCAAACGCAAGGGCGTAGCGCCTATACGCACAATAATCACGTGCGTAATGCAAAAATGCGGAGGATAAATTATATAATAAAGGATTTGCTCAAACGGTGAGAAAAGAATGGCGAGTCAAATGCGCGTATTAAAGTTCTCATATAAATGACATGTATTTTGCTCATGATTGGAGTCAAAACGATGAAATTTACAGTTTGACGTCTGCAGTAACATAAGTATGAGTTTATATTAAATATTATGACGATCATTTGGTACCGGACCATTAACAGTATCTGAGCACAGATATCTAGTTAATGGTAGTAATTTAAGCACTTCACGCATATTGAAACTATATGTATGTGCGTAGTCTAGACAAATATCTCGAATCTGTTTGGCTTAAACATTCTTCTGTGTAGAACAATCTTTCTATAAACGTATTGCTATATTCTGCACCAATATTTATTTTTCTTTGACGCCAAGCTTTGAAATTAAATCTTGTCGGAACAACGGTGTTTCCAAATTAATCTCATAAACACCGAGGTTTTTCAATTTAATACGCACAGTCTTTTGTAAGCAAATGCATGAACTTTAAGAAACAATATGCACGAAAATGCATTTCAAACCGTCACTTTAGGGCAACCGTCGCTTCTGAATGCATTTAAATCGAGCTCTCAACATCCAATTTTGGAAAGTAGTAATTGTTCACCTTCCGAATCAAACCTGTCTGAAGCCGATAAGCATTCGGATCCGTCATTTCATGATGGTGCGCATAGTGGTGTAGATTGTACATCTTTGCAAGCACCAGTCGTGATAATTTTCATGTGTTGATTATTGTTCGTTTTACATTTAGTAGATTAAATTGTTTTAATTATGTCGATAAAAATCCTTGATGAAAATAAGTTTCTATACTAAAAAAAATTTACTTCAAACACCAGAGAAGTGCCTCAAAATGCTCCAGAATGCACCATTTTCTCCTTTATTTTATTTTTTTCCGGGGAGGGGGAGACCCCCCCGTCTCCCCACCAGCGGCAGAGACATACCCCTCTCACACCCTCCCCATAATAAATGCTACGCCCCTGCAACGGTTTGACTATATATATATATCGTACATGTAAGCATAAATATAGTTAGATCATATTAACAAAACTCCATATACGTGTATTCTAGTAAATATCTTTATGTTCTATCTTTCTCTTTCAGGACCCCGGGAGAAAGCAGATGTGGCGTCCTTCTTTTAATATCTGGTTGTCAATACTACTGGTTTCTTTTGGTGCAGCTTAGAACACGTTACTTGTGCATATTGTAGTTTTTAAGTTAATGTTGATTTCGAAATAAAGCGTTCTAAAGTGTAAGTAACATATATACTGTGTTTGCGTATCTTTTTATTTATCAAGAGTCCGACGAATGTACCGGCCCCACGAATTCGTGTGGCGAAGGTGGTAACTGTGAAAACTTCTTTGAACACTACACCTGTAGCTATGAATACGTAAAAGTCACAGATATCAAGTCTGGCAGTGGAAATTGTAATTCAGGTAATGCTCAAATTGGTTCTTTAAACCTCAAATAAACATATTTCTCACTATAACATATATTGAAAACAACTTTCCCTTTTGAAACTAGCACTTTCATACATAATTGGGCGCCTTTTAAAACTTTTTTATTATAGTACTTATACATATGATGCAACTGTTGCTTCCGCTATAAATGAGTTGGGATACATGACATATACAGCTACTTTGAAACTACATTTTATCAGGAAAAAAACACATGGAGTGTAGTATTTTCTTGTATACAAATAACATGTTTAACATGCATGTAAAATTAGCTGCAATTAGGTATTTCTGATTAATACTTCAACCACTAACGACAATTTAATCACCCCAAACTTCGTCAATTAAATCTCTCAATACACAAGGTAATATTAATAGGATTCCATCACAATATTATGACAGACATCTAAATAATTCACAAAAATTATTTTGGCAACGGCTTGCAAGTCCTTATATGAATTGCACAATAAATGATATACATGAAATTGCAAACTATAGACAGAAGATGACCATTATACACTTGCAATGCTTTATTAGATTCAATGCAAGTCGTGTATTTATGATCATCATACAGTTTGTTTTTCAGGAACAACAATCGAAAAGAGAGATGACGGACTAAAGGTCGGGCTCCTGTTGGTCTATTTCTCCTGTTGCTGCTCATCCTCATCGCAGTCACGCTCTACCTGAAACACAAATGGACGCAGAAGCTGCAGACAGTCGATGTGGGGGATGAGACGCCTGTAGCAACAGTTACGGAGAGGTCTCTTTAGTGCAGATTTGCTGTTTGTGTGTTGTTTGTGAACAAAGAATGGAAAAGTGTTGTTTTTGTGTTAAAAGCAGTGTTAGTATTTATTTCATAGTAGAAAATACATGTATATACATTGTATGTGACTATGCATATGCACTATGCACAATAATTGGGTATTTAGAAATACTCAAACGTTGACCTACACCCGATATATGTATGAGGTGAAACGAAACAGCATTTACCAAACTTTAAACAATCTTTTGAATGACAAAGGAGTCATCGTTTCTGAATATAGATGTGACTTTGCTTGTAACAGATCCAAGTCATGTACTCTGTTGTAGTATACTGTCGACTTTCAAATGTAAACACATGATAATCATTTCGCTGGAATGTCTGATAATGAACACGTATTGCTTGCATAAACAATGCATTGAAAATAAGGTGGTTTTGCATTTGTTGTTCTAAAATTTTGATTAATTTTTTTCGGAGAATAAAACGATAGAATAGTGAAAAGTATTTATCATGCGTTCCGTTCACAGTTATTATGAGCGTTACCTTTCAGCGAAAGAAAACGTGTGTGCGGTATTGGGACCACCGTCAAATGAGGACATTTGGGGAATAAGTTCACAAATAAGTAGTTACAAGATTAATATATTAACTAAATGATATTTTAAAACTGTTTTACTAGTTTATACCACGTTCCACTTTGTATAACTATTGGCTTCTTGAGAATAAAAACAAATGGATGTTGTAATTGATCCCTGTGCGTACTACAGAGCAACACGCATTATATAAATTATGCTTGAATAAGTCATATTCCAATAAGATACTTTGCTCGTAAACACAAGCTGTCGAATGAACTGTCTTAATAATGGGTGCCGCATAGCATAGTAGAATATTATCAAAATAAAGCAACATTTACAGATGATTCATGCAGATACACTTACTTTGTCTGTGAAAAAAAAAGAAACGCGTAGTCTAATACAGTTATACCGAAATACAACGAAAGGCATTTCAATTCGAATTTCAACATCCATCTATACAATTGTAAACGTGTATTATTCATAAACATTATTATACGTTAATCAGCATCATAACACAAAACATAACAGTATTAAATGTATTTCTATGAGACACATTTTCTAACACAGTACAGAATATAATATTATTAACATAACGTACTGGGAAATATAATAAACATTTCTTCATTTCAATTTTAAGGTAAAGAAAAAGACGATATATCGGTTTACTCTGACATATAAATTCAATAGTTATTCCCCTCGATTTGTCTTATAAGATGATCGTACGACGAAAACCTTATTGTATCATACTATACATTTTAATTGCAATAGTTGAATGTATATTGTTGAACCTTCTGTGTTCCTTCTACTCTGAATTTAAGTATTCAAATCTACCAACCATCCTGGTGATGCGATTTATATTGAATTTACATGCAAATGCATGTTCATAATTTCTATGTTGTGTTTTACATTGACTTCATGAGCAAATGCCAATCCTTGCAATGAAGTAGCTTCTAAGTACCCACTTTATGTATACTGAATACATGTGAAAATGGCATTGTTTACGAATACTCTGTTGGAGTACTGCCCGTAGGAGTACAACCAATAGTCTATAGATTGAATTGTTCATGTTGACAAGCTAGTTTAAATATAAGTAATTTACAATGATAAATATCTCACCGCACGTCAAATAAGTGACTATGAGTTAATTAGTTTTCAAAAGCTGTTTTGTGCCATTAACTATAGATCAGTATTGAGCACATAATACTTAAAGACATCCAAATGTTATTATAATGTGGCATCAACATACTGTTTACGCATATAAATCTTAGCTAAATATGTCAGTATCACGCCAATGATAACGAGAACGGAGTCGCGTAAATAACAAATATATAACTATGCCTTCTCGTTTATATATTGTAAGCATTTGCAATCTCAAAAGCAATCGTATTTGGTGTCAATTTAAATGGAAATACAAGTTGTCAGATTAAACCATGTTTTGCTTCAACTGTTGTTGCTAATAGTTTGTTGTCTGTCCTATTGCATAACGGCTAGACCATCGCAGATTAGAGATTAGAATATACTATTCAAATAATATATCAAATAATACATATTGTTGCAACGCTATTCATTCAGTGAGGTCTGGCTTAACACACCATATTCACCAATGTTTTCAATGCACCTATCATATTGCCTGACAGTGTAAAAAATCTAGCCACTAAATCGTTCCGGGTGTCAGATACTAATCTTAATGCGGCAAACAGCATTGAAAGGTAACGAAATAGACGACGCGGGTGTTAGTTCGACACGGCAATTAACTTTAACCTTGAGATTGTGATGAGCATGTTGTTATTGTTTTGGAAATATAACACGTTGTTAAGTCTGATTGTTATACATTCCCATCATTGGAAACATTGCCGAAACCCTGTTTTCTACCGGTGCCTGCATTCAATTTAGATGCATTTTCTTAGAAGTAACATGACATATATTGTTTTTATTGCAATTTTGGAAGAGGACAGATTGGTCTTTAAATTGATACCAGGCTTGCACAATGTGAAATAAAGGAAATGCTAGAAAAATGCTTGGAAAGTTTGCCGTTTTATAATGGGACCCTATGTGAATTGGATTTACCGGTTTCTAACCTATGGCGTTATGCCATGTGCAACCTTCGAAACGACTTGCCTGCGCATATGCAACCGGAAGGCGAGAGTACGATGTGACTATCGTTGTTTCGTGATTTCGACCTATGCTCAAGCGAGATCGCGAGAACACGATGCGAGATCGCGATATGACTTTCGCGGTCTCGCATCGTAATCTCGCAACCTCGCATCGTGATTTCGCTACTTCGAATCGTGTTCTCGCGTTCTCGCGCTTGTAATCCACAGGTCGAGATTGCGAAACCACGACGAAAAAACGCGAGATTACGATGCGAGATAGCGAGACTACGATTGTTATATGTCTCCGTTTTATTTCACTAACTTCTTTGTAAATAATAACATATTATATTATATAAATACCATATGGCATCGTGTATGACATTGATATTGTCAACCCGAGGACAGAAAGTCCCCCGAGGCGAAAGCCGAGTAGTGACATTCTGTTTCGAGGGCTGACAATATCAATGTCACACACGATGCCATATGATATTTATTTTATTATATCGAACACAATTTAGTAAATAAAAATATAAAAACATGAGAAATACTTAAAAACGTTGACATAAATTTGTTATGACAGTTACTGTCGAAGCGATTCGCTGGTTTACAAATTAAATAGTGACGTCACGACTATATGGTGTCACGACAAGACAGGCAACCATTTCATGATTTGGCCAAACAAACTGAAGTAGTCATTTGCCCATTCTATATATCAGCGCGATCACATGATTTGCTAGTCACTTTTGCTTGGTCATGTGTCAAAAAGGTTGAACACGATTTTGACTGTCAAAATATATCTTTCTCGGGTAATGGAATTTTATCACTTGAGACAGAATTGAGGTATTATAAATGTCTTTATGTATACATGTATTTCGCTTTAAACTCAAATACAATATTGCCATATAACATTTTACAATTTTCTTTTAAAGCATGCTAAAAGTAATAACCGGTTTGAAAGTGCAAACATAAAACACTTAATTTTACCATTACCTGAATTACAATTTCCATTCAGAGACTTGATATCAGTGACTTTCACGTATTCGTAGCTGCAAGTGTAGTGCTCAAAGAAATTGCCACATACACCACCTTCGCCACAAGGATTCGTGGGCCCGTTGCATTCGTTGGGCTCTAATAGACAAAGACGTGCAACATAACTACTAGGAACATTCTAAAATGATATTTGGAATTTAATAATAGTGTTTTAAAGCACAATAATTACTTGTTAACGCAATGTTATTACCATATATTAGAAGGACGGCGCATCTACTTTCTCCAGGTGTGCTGAAAAAGTGTCAGAGAACACAAACAGCATAATATAATTTGAACACTTTTCGTATGCAATGAAGTAAAAGACGGAATAACTGTTTAGGTCTTCTGATCTCAAGATCAAAACCCTAAAAATACACAATATATTTCCGAAGTGTATTTACCCGTCTTGCGAGTATGCCATTCAACACACTTGGTGAATGCCTTTCATCTGAACGTCATGCATGTCTTTCCAAACACCATAGTAAATGAGAGTAATATTTCGTTCTGTTGTAAATATCATATATCGAGGACCAGATGTGAGAATTCTGTAATAAGTACACGTTTTTAAATAAGAAATATGCATTTGTAAATATGTTAAATATAATGAGCGTATACTGTGCAAGAACAGTCCCCTTCATCGAATTAAGACAAGAGGACCGAAATGGCCCTGGTTCCCTGGGTTTGGGTCGCACATCTGAGTTTAATGATTCATCATGGTTTGTAAAACGTTTAAAGCATGCTCAGAGATGAAGTAAAAGTTTACAACTGACGTCAACGAAGGACCACAGACAGCCATGTTTTTTTTGCGTATCCAAATAATTTAAAGGTAATTTGGTAGATAGTCACCCATTATTTTTTGGGGGAAATTATTTCAAAATCCAGCTAGAAGTTACTGACAAGAAGATTTTTTTTATTGATTGTTTACATACATGTAGCCATAGAAGGTAAAAATCCCCACCCCCGGCATCCATGTTTTTAACGAATCAAAATAAATTGAAATATTTTGGTAGAAGACCACCCAAGGAACATTTCTTTGAAATAATTCTGAAATCCAACCAGTGGTTACTGACAAGACGACTTATAAAGTGTTCAATGTAGCCATATAGGAAAAGGGCCTTGCCATATGGGGACCATGTTGTGAACGTATTAAAATATTTTGAAATATTTTGGTAGAAGGTCAACAAAGAGAAATTTCTTTGAACTTAAAAAAAAAATCCAAACAGTGGTTACTGGTAAGAAGATTTTTAAAATTTGCATTATAGCCATATAGGGAAAATGGCCCCGACCCCTGGCGGCCATGTTTTTTTTTTTTACCTTATCAAACTTTTTTAAAGTATTTTGGTACAATGTCAAGAAAGTAACATTTCTGAGAAATTATTTCGAAAACCAACCAGTGGTTAATGACAAGAAGATTTTAAAAGTTTTTATTTTAACATATAAAGAAAACGGCTCCTACCCCTGGCGGCAAGGTTTAAAAATAATTTGAAATATTTTGGTAGAGGGTCACCCAAGAAACATTTCTGTGAAGTTATTTAAAAATCCAACCAGTGGTTTCTGACGAGAAAATGTTCAATATTGACATATGAGGAAAAAGGCATTTTTTTAAACGAATGAAAATAATCTGAAGTCTTTTGGTAGAGAACCACCCAAGGCAAAGTCGTACCAAGTTTGGTTTTAATTTCAACAAAGCGGTTTCAGCCGAGTTGATTTTTGAAGTTAATTGTTGACGACGAACGTCGACGGAAGACAAGGACGACGACGGATGAGAGACAACCACTGACCACAAAAAGCTCGCCCTTGAGCTCTTCGTGGTCCGGTGAGCTATAAAACAAAAACAATTATTTTCTACACAAAAATGAAAATTGTAACTATTTGAGATATGAAAGTAGATTCTTACGTGCCACGTGCGTCCTATGTCGTGAATGGAACAAACGTTGCAATCCCTGTTGTCAGATTACCGGCTTCATAAGATTGTTTAAAATATGACGGCAAAGTCTGTTCATTATCAAACAATAGACCCATTGATTGACAAGATGTGGTTGCATGTCCAATCGAAATACGCAGCTAAAACAATGATAGAAAGATTATCAATTAAAACCTCAATTCACATTTTTCTTCTATGAATATTTCGAAAGACTCACAATTAAATCCTCAGATTGCCGGCAATTTGTTTAGAATAATAAATTTGCGTCATAGTTTGTTGTCGAATAACCCAAGGACAGAAGTTTAGATGCGTAGGAATTAAATCACGGTGCGAAGCACGGGTGAATTGATAACACGCGTCTAAAATTTGTTCGTGCGTTATTCGATTCTAACACGGCTTGAAACTAACCATTAGTGCCAATATGTCGTGTATATGCAACGCTCTATTTTTTGTGAAGCTTCATGTAGATTCTTTAGGTACGGCTGTTCTGTCAGCCAGGTCCCCCACCCCATAATTTACATAAACTTATTAGCTGTTCTTTCTAAACTTTTAATCAAACTTTAATCGCTGGATACATTTTCGAAGATTTTAAATGAATTCTAACAGTATGTACAACAACGCAGTGATACTAAGCTTGAGAACAACTCAAGTTCATCCATACAATGTGTAGTGTTAATAAATGTTATTTTACCTATTAACCGGACGAAAATTGTCGTGTTACAACAAGTTTTAGTTTTAGAGTAAAATTAGTTAGATACATTTTATATTACAGGCAGCATGATTTTTATACATATTGAATTCTTGATTTACAATCATAACATTATTGAAAGGATAATAGTTCAAGACAGTGCTTCTTAATTACATAAAGCGGCTTCAGTCAGGTGTTTTTGTAAAAAGTAAAATATTACACGCTCGTTCCATGTTATTCCAGTAAAAGTCATCGCATAAAGACATCTTGCCCATGCGCGGCGTCAATAATAACTATTTTTATACCTTGATAGGGGTTCTGCAGAAAGGTCCTGAAGAGGTATACCGTGAGGCACCATTGAGCTCAATAGTAGAATCAGAGAAGTCTTCCGCGTACAAATAGATATAGAATACGTCGCCCTGCTTCATCTTATTGGAGTCCACCGTGAAGACAATCTCACGTGTGTCCTAAACGTATGAATAATATAAAGATGAATATTAATAAAAAGCAGTCTTCAAGCAAGCATCACAGATATATTGTGCGATTTTATTGACTTGGCAGTAATGAATATTCCGTTTAATTTCGTAAATCTATTTTAAGCTACTAACTCAGATAGTAGACGTAGACGCGAATATGTATCGATGAAATCTTTATTCCGTTATAGTTGATACTGTAAAAGTGCCTGTTGTGGGATTTGAACCTAAAACATCACTGCACTACAGTATCAACTATAACGGAATAAAGATTTCATCGATACATATTCGCGTCTACGTCTACTATTCCAATGATGGTATTGTATAACAATCAGGCTTAAGAACGTGTTATATTTCTAAAAACAATTGCAAAAACATGCTCATCACAATCTCAAAGTTAAAGTTAATTGCCGTAACACCCGCGACGTCTATTTCGTGACCTTCAATGCTGTTTGCCGCATTAAGATTAGTATCTGACACCCGGAACGATTTAGTGGCTGGAATTTTATTTGAATAGTATATTCTAATCTCTAATCTGCGAAGGTCTAGCGGTTATGCAATAGGACAGACAACAGACTATTAGCAACAACAGTTGAAGCAAAACATGGTTTAATCTGAAAATTTGTATTTCCATTTAAATTGACACCAAATACGATTTCGTTTGAGATTGCAAATGCTTACAATATATAAACGAGAAGGCATAGTTATATATCTGTTATTTACGCGACTCCGTTCTCGTTAGCATTGGCGTGATACTGACATATTTAGCTTAGATTTATATGAGTAAACAGTATGTTGATGCCACATTATAATAACATTTTGATGTCTTTAAGTATTATGTGCTCAATACTGATCTATAGTTAATGGCACAAACCAGCTTTTGAAAACTAATTAACTCATAGTCACTTATTTGGCGTGCGTAGAGATATTTATCACTATATATTATCTATACTAAAACCAGCTTGTCAACATGAACAATTCAATCTACACACTATAGGTTTAACTCCTACGGGCAGTACTCCAACATAGTATTCCTGAACATTGCCATGTTCACATGTATTCAGTATACATAAAGTGTGTACTTAGAAACTACTTCATTGCAAGGTTGGCATTTGCTCATGAAGTCAATGTAAAACACAACATAGAAATTATGAACGTGTTAATCAATATAATGCATTTGCATGTAAATTCAATATAAATGGCATCACCTTGATGGTTGGTAGATTTTAATTTGAATACTTAAATTCGGAGTAGAAGGAACACAGAAGATTCAATAATATACATTCAACTATTGCAATTAAAATGTATAGTACGATACAATAAGGTTTTCGTCGTACGATCATCTTACAAGACAAATCGAGGGGAATAACTCTTGCAGCTAGAATAAGTTGTCAAAACCGAATTACAGCTCTTGAATTTATGTGTCAGAGTAAACCGATCTATCGACTTTTTCTTTACCTTAAAATTGAAATGAAGAAATGTTTATTATATTTCCCAGTACGTTATGTTAATAATATTATATTCTGTACTGTCTTAGAAAATGTGTCTTAAAGAAATACATTTAATACTGTTATGTTTTGTGTTAGTATGCTGATTAATGTATAATAATGTTTATGAAGAATACACGTTTACAGTTCTATAGATGGATGTTGAAATTCGAATTAAAATGCCTTTCGTTGTCTTTCGGTATAACTGTATTAGATTACGCGTATCTTTTTTTTTCACAGACAAAGTAAGTGTATCTGCATGAATCATCTGTAAATGTTGCTTTGTTTTGATAATATTTTACTATGCGACACCCATTATTATGACAGTTCATTCGACAGCTTGTGTTTACGAGCAAAGTATCTTATTGGAATATTACTTATTCAAGCATATTTAATATAAAGCGTGTTGCTCTGTAGTACGCACAGGGATAAATTACAACATCGATTTGTTTTTATTCTCAAGAAGCCAATAGTTATACAAAGTGGAACGTGGTATAAACTAGTAAAACAATTTTAAAATATCATTTAGTTAATATATTAATCTTGTAACTACTTCTTTGTGAACTTATTCCCCGAATGTCCTCATTTGACGGTGGTCCCAATACCGCACACACGTTTTCTTTCGCTGAAAGCGTTACGCTCATAATAACTGTGAACGGAACGCATGATAAATACTTTTCACTATTCTATCGTTTTATTCTCCGAAAAAAGTAATCAAAATTTTAGAACAACAAATGCAACACCACCTTATTTTCAATGCATTTTTTTATGCAAGCAATACGTGTTTATTATCCGACATTCCAGCGAAATGATTATCATGCGTTTACATTTGAAAGGTCGACAGTATACTGCAACAGAGTACATGACTTGGATCTGTTACAAGCAAAGCCACATCTATATTCAGAAACGATGACTCCTTTGTCATTCAAAAGATTGTTTAAAGTTTGGTAAATGCTGTTTCGTTTCACCTCATACATATATCGGGTGTTGGTCAACGTTTGAGTATTTCTAAATACCCAATTATTGTGCATAGTGCATATGCATAGTCACATACCATGTATATACATGTATTTTCTACTATGAAATAAATACTAACACTGCTTTTAACACAAAAACAACACTTTGCCATTCTTTATTCACAAACAACACACAAACAGCAAATATGCACTAAAGAGACCTCTCCGCAACTGTTGCTACAGGCGTCTCATCCCCCACATCGACTGTCTGCAGCTTCTTCGTCCATTTGTGTTTCTGGTAGAGCGTGACTGCGATGAGCAGCAACAGGAGAAATAGACCAACAGGGAGTCCGACCTTTAGTCCGTCATCTCTCTTTTCGATTGTTGTTCCTGAAAAACAAACTGCATGATGATGATAAATACACGATTTGCATTGAATCTAATAAAGCTAATAAAGCATTGCATTTGTAAAATGGTCACCTTCTGTCTATAGTTTGCAACTTCATGTATATCATTTATTGTGCAATTCATATAAGGACTTTCAAGTCGTTGCCCAAATCATTTTTGTTAATTATTTAGATGTCTGTCATAAAATCTCGATGGAAACGTTTTAATTTTACCTTGTGTATTGAGAGATTTAATTGACGAAGTTTGGGGTGATTACATTGTCGTTTAGTGGTTGAAGTATTAATCAGAAATACATAATTGCAGATAATTTTACATGCATGTTAAACATGTTATTTGTATACAAGAAAATACTACAATCCATGTGTTCAAAGAAGTTGACACAGTTACCACCTTCGTAACACGGATTCGTGGGGCCGCTACATTCGTCGAACTCTTGATAAATAAAAAGATATGCAAATACAGTATATATGTTACTTACACTTTAGAACGCTTTATTTCGAAATCAACATTAACTTAAAAACTACAATATGCACAAGTAACGTGTTCTAGGCTGCACCAACAGAAACCAGTAGTATTGACTACCAGATATTAAAAGAAGGACGCCACATCTGCTTTCTCCCGGGGTCCTGAAAGAGAAAGATAGAACATAAAAATATTTACTAGAATACACGTATGTGGAGTTTTGTTAATATGATCTAACTATATTTATGCTTACATGTACGATATATATATAGTCAAACCGTTGCAGGGGCGTAGCATTTATTATGGGGAGGGTGTGAGAGGGGTATGTCTCTGCCGCTGGTGGGGATTCGGGGGGTCTCCCCCTTCCCGGGAAAAATACAATAAGGGAGAAAATGGTGAATTCGGGATCATTTTGAGGCACTTCTCTAGTGTTTGAAGAAATTCTTTTTTAGTATAGAAACTTATTTCATCAAGGAATTTTTATCGACACAATTAAAACAATTTAATCTACGAAATGTGCAACGAACACTAATCAACACATGAACATGATCACGACTGGTGCTTGCAAAGCTGTACAATTTACACCACTATGCGCACCATCATGAAATGACGGATCCGAAGACTTATCGGCTTCAGACAGGTTTGAATCGGAAAGTGAACACTTATTACTAATTTTCAAAATTGGATGTTGAGAGCTCGATTTAAATGCATTCAGAACCGACGGTTGCCCTAAAGTGACGGTTTGAAATGCATTTTCGTGCATATTGTTTCTTGCATGCATTTGCTTACAAAAGACTGTGCGTATTAAATTGAAAAACCTCGGTGTTAATGAGATTAATTTGGAAACGCCGTTGTTAAACAGTATGCGTATTCCGACAAGATTTAATTTGAAAACTTGGCGTCAAAGAAAAATAAATATTGGTGCAGAATATTGCAATGCGTTTATAGAAAGATTGTTATACACAGATGAATATTTATGCCAAACAGATGCGAGATATTTGTCTAGACTACGCACATACATATATATTCAATATGCGTGAAGTGCTTAAATTACCACCATTAACTAGATATCTGTGCTCAGATACTGATAAAGGTCCGGCACCAAATGCTCTTCATAATATTTAATATATTAAACTCATACTTTTGTTACTGCATACGTCAAACGGTAAATTTCATCGTTTTGACTCCAATCATGAGCAAAAAACTTGTCATTTATAAAAGAATATTAATACGCGCATTTGACTCGCCATTCTTTTCTAACCGTTTGAGCAAATCCTTTATTTTATAATGTATCCTCCGCATTTTTGCATTACGCACGTGATCATTGTGCGTATAGGGTTGATATAGGGTTGCGTTTGATATTTACCCGTCTTTACCCGTCTTGCGAGTACGCCATTCCACAAACTTGTTGACTTTGATCTGAACGTTATGTGCGTCTTTCCGTATACCATATTGAATGAGAGTAATATTTCTTTCTGTTGTAAATATCATATATCGAGGCCCAGATGAAAGTATTCCAAAAAAGAATGCATATTATTTATAACCGCAATGACAAATGTCAACGTTAACTGTAATGGTGCTGATTTAATGGCATAAGAAAGTAACATCGGCTTGAAGTCAATTGTTCGTTTATAATTGTCAAAGCTCAAAGTGGTAATTTACGTTGACATAATTACTAAGTTCTTACGTGTCATGTTCTTCTTCTGTTTTAAATGCAACTTAAGTGGCATTCCTTCTGGTCAGGTTATCGGCTTCATAGGATTGTTTAAAATACGCAGGCAATGCCTGCGTGTTATCAAACAATGATCCGTTTGTTTGATGGGACGCTGTTGCATTTGCAATTGAAACACGGAACTAGAACAATTTGTACAAATAAGGTAATATTATAAACATGATAAATATAATTGAAGTTTTAGTACTTGATGAAGAATTTACAAATTGCATTTACCTTAATAGGTGTCCTGCAGAACGGTCCAGTAGAAATATAGCGTAAAGCACCATTGAGTTCAATTGGAGAATCAGAATAATGCAAAATCTGAAAGTATTATTCTTGTAGGGAAAATGGGACAGATTCCATTAATAAGATATGTATTTTGATGTGCATTTCAGACATGTTTAAAACTAATAGCCTTTAATAGAATTGCAATTACAATCTTTAATGAAAATATTATATACAATATCAAATAAATATGCCGTCAAGAAAAAATTATGATTGTTGCTTACTTCACCGGTATCGGAAATGAAAGCGCATGTGAATATTTACTGCTATGTATATAACACACGTTGTTCCGAATTGGGATAATTATAGATCTTTAGATATGGCTATCGTTTTCCGCCAATGTCTGCAAATGGCAAGTGACCTTATCTCCGTCACCATCTAACGGAAACAGTCTTATATTGATGCTACAGCCTAGTAGTACCCTGCCATGTATAATGTTCGTATGTATTTTAAAGAAATGTCAATCGACACTTTTGGGGTGATTATGGTTGATTATAAATTTCATAATAGTATAATATATATAATTATTATACCTCACTTTTGTCTACAGTGATAAATTCGCATTACCCGAGAAAACGATATTTTGACTGTCAAAACAGGTTCAACCTTTTTGACACGCGACCAAGCGAAAGTGATTGTAAGGTCGTGTGACCGAGCTTAAATTTTGATGTCATACTAGGGCAAATGAAGGCTTGAGTTTTTTTAGACAAATCATGAAAAGATTGCCTCTTTTGTTTTACCTCATATAGTCGTGACGTCACTATTCAATGAAAAAACAAGCGATTCTCTTCAAAATTGACTGTCCGAAAAATAGTGTGCAAGTATTTCTGAGGATGAAAGAAGAATTAGACATTCTTCAATCTTGAAGGGCTTATTGAACATGCGTTTACCTTTTTATTTACTTAATATGGTTCAGTATTATAAAATAAATATCAAATGACAGCATTTATGACATTGATATTGTCAACCCTCGAAACAGAATGTCACCGCTCGGCTTTCGCCTCGGATGACATTCTGCCCTCCATGTCATACAGACTACCTTTATTATATTTATATAATGTTTTAAAAAACTAAATGGTGTTCGGATATGGTTATACGTGCACACTCTGACGTATTTATGCAAGGTTCAAGACAGCGATTATAAAATCTTTAGAAGTGAAAAACAATAATCTGTAGACACGTTCAGAAGACGACTTATGTTGGGCCTCATGGTGTCGTTTCTCCATGCCATACTAAGTCGTGCTTCATGCAACTCATCCACCAACGTTTCATTTGAGGTGATGAACCTTCAAGAATAATAAAGCTTTTAATTAAAAGTATCTCTAAAACAAGTGTGCTTGCGATCTACTGTTTGGTTTTATTGATGACAATCAAAAAGTATTATAGTTATCGCATATAAATTAAGTATACACTTTAGTGGTAGTTTATTACCTAATTCGAATATTGTCTTTGCTGTCCGATTCTTCAAAGCTTACGTCCACTGTTCCGACGCCAGTTTCACAAGCATCATAAAAGGAACTGGAGGCTTCCGTGAAATGTAGTTCCGATAAATTGGCAAGAACCCGTCTTTGCGCCTTAAAGCCATGTGAACATAACCATTTGTTTTCGGGAAATATTCCATTGTTAGTTTGTGTGTGTATGTCTTGTATTGTATAGAGACCATTGTGAAAGGCTTTAATAATTTTTTCGTCTCAAGTTCCACGATAAATGGGCCCAAACTGTTTACAGTTGTCATCTTTTAACTGATTAATGCTTCCACGTTCTTCCCAAATTAAGCGGTATGTAAACGCATTCTGAAAAAAAATCGCATCATCTGATTTTCATCTTTAAAGTTGGCATTTTAGTCTTACTAATATATTATTATCGACTTATCCACAACTTTGAAAAATGTCCAAAACAACTTCTACAAAATATATCAGTAATTCTGCTTTTCAAATTTTTAATAAGGAATTTTGTTCAACGCATTATAAATGCAAACTTACCTAATGTTTGTTTCCTAACTGAAAGTTGTAGACGTCGTCTTTCTTTAAATTGGCAACGTAGCTATAGTTTGAATCGTCACTACTTTTATTTGTGAAGGTGTTAACGCAGATTTATCTATCTTAACCATCCTGACAAAACAGAATGCAAATATAATATCGACTTGAATGGGGACGCATTCATCGATAATGCTGGTAAGCCGAGGAGCTCAAACAATGCTTTCATTAATATATACCCTCCTGCAAAATGACTTTATTAAACGCAATATTTGAAATATTTCGCACTTACAAACCTTATGTAATGGGATTTGAAAAGATTCGAAATTCGAACTGCGCGATCGAGTCTGTCTTTCAATAAATTAGTACCAAAAACATTCGTTTTGGCGTAAATATAGGTTCACTTCATCCAAGGTATTAAGTATGTAAACTAAAAAACGTTTTCTGTATGGTATTTAATTTTGACTTTCCTGATACCAGGTTAGTGTCAGGCGCATGGTGTTTTGGATTTATTCCGATATCTACGAATTCCAAAAGCACACATGGGGGGGGGGGGGGGTAGATCTATTGGACATAATATTTATTTCAAATAATGTGAAGTCAGGAAATATAATATGTGGTAGATTCAAACAATTGTGTATCTGATTCAAACCTGTGTACTCTATCACATGACGATAGAAGTGCCCTACTGTGTTCAGTGATTCAAATGGCAGCATTCGTTAACCACACAACATTTTCCCCCAAAACTGGACACTGTATGTTGTTATACATGTAGTTTCTGTTTCAGTCGAAATGTTAGTTCATTGAATGTAATGCCACGCGTGACAACTATATAATAAGTGTCTAAATGTATTCTTTTTGGATTGTCTATGTCAGTTACACGGGAATATCAACGAGTGCAAACACTGTAATCACAATAAGTAAACCTTCGTTCGCACACACATATTTCAAATAATGACCGCTCATGTTTCATTTTATAAATACAACATTATAAACAAGTGAGTGATTTGAATTCGTTAAACTAAGACTATTCGTCATGATTATTTTTATAAATGTTGTTAGGTGTCTTACAGTCACATACTACACTTACATTTAAAAACAACACAAATTCTAGAAGTTTAAAGTTAATATTGTGGACTACATGGAGTTAAAAGCATATTTTATTTGATGCAATTTAAGCAATTGCCATTTTTTAAATATCATTCAAACATATTTACAAGCAAAAACACTTGAACAGTATTTCATCATCATAAGCTGAATATCACTAATTAAAACTGTATTTTAATTTGCGTATAAGCTCCACGGTGATATAAGCGTAGGATATACGAGGGCTGTGAATTTAATACTCGGATGACCGCTATAACGTTTGTTTGAGTAATCCAGTTGTACTAAAATTCGTTATAAAACGTATAATGTTTTTCTTTTTTGATTGACAAAAGATGGAATGTATCTACGCAAAAGAAATTATTGTTACTATATAATCCCATTTACGGCCTACCCGGCCGACGCCATTTTTCAGTCAACTGTAACATGTTTACTCTAACTCTTATGCAATTTTGTCAGGTTTTAGCGGAAAAACGTCAGATGACGTTACATATACCCCGACGTATTACATGAAAACATTGACGTCTTTAACACATCACTATTGCAAGTGCATAGTGTATGGTGTCAATTGTCTCTTTTGTGTTTTTTTTTTTTGCCATGGATTCTGAAATAATTGAAAGACAACGGGTCATACATAAGTTTTGTGACAGTACTGGACATACGGTATTGCTAACTACAAATCGTTTAGAGAAGTCTTTTGGGTAATCCTTTGTTAAGAGAACAACTGTTTATTCATGGTATAAATGCTTTTGATGGAGGCAAAGAATCAACACACGATGATCAGACACCCGGCCAACCGAACATCAGAAGTCGAACATTTCCGTTAGTGAAAGTATTGTTGGTCCCTGCTCGTAGAATAACTACTAGAAAAATATTGCTTCTTGTGATAAACCGTGGTTTCATTATATTTTCACCTCATGTGTGCGTATACAGGAGAAGTGAATGGCGGCTTCCGGCCGACACTTTGAGCAAGAATGGCGTTTTGAGTGGAGTCGCGTGGTAATATTTTGACGTCGACCTGGGCCGAGCCTAGTTACATGTCCATGTTTAACTGTTCTTTATTTATGATTCGTTGTTTGTATCATGTTTAAATTGTGTATGTGAATACAGAACTGATGTACTTTCATTTCAGTCGTTTTTCATTAATAAAAACCAATACAATTTTAATTTATATCGGTTGTCTGGGTATTAAATGAACAGCCCTCGTTTGGGATGATTCATTCAATAAAATTAAATAAGTCATTTGGGTTTTTATTATGTCCGCTGCAAATAAAATAACAATTGAACTTTTAATTTTCAAATAACGATCATGAATAAAGGGTACATATGAAGCGGAATGTCTGAAAAAACATACTTTGACGCTACGAACTTGTTTAACATACGGCTGGACAGCTGTAAATGAAAAAAGGCAAACATTAAATAAACACCATGATTTAAAAATTTGGTAGAAAACCCATCCCCCCTCAAATAATGTTACTTAGAAAGGAAGTACATGTTTCATGTAGATTGTTATGTATAAACAAAATTATGGCTACAAAACGTGTATAATATGCCATTCAGAGCGTCTGCAAATATCCTTCACAGTTTTAAACACAATATTGTCAACCACATGCATATAGTAATGTCTTTAAACTCCACTAGAAAGATAACAACGTATGTTATTCTAGTATCCAAGAGGCGTCGCCGCTACTGCTGACACTGGCGTCTCGTACCCCACATCGACTGTCTGCATCTTTTCCGTCCATTTGTGCTTCAAGTACAGCGCGACTGCGATGAGGATGAGCAGCAGTAGGAGAAATAGACCAATAGGGAGTCCAATTTTAACAGCATTGTCGTTTCCCTTCCCGATGGTCGTTCCTGAAAAATATATCGATATCACGCTGAGTAAACAATATAAGTATACAATGCCAAGTATTGTATTTATGCGAGACAAAATAATTTGAAGCATGTTATCGAAATGTTATATACAATATAATTAGATTTATGCCACAATTTCGACTGCTGATAGCTACTTTTGTGAGTGTTGCAAATGATATAAATTAATGAAATGTATAGTTCTGGTTTGTTCAGGTATATTTTTAATAAGATATTAAACATTTTATTATCTACATCGAGACAATTACGCTAGCAGTTTATGGTGTCCGTCAACTTGTTTGTGTAAAATCATATCGTTGTATAATTATGTACTCCCAATATGCGATATTGTTACTTCCAAAATAAAAGATGCGTTGTTGTCAGCGAATGCTATCTTGTAGATTTTATTTTATAAGTTTAGACGGTCATTCTTTATCACTGATTTTGGTTTTAAGTGGGTGAATGTGAATAGTTATGAAATGTATATTCTCATAATTACCGCATTAAAACTGGCTTTCCAAAAAGAAGTATAATTACCTGCGCTAAAATACTTTAATGAAAACGGTATTGGGTGATACGGGCTTTTCATTCTGATTATTAAATATTGTATTGCTGATTTATGGACAAGGTTTGTAAACAAAAAGTAAACAACACTTATTATTAAAGGTACGATGTCTACGAAGAGGGACCCCAAGGGAGCAACGGCAGTAAAATAAACACAATCTGAAGTTTAAATTATATACTCGGCATGTCTTCGTTTTATTTCAATAACTTTTTTTTGTAAATTATAACATATTATATTATATAAATACCATATGGCACCGTGTATGACATTGATATTGTCAACCTTCGAAACGAAAGTCCCCCGAGGCGAAAGCCGAGTAGTGACATTCTGTTCCGAGAATGCCATATGATATTTATTTTATTATATCGAACACAATTAAGTAAATAGAACTATAAAAATATGAGAAATACTTAAACACTTTGACATAGATTTGTTATGACAGTTACTGTCGAAGCGATTCGCTGGTTTACAAATTAAATAGTGATGTTACGACTATATGGTGTCACGACAAGACAGGCAACCATTTCATGATTTGGCCAAACAAACTGAAGTAGGCATTTGCCCATTCTAAATATCAGTCCGATCACATGACTTGACAGTCACTTATGCTTGGTCATGTGTCAAAAAGGTTGAACATGATTTTGACTGTCAAAATATCTCTTTCTCTGGTAATGGAATTTTACCACTTGAGACAAAAGCGAGGTATAATAAATGTCTTTATGTATACATGCATTTCGCTTTAAAATCAGATACAATTTTCTTTTAAAGCATATTTATTCTACAAGTAATCACCGGTTTAAAAGTGCAAACATAAAACACTTAATTTTATCATTACCTGAATTACAATTTCCATTCAGAGACTTGATATCAGTGACTTTCACGTATTCGTAGCTGCAAGTGTAGTGCTCAAAGAAATTGCCACATACACCACCTTCGCCACAAGGATTCGTGGGCCCGTTGCATTCGTTGGGCTCTAATAGACAAAGACGTGCAACATAAATACTAGGAACATTGTAAAATGATATTTGGAATTTAATAATAGTATTTTAAAGCACATTAATTACTTGTTAACGCAATGTTATTACCATATATTAGAAGGACGGCGCATCTACTTTCTCCAGGTGTGCTGAAAAAGTGTCAGAGAACACAAACAGTATAATATAATTTGAACAATTTTCGTATGCAATGAAGTAAAATACGGACGGAGTAACTGTTTAGGTCTTCTGATCTCAAGATCGAAACACTAAAAATACACAATATATTTCCGTAGAGTATTTACCCGTCTTGCGAGTATGCCATTCCACACACTTGGTGAATGCCTTTCATCTGAACGTCATGCATGTCTTTCCATATACCATAGTCAATGAGAGTAATATTTCGTTCTTTTGTAAATATCATATATCGAGGACCAGATGTGAGAATTCTGTAATAAGTACACGTTTTTAAATAAGAAATATGCATTTGTAAATATGTTAAATATAATGAGCGTACACTGTTTAAGAACAGTCCCCTTCATCGAATTAAGACAAGAGGACCGAAATGGCCCTGGTTCCCTGGGTTTGGGTCGCACATCTGAGTTTAATGATTCATGATGGTTTGTAAAACTTTTAAAGCGTGCTCAGAGATAAAGTAAAAGTTTACAACTGACGTCAACGAAGGACCACAGACAGCCATGTTTTTTGCGTATCCAAATAATTTAAAGGTAATTTGGTAGATAGTCACCAATGATGCTTTAGGTAAAATTATTTCAAAATCCAGCTAGAAGTTACTGACAAGAAGATTTTTTTTTATTGATTTTTACATACATGTAGCCATAGCAGGTAAAAATGCCCACCCCCGGCATCCATGTTTTTAACGAATCAAAATAATATGAAATATTTTGATAGAGGACCACCCAAGGAACATTTCTGTGAAATAATTCCGAAATCCAACCAGTGGTTACTGACAAGACGATTTATAAAGTGTTCAATGTAGCCATATAGGAAAAGGGCCTCGCCACCTGTTGTGAACGTATTAAAATATTTTGAAATATTTTGGTAGAGGGTCAACAAAGAGACATTTCTTTGAACTTAAAAAAAAATCCAAATAATGGTTACTGATAAGAAGATTTTTAAAGTTTGCAATATAGCCATATAGGGAAAAAGACCCCGCCCCCTGGCGGCCATGTTTTTTTTGCCTTATCAAATTATTTAAAGTAGTTTGGTACAATGTCAACAAAGTAATTTCTGAGAAATTATTTCGAAAACCAACCAGTGGTTAATGACAAGAAGATTTTAAAAGTTTTTATTTTAACATATAAAGAAAAAGGCCCCGACCCCTGGCGGCAATGTTTAAAAATAATTTGAAGTATTTTGGTAGAGGGTCACCCAAGAAACATTTCTGTGAAGTTATTTAAAAATCCAACCAGTGGTTTCTGACGAGAAAATGTTCAATATTGACATATGAGGAAAAATACGAATAAAATAATCTGAAGTCTTTTGGTAGAGAACCACCCAAGGCAAAGTCGTACCAAGTTTGGTTAATTTCCACAAAGCGGTTTTAACCGAGTTGATTTTTGAAGTTAATTGTTGACGACGAACGTCGACGGACGACAAGGACGACGACGGATGAGAGACAACCATTGACCAAAAAAAGCTCGCCCTTGAGCACTTCGTGCTCCGGTGAGCTATAAAACAAAAACAATTATTTTATACGCAAAAATGAAAATTGTAACTATTTGAGATATGAAAGTAGATTCTTACGTGCCACGTGCGTCCTGTGTCGTGAATGGAACAAACGTTGCAATCCCTGTTGTAAGATTACCAGCTTCATAAGATTGTTTAAAATATGACGGCAAAGTCTGTTCATTATCAAACAATGGACCCATTGATTGACAAGATGTGGTTGCATGTCCAATCGAAATACGAAGCTAAAACAATGATAGAAAGATTATCAATTAAAACCTCAATTCACATTTTTATTTTCTGAATATTTTGAAAGACTTACAAATAAATCCTCAGATTGCATGCAATTATTTAAGAAATAATAAATTTGCGTCATAGTTTGTTGTCGAATAACCCAAGGACAGAAGTTTAGATGCCTAGGAATTAAATCACGGTGCGAAGCACGGGTGAGTTGATAACACTCATCTAAACTTTGTTCGTGCGTTATTCGATTCTAACACGGCTTGAAACTAACCATTAGTGCGAATATGTCGTGTATATGCAACGCTCTATTTTTTATGAAGCTTCATGTAGATTCGTTAGGTACGACTGTTCTGTCAGCCAGGTCCCCCACCCCATAATTTGCATAAACTTATTAGCTTTGTTTTCTAAACTTTCAATCAAACTTTAATCGCTGGATACATTTTCGAAGATTTTAAATGAATTCTAACAGTATGTACAACGCAGTGATACTAAGCTTGAGAACAATTCATGTTCATCCATACAATGTGTAGTGTTAATAAATGTTATTTTACCTATTAACCGGACGAAAATTGTCGTGTTACAACCCACAAAGTTTTAGTTTTAGCGTAAAATTAGTTAGATACATTTTATATTACAGGCAGCATCATTTTTATACATATTGAATTATTGATTTACAATCATAACATTATTGAAAGGATAATAGTTCAAGACAGTGCTTCTTACTTACATAAAGCGACTTCAGGTGTTTTTGTAAAAAGTAAAATATTACACGCTCTTCCCATGTTACACCAGTAAAAGTCATCACATAAGGACATCTTGCCCATGCGCGGCGTCAATAATAACTATTTTTATACCTTGATAGGGGTTCTGCAGAAAGGTCCTGAAGAGGTATACCGTGAGGCACCATTGAGCTCAATAGGAGAATCAGAGAAGTCTTCCGCGTACAAATAGAAATATAATACGTCGCCCTGCTTCATCTTATTGGAGTCCACCGTGAAGACAATTTCACATGTGTCCTAAAAGTTTGAATAATACAAAGATGCATATTAATAAAAAGCAAACAATCACAGATATATTGTGCGATTTTATTGACCTGGCACTCATGAATATTCCGTTTAATTTCGTAAATCTATTTTAAGCTACTAACTCAAATAGTAGACGTAGACGCGAATTATTGTATCGATGAAATCTTTATTCCGTTATAGTTGATACTGAAGTGCAGTAATATTTTAGGTTGAAATCCCACAACAGGCACTTTTAATTAATTTAATTTATATATTGAATTGATCATTTTCCTGGCATCATCAACCTCGAGTCTAACACAGAAGAGATATGCACCGATACTTTGAACGAAACAAAGTCGTTGTGAATGCATTTTTAAGTGGATAAAAATAAAAAGGGTAAAAATGATTAAATAAAGAAAAATGAAATGAGAATAAGTGATGTTGAAGTAAAAGAAAATAAGAAAACGAAATATTTTGGCTGGATTCGAACCACAGTTATTGTGATTTCAAAGTCGAAAACACTATCCACCGCGGCATTCTTCCTGACACTTGTTGATGAGTTCTTTTTGTTATATGACTATGAAATCCGTACCTTTACACGCTAGATAAACATTAAACCGATATATATATAAAACAGCTGAGCGCTACCAGAGATTAATGAGTGCCAATTCAATAAAATCGCACAATACTGATTACTCTGCACGAGTTTGCGATATATTTACACCTGATGAAAATTCCACAACTTCTTATAATTTCCAACGCATGTTATTATTTGCGTATCATTGTTATGTCAACTTTAATAATAAATGTACTAATGGCCACGACACACATTCGGTCGAGGAATAAATGTAGTAAACATTTTAAACGCTTATGGCAGCGAAAATATTTCCAGACTGACGTACGCCTGCGGTTTTAAGACGTTGACTAATTAATATCAATAGTTTTATAATACACAGAATGAAAAATATCATTATATATTTGTTCTGATCAATAACTGGTAGAGAAATCTGTGAATAATGTTTACGTTTTTATACAGCCAGACGGACTGCGCCGCTAGCGCATCGTTACAAATAGTAAAGAGCAATTTGAGAGAGCCTTCAGACTAGGAAATCTAATAATTGTATTATCATGTTATAAGTTACCTCCCTTGACATATCGAGAGAAATAAGGATTTATTTTAAAGGTTCCTGAAATCAGGCTGTAATTCGAATCAGCTCCCAAATCTGCTCATTTATTCATTGGCCATTTCCAACCTTTCCAGACAATGTTATGAAAATGGGATAATAACTCTTTGCATTGAGTTGCAAAAAACACACAAATACAAGTTGACAAATGGTAACAAAAACGTAACCTATTTAGCGTTGTTATACCATTATTAATTTTGCTTTATATACACAGCTTACTGAATTCAGCACTGCTCTTGATTCATGGCTGTTTTTTTCCGGAAATGTCTGCCAATGGCACATGACCTTATCCCCATCTCCATCAAATGGAAACAAGTTTATTGTTATATTGCAGCCGAGTGGCACTCTAAAAATATATTGTGTTCATGTTTTTTTTATGCAGGCAATTTAAAATAAAAGTTGTTTTTAATATATATTTATATATATGTTATGTACATACATTCACGCACCGATTCACTTCACTCGAATATTGGCAGTTACTAACAAAACATAAACTTTACACCTAACCTGTAGACTGGAAACACGTTCAGCAGAGGACTTATGTTGGGCCTCATGGTGTCGTTTCTCCATGCCATACTAAGTCGTGCTTCACCCAAGCTATCCACCAAAGTATCATTCGGGGAAACGAAACTTCAACAATTAAAATCATTACTAATCAACCAGTACATGCAAAAAAGGAAACTTATCTTTCGGAATACACATACTAATGAAAAAAGAAAATTCCAACTTCAATAATGTATTTACCCAATTCGAATGTTGTCAATGCTGTCAACATCACTGAAGACTATATCCACATTTTCTATTCCCGATTCCCAAGCGTCATCAAAGAAACTAGCTGTTTCCGTGAAAAACAACTGCGATAAATTTGCGACATCGCGTCCTTGTCCTAGTACATTACAGCCTTTCGTGCACAGCCATTTAAATCTGGGGAATATCGGCGGTCGAATAAAGATGTCCTGTACATGAAGTAAACCATCCCGAAATTTTTCATCAAAGCCTATTTCACATGTCGTACGCATAGTTAAGTTTGATAAAGCGTTACATTTCAAGTGCTTCGAAAGTTCAATACTTTGTTGTCCCTTCCAAATAAGGCGGTAGGTGAACGAAATCTGAAAATAGTCAACTCTCAGAAATGTATATTTGTTTATAATGACAGTAAAGAGCGTCGGATGACATTACAGGTGCTACCGCAACTAATCGAGATATAAACATGTTATAATTTTTTGTATTTATTTATACATTGCTTTTTGCCATCCTTAATGTATGACACACTTGAACATCGCAAATCAGCAAATGTGATATGTATTAATGGTAACATTACTTGGAAACTGCAATTCTTTACTTCAAGTTTTTAACTTTCGTTAATTTAGAGAACGTTTTCGAGCAATTTTCAGGCACTAACAAGCGATAGCTCGTCAGACTTGTGGCATCAGTGTGGGGTTCTGGACACATATTTGTAAAGTTTCTAAAAAATTGTGTTTGAAACACTGTGCTTTGAAACATTCGCACGCCGAATTAAAGTTAATACACCGATAATTATCTTCAGAATCTTTAAACAATACATATTTGTCAAAGTACCCACTCATACAATTTCCAACTTTTAAGATTTATCTCATTTTTTCGACTTAGAGTTTTTATAAATACCTGTCCAGATGTATGTACTGTAGCCGGGAGCGCCATCACAGTTGTATGTTTTGCATTGGTAGATATATTTTAAAAATTATGTCAATGTTATTTGGTTCAGCATCATGTTTCTTGATAACGCATGTGAACATGTCCATTTGACAATGATTATAAAACAAAAAAATAAAAAAAAAATTGATAATGCTAGTAAACAGAACGCGTCTAAGAATTATGAAATAAACACTGGCCCAGGACTAGACAATACAATACTATGATGCGTTTTTATTGTCTGAAATGTCAGGAATAGCGTTCAGACAAATATGAGTCAATAGCCGTGATAAAAAAACGACAGCGTAATGTAACAATTTCATTCCACTGTCGATGTTTTATCTTGGCTTTTGACTCATACTAGTGTGTGTTAGTGTTTATTGTTCAAGGGAAATACATGATACTGGTAGTCGGGTACCCTCGGTTAATTCAGATAGACATGCTAATTGTTTACCGTCTGGTAGCTTTTAATTACTGCTGGCATTATTTTATATGAATAGAAAACGACACAATGTATAAATCCCTTGATATACGACGTAAGAAAAACAAACAGAAGTGTAATTAAAAATATCACATATATTATAACACATCTTGAAACGGTCGCTTCGCTAGATCAGACATTATTATTATACCTCACTCCGTTTTCCAATTGTAAAATCCCATATTACATGGCGTTGGGATGAAATATATCCCGAGCGGGGTATATTTTGTAATATACCTAAAAGTAGCAAATTGCGTTTTCCCAGAATTCCGTATTAGCTAATATTCGGAAGTTGCTATTTGAAATGTATTTAAAAATTCAATGTCGATTAGCGCTTGATTTTCCAATAATAAACTATTTGTTAACTATGTATGACTAGTTTATTATTTGAATTGAATAATAAAATAAATATAATAGGCAGTTGAGGGGGATAGTAAATATAGTCCCCCCCACTTTTCACTCTCCTTGAGGTGTAATATTTACTATACCCCTCAATTGCCTATGATATTTATATATTATAACTACACAACATACCAACGTACCGAATCATTGCTAGTAGGCCTCCAGTAGACACTGGCCCCGAAAAGTTCTTGGAGATATACATAATGGATTAATCCAAGGAACAAACACAGTCTGAGAGGCATACACATTTCGTATATTATGATTTTTTTTACTTCGTTCCTCCTTATTTCGGATATTGTGTAAATGTGACGGTTTCAAGAAGTTTATATTATACAGTGCGTCTTATATATCTCCTCTTACATTGTGTATTTCACTTCATTTCGGGAGGTGATAACGCACAATTTAACTCTCAACCCACCTTGGCATTACTAGTCTCATCTTGAATGACACTATTGACAATGCTGATAAGCCGAGAAGCTCAAATAATACTTTCATTAATATATACCCTCTTTGTGTACTGAACATCGTTATTGAAAACAATATTGAAAATTTGAACCTATGCCATTCCAACCGTTCTGGGATTAAAAAGCTGTAAAAGTTTATACGTGAACTCAATGCCTTCCTTCAATTAGATAGGAACGAAATTCAGTCGTTTCGACGTAAATATGGGTTCACTTCGAACATGGCCTTAAATGTGTAAATTTATAAATTTTTATGATATTTAATTAATACATATGTGCTGACATGCCATCACACATTATGTGCATTTGTTTTTAGAAGACATGTGGTTGATACTCACTTTAACATCATTTCATCGTTCTTAATGATCTTTATTTTCTGTTCCTCTAATTAGTGTCGAATCATTGAGTAATGTATTTGTTATAATCCTTCAAATTGATATTCTTTGCTATTTCTAGTTATTACAATTGCGATGCGGCTAATTTTTATTACACGTGATTCATCAAGGCTTTAAAAGAGAGAATTCCCTGTTTGAGTTGACCGATCCAAGGCAGAAACTTTTTTGTTTGTTTTAATTTTCGTGAAGTTTTCCATTTGTTAACAAGAGTTTCTCTACTGCTAATGGAGCCGGGGTGTTATTACCTTTTATGTTTATACTAAATTAAAACAATGTAACATTAAACTCTGCAAAATCAGAACCGCATATATGCAGAATGTATTTCATAGTATTTAATTTAAACTATTTTCTGAAGATTGAAACATAACGCTTTCCGAGTGCTCTACTACTAAGCTTCATTGCCTTCATTGCAAATACTTCATAACAATGTGATTTTAAGAGAGCAGAAACTAATCCGTGTATTCATCATTTTGGCGTTACAACACCTTATCGAGTTCTCTAACTATCGAGCACCCGTACGCGTTAAACACACAAACTTCCGATGCATTTTTTTCATTTCAATTGTTTATACGTTTTCATGTCCACAATTAGAGATTTTAATGTTTACATTTTAGTTAGGCTGGACTGACAATGATAAAATGAATATATTAAACTATTTACAGACATTGTTGATATGCATGTATGCAATTAATGTAGCGTGTATATTCTGAAATACGCGAACCGTTTAAACCATATGAATGATTGTTAATTTGTACAAAGAATTAAGGTGAATATAGTGTATAATGCGAATAATATTGAACATATATTAGTTATTATATCATTCAACACGTTGTTGCAATCTTTGGCTATTGATTGACAGTAAAACTTGAACATAACAGGTTACTTCAGCATACACATAAATATCGGTAGGACTACCGTAAATGTTGTATCTAGGAGGGCTTCATGTAACAGACATGTATGTCTTTATGTAAATTTTGGTATCAAATACATTATTTGGCTGTCCAGTACATTCAACCGGTCGTATTTTTTTCCCACAGATATATGAGATCTAAAATTAGCGATAACATTTTATGCTGAATTGTCTTTGGTTCAACAATTTATTGGTGTGCGGCGCCGGGTTATTTTTAAATTATGAAAATAAAGGTTGCACAAGTAAAGCATGCGCGACTGTCAACGCGTGCTTCTAGTATATTCGATGGTAGACTTGTATATGGTGAAGCCAACATATAAACAGAGGGAGTAACGGTAGCATTTAAAAATACTTTAAATAAGGGTTCATCGAAAAGAAAGAAAATGTTCAAAACATAAAGGTAAAATCAAGCACACAATTAGTGCATTAAACAGGTTTTACGCAGCGTTTTCAAATACCCTTTCACGTGTTGATGCATTCAACATACGTGCCATAAGTTATTTGTGATAATATTACTAAAAATATAACGTCTGTTTTTCTGTTATTAAATAGCTTTCGCTGCCATTGCTGACACTGGTGTCTCATCTCTCACATCGACTGTCTGCATCTTCTCTGTCCATTTGTGCTTCAGGTAGAGCGTGATTGCGATGAGGATGAGCAGCAGCAGGAGAAATAGACTAACAGGGAGTCCAATTTTAACTAAATTGCCATTGCCGTTCTCAGTTGTTGATCCTGTTTGTACATAACAATATTCTTTGATTAAAAGTTAGACAAGGATTTAGATAAGTCTTCAAACACATAGTATTAATATCATTAACATCATTCAACTTGTGATTCAACTGATCAATTTTGAGAATGTATGATTTACATAAATAAGATATACACTAGTTTGTAATCACAGCTATCATATGTATATTCTTTATTTTCTAATATTTTTATATTTATATTATAAGAGCAGTCTTTCTAAAATAATTGTACGACTTAATACTTTGCATCAAATAATTGTTAACTCTATATTTAGTATAACATTTGTCAACTTTACTAACCTGTTTGACAGATTCCATTCTGCGATTGGTTCTCCGTAGATTTTGTGACATGGTAGCTGCATGTAAAATGTTCGAAAAAATTGCCACACACTCCATCATCCCCACACGGATTGGTCAATTGTTGGCATTCATCGGGCTCTTAAACCACAACATAAACATATTATATTCATATCATATTTAAATCAGATATAATTTGTAACAAAATTTAATAAGAATATGTTTACAACAAACTTTTGAAACTGTACTCTGATGCTTAAGGCTTTAAGCATGCAATGGTAATTACCAAATATTAGAAGGACAGCGCATCGACTTTCACCAGGGGTTCTGAAAAGACACATTATGCAACAGTATAACCTAAAAATAAACACTTCAACTCTTGACTTGCACATTTTCGCTTTGAGAACTCGTTCGTTACCTTGCTAAGGTCAACATTAAGTTAACACTAACATTAAGATTACATGCATATATTCATGCTCTTCGATCAATGTAAACCCATGAGAATGAAATGCATAGGATGAATGGAAAGCACTGCAAACAACGAACGCTTTACATAAAAGGCACATACATTTTAATCATAGTTCAACACTCATTCAATATATAAATGTGCTATGCACACCATACCATTTCATGCGAAAATTTAAATTATATGTGTGGACTTTTGTGTATGTTTATTTATACCACAAATAACATGGTTTCAGAATGTCAAAAAGAAACTTTTTGTTAAAAGTTATACATCAGATATACACCCATAGGCACTTCTAACTAGACCTTCGCTTAATCAACTTTAACTTTTGTATGTTTAGCCCGAGTTTCTCCAAACGTTTTAAGAACACAAAATATTATATTAGACTTCGATTTCTATAATTTTCTTTTATCTGAAATTTTGTTTTCATACAAAACTTAACAAAAATAAAACATAATGTCAAACAAAAATTCGCAAAAATGCGAAAACGAAATAATTTCAATTTCACTGTTAGAATTAAGAGTAAATATGTTCGTTATTTTCCTTTTATTTTGATTAAGAATCTTTAAATAATTTCATTTCAAGCTAAATTAAGATACATTTTTTCTTATAATAATTACTCCACGCCTAAGTTCGCGGAATGCGGCCTTTTACATACCAATGGCGCGCGCGCGTCCTGTATACTGCACAGTAACCCTATCCAGGTTTTGCCACTAACGTTTTAATCTCCTCCCTAGCTATTGTTAACTGTTTAATTTACATTCATTAAATATCACAAACAGATAAGAAGTTTACCACGTGCCCCTTTGTGTAATATAGATTAAATGTTAATCACGTAATATCTAAGTACAATGATTGGATAAAATTGCAGATTAATTTGCATATGATTTATATTTTTGGAAAAATATATTATTAATTGTGGGATGGTCTTATTAATGACATGCTTGATGTTAAATGTTTTTTCGTTGGAGTGTCGTTGTTAAACACTTTGACTATAAACTGTATCGAATTTCTACATAAGCCACGATTTTATCGTGCAATTATGTGTTTTTACACCTGCACGCACGAGGACATATAAATTATAACTTAACCGTTCGATATTTATCATACCTGTATTGGAAATTATGTAAGATGGTGTTGTGCAAAATTTGAAACCGATCGGATTTGTCATTTTTGAGAAAACCGACAACAAAAAAGGTATAGTTGGAAGTGCCTGTGGGTGTATATTGAATATAGCGGAGACAACATAACACTTAAGGTATACCATAGAGACTAGTGAAAAAGGGCTCAGTACCCTCATCGAAATTATATCCATACAAACACGACACACTCTGCACATCACGCATTCATTTTTACCTCCGCGAAGGAGGTTATATTTTTCTGCAGTTGGTTTGTCTGTTTCTTAATAATCCAATTTGCGCAAAAAGTTTTGAACGGATTTGCAACAAATGCTCTCCGGCAAGGTTGGATATTGATCTATGAACAAATGATTACATTTTAGTGGTAATCCGGATCAACATCTAGATCCAGGACTTTTAAAAAGCAATCTTTATTATTAATGCCAAATATGTTGAGCTGCGTTGGCGGAGCTTTGCGCCTAATAGTGTATGGCGTACAGTAACTTTCCGTTTTTAGCTTTGCAATCAATTTATGCTATTCGGTTATATGGTGGTTTTAATAGGGGTAAATTAGGATTTAAAAGAAACAGGCCTTTTATACAGATATAACTAAATAAAACAGCTAGCAAAGACATTCCTTACCCGTCTTCCGAATACGCCATACCGCAGACCTGGTGTATGCCCTTCATTGTGATATCATTAAGCTCTGTCCATATACCATAGCTGACCATACTTGAATTTCGCTCAGATTGGAAAGTCATATACCTCGGACCGGACGTAAGTATTCTGAAAAGTATCATACACTTCTTCAAAAGACATTGCATGACACGTACATAAAATATAGACACAAATTCAAAATTTATCGAATGATAGGCTACTGCTGTTTTATTACTTTTATAAATATCATTAAATATTAGTTATTAAAACAAGAATTAATATTAGGCTATGTGTATATTTTCGTACGTGTCACTTTCTTTTGATGTTTTGAATGGAATGTACGTATCAATTCCTTTTGTTAAATTTCCGGCCTCGTAGGAACGCTTGAAGTATGGTGGCAACGTGGCGTCTGCTTCAAATAACGGACCTCTTGATTGACATGACGATGTTGCATTTCCAATAGTAATTCTGATCTACGAAAATATATTTATATGTAAACAAGCATATACCATGACAAGAACGTGATGAGAATATTGGGTATCTGTTCATTACGTAAATAAAACGGTTACCTTGATTGGTGTTCTGCAAAACGGTCCTGTTGAAAAATATCTCGTGGCACCGGTTAACTCCACCAATGAGTCTGAATAGTCCTCGGCATACAAAGAAAAGTAGAAAACGTCTCCAGGTTTGAACTTGGTAGAAGTAGCAGTTACATTCATCTCACACGTATGCTGAAGCGCAAATTTTTATGAATTGTTAAGGATCAAACTTAAGGCAAACAACATGTATGAAAGTGATAAAACGATTCAATGCTATTAAATAACCTTTAACTAACATAAAGACATTATATAGCATCATTGTTCATATATTTAAATCATGTTTTATAAAACTTAGTTGGTCAAACAGATACTAGTTTGAATAGATTGTGCAACATAAAGGCGACAAATCATTTGACAATATTATCTTTTATAGAATGTGGATTACTGTACACTTAATAAAACTCCTCTTTTTGTAAAGCCTACCAACCGAATTTAGGACTGCATATGTTCCAGGACTATCATATACCGGAAATCTTTGCCAATGGCACGTTACCACGTCGCCATCGCCATCAAAAGCAAACAGGCGAATGTTAAGGCTGCATCCAAGAGGAACTCTGAAAGTTAAATGCCAGTTAATACCGATAAAGGTTGCTACAATCTCATTTGAATTTTACATGAGAATAGTTGGTATTTTTGTCCGTACACTAAGACAATAAACATATACAATTTTTGAATACTCGTATACAATGTATTTATGTTTTCTCGTGTACTAATTTTTTACAATTGCAACGGAAACCTACGCCATAATTTTGCCATTTAAAATACAACGATACACAGCGATAATCTTCGCAACGTCGCGTCGTCGCTCCCGAACTTATTGTTGGCATAATGAAATCCCTATACTGACACCCGTTACTTGAAATAGGTGTTTTCCTTGCATGACAGTCAAAAGATGGACCATGGAGTCCGAGATGGAATATATGTTCTTTTTGTATTATTTCATAAACAAAACGTCCTAGTCTGTTTCATATTAAGGTTATATATGTACGGTGCGTGGGTAAAATATAAATATCGGTGGGATAGTCCATATCTTCTCGTGCCTATTGCCCGGCGCCACGATACGACAATGCGATGACGCGACATTTGAACTTTTATTTACTGCAGAACTCGCACGTTGGTAAAACATTAAGACAGGGAAATTTGTGCAATAATTATCGTCCAAATTTCGTGTGTTTTTAAGAAATTTATGCGAGATCTGCAGAAAATAATAGTAAAAATGTCGCATCGTCTCATCGTAGCGGTCAAATATTGGGAGAAATTTAATTGGCGGAATCAGGATTCCGCAGAAACCTTATTTTGATGTGTCTTTTTTAATCATACTTGTACAATTAAACATTAATGCAATATCTCATATGAATATGGATGTCAGTTGGTATATAACTATTAATATGCGCACCTGTATACCGGAAACACGTTCAGCAGAGGACTAATGTTGGGTCGCTTGGTGTCATTCCTCACGGCCATACTCAGACGCGCTTCTCCCAGACCAGCCACCTGGGTGCCGTTCGGGTATGTAAATCTTTGTAATTAAGCAGGGGGAGTGTTTAAATAGGCACTCATATAACATTTATTACATTTTATTTATTGACGTAATAGGCATACATTTTAAATATTAATGTTCACTCTTATATTACAGTCCTATTCATATATATTTTAAATCGAATTATAATGCTTATGTTGCAAACTTCATACAATATAGTATGTGTTAAAACAATTATTGAACTACTGAGTTTGAAACAAACCATCAATGTATACATATATTTAATTAAAAAATACTTACATATTTTTATTATACTGTTTTATGAACTTTTATCACATGATTGCTACGTACTGGATTATGAAAAATAAATCTTACAACTATTAAAACACACATTGTACAACAATTTTTTAAATTGCATTGATACCCGAATCGAATGTTGTCTTTGTCATCCTGTGCATCAAACTGTATTTTCACCGATTCGATACCAGTCTCCCAAATCGTATTATGGAAACGTGAACTTTCTGTGAAGTACAACTGTGACAAATTTGAAATTGTGCTGTTTTGTACATAACAGCCTTGTGTGCACTGCCAGGTATATTCTTTGAATATAGGATTGATAATCCGTTTGTCATGCACTTGTAACAAACCAGCCGTAAAAATACTCTCAATTTTATTTCTGCACTCCTCTGCGGTCCATATTGGTGGTTTATTCGTACAATGATCTTTAACACTTTTTATACTGCCTCGGCCTTCCCACATCAGACGATAAGATAGGACAATCTAAAAACAAAACGACAACAACAGTATACAATGTATTTTGCAAGTATGAGTGTTTTCTTAATAAATGAAACACTTAAAATTGCCGAATAAAGACGAATACGGTGCCATACTAAGTCATTAATGTCAATCACTATAAATTTCAGTTTCAATACAAACACTTGTATTTCATTTCCTATTGATAATTGCTTCTGTTAAGTTTATTTTCCATTCCGTAAATAAACATTAACCATGAAGTATTTTTGTTTTATTGAAGACGTCACTGAGAAGTATGAATTTGTGAGGAGGATACATGTAAGTACAAATATAACAAAATACATTTCTTGTACAGCAATAAATATTCCACGTACCGAATCACTACTTATTGGTCTCCAATACACACTGGCTCCATACAAATCTTGTGCATACACCAGATCCAACATTAACATAAGAGAACACACTTTGTTTAAAGCATACATTTCAAAATAGAAATTCGTGTTCAAATACTTATATAAAAACTGCTGTGTTTTGAATATAGTTTCAGTGTTCAAGGCTCACGCGGACAGCCTGCTTATATATGCGCTCAATATATCTGCTATAGTAACTTCGTCAGATGGTGATAAAGCATAATTCATTGCTAAATGCCAATAAGAAACAAAGTGCCAATAATGCAATAAACCAATATTATAGAACGTATTATTCCGCTAAAGCTATGGAGCTCACAACTTGTTCATATTTAAATACGTTATTAAAAGTTTTATTCGATAATGTTTACTACCTATATTTCTAATTGTTAGAGATTAATTTTATTCGAGTCCGTTGTGAACCAAGTTGGTATGAAGAGGATGTATTTACGTCAACAAAAGTTTATCAAGGGTATTGACTTGAATGTTATCGGACAAATGAATTTTCGTAGCTGCATACACTTTGTGACATCATGCTATCTGCTTCCTCAGGGTAATTTGGCTTTATACATTTTTTCATGCTTAGGTCAAATAAAATGAAAACGTATTCGTGTACAAATTGTTTACTTATTCATTTAAGAGATGACATTTCCGTTTTTTACAAGATATTGAGTTTCTGCTGGTTATTGTATTAAATGATGTTTCTGATTATATAACTCATTACTGCATAACGCGCACGCTATGTTAATTTTGCATTCTTTTGATGGATCAAAGTCTGTCAGATGACTGATATGAATAAATACGTATTTAATAAGAGTATCGAATATTTAGTTATTTGCAATATATTGGCGTTGTGTAAAGAGAGATGATTTTGAATTATAATTTATTTGCTTAAAATGTGGTTGATAGGCAATCAGTCGCACAATTGTAAGAGTAAGATGATTCAGAAGGATGTTTAGAAATGATGATTCCTGTTTACAGGTACGCATATTAATGGTTTGTAATGATATTAACTTTAAAAAGTTTGCATGATCACGCACTTGGAAATTCATTGAAAATGGGTAATGAAAACATTTGTTGCAATATTGAGTATTTGTTTAAATGTGGAATATATTAATAACGACAATCAAATATTAAATACGAGTATATGATCTACGAAATATTAAATTCGTACATTTAGTGCAACCTTTTCAGCAAAGTTTCAGAGTCTTTTCGACTCGGTGGAAGACTCTAACCATAAGACCACCCGGTACGGCGGGGTAATGCTTATCGCGAGCGCCAAACATGCCCCATGGGAAACATACGTTAACGCTAACTTATTGCATTTTCACGTAAACGCTGCATTCTGATCAGAAAATTCGCCCACGCAACCTTTTATTCATACCCCGATGAACCGGCTGCGTATGAACATTTGCTCGTTATTACTCAAAGCATTACTACTTTTTCATTCTGTATTTGCAAAATGACGTCATTGTTTTGCGCGAACGTTTACGATGTATACTCTATCAATCGAAAACAAAATGACTGATTTATTGGTTCAATTCTTAAATGATACAGTTGAAATAGTGACTTAACACGGCGGGTTAACAAGGTCGAACTCTAGTTGACCGTTGATTTCGATAGCATTGTTAACATGGAGCGCCATGAACTCGGGTGTCTTAATATGTGGGAAAACAACGTATTCCTTATGCAGAGTTCTTAAATAATATTTCATAAGAGAAACGTCAGCTTCTGGAGCTTGTTTAGTGCTTGGTTTGATATATTGTAGTGTTTCCCGTTGTCTGTGTTAATAACACACTGTCTCATGTATGACAAAATATTTTGAATGGAAAATATTCAAGATTGATAATACAACGGCTAGTTTTTTCTTACAATTAGCATCAAATGTCATTTTCCAAGCTTGTAAAAACTACTACCACTACTACTACTACCACTACTACTACTGCTACTACTACTACTACTACTACTGCTACTACTACTACTACTACTACTACTAAAATAAACATATCGTTTGATGCATTTAATGTATTATTTAACTGCGTTAAAAATCAAGACAATTTGACTTCCGGTTTTTGTTCGGCGTCGGATATTTGTGTATTGGGCAATTCCTATTATTGTGTATGACGTCACCGGTTTTCGCGAACTTTTGTTTTCGACATGTGTTGAGTACAAATGATGTGTTATTTCATTGGAATATATGCAATTAGATTGTTCTCAATTTGAAAGGAAAAATGCCTTTTATTTAGTATAATCATTAATATATGTAATATATATACCAAAATATAACCGAATAAATCAATTAGAGCACAATTAACATAAGCGACCATGTTTGCAATTGATCATGCATATAGTAATTTATTAACACATGGACATAACAATGTTAACAAAGTAATTAGCACAGACAAGCAATGATTAGTTATACATGATACCCATACACTAGTCGGTTTTCATACCTATTCGCATGTACAATAATGCCCCAGAGGAGACAGAGTACTGAATCTGAAGAAGGCCTTTTCTTAAAACTCAGTGACAACAAAGAAATGTGTCACGTCTTCTAAGTACCCTTGTACTGGTGGAATACTTTAAATGCACTAAGTGGTCATATTGGTCACATTGCGCCTCGGTTGTAAAAAGTAATAAAACCGAGTTCCGCTGTTTAAAGGGTGTGAAGAGGTTACATACACAACATCTATCATCCTCTTCATCAGATAGGTCCGACAGTTTTGAAATTGCCGACCTCTCTGATAAGAAGACTGGTCATTTTGAACATTAGGTTTTGATCGGCCAGGTTTTGTAAATGTGTGTAAAGCTTCTCTTTTCAGTTTCTTATTAGATTGACATCAATCAGGTGATGGCACTTTACCTTTTTATTACATGTTGGTGATATTCTTTAATTTTGTTGACAATAATATCCCCAGTAATAGATTGCCCACTGACAATGTTACTCAAAGCTCTGCGCTTTTTCGTTGCTGTTTTTTATTTGGTTTGTTCAATACCATCAAAGAAGTATGCAGACTGTGTTTCGTTATAAGACTAATGTTGTAACAGATTATCATCTGCTATATTTATATATTTCAGAACAGCGGATGGCTGGAAGAGTTTGGCGTCAAATATATTGGGGTTGAAACGAAAGATACGGGCTTTCCTGAAAGATGATTGCACATTTACAGGAGTAAGCCCAGAATTGCATGCCTTGTATCCAATTGAAAATAGTGTTTTGTTATGCACTCTCCGCAATTCTCTCGCATGAATGTGTTATTCAGTTTGTTATAAATTCGTTCGAAGGGGCCAAAACACCCAACATCCATAGGATGACGGACATGGCTGGTATGCGTAGGCAGTACATATATCAATATATTGTGTTGTTTGGCTCAGCCAATTGATTCAAGGGAAACATGTGATCTGTGCCCATCATACATGATGTTATGGATACGGGTTTTGTAGTGTCCGAAATAACCATGGTTGACTTATGGGATGTGGATATTCCCTTTTCATCAACATTACACATCTTTTCTGGTTAACCTAACAAATCATGTTTACTCAACATGCTGTGCAGAGCGTTGAAGTAGTTTGTGACAAATTAACTGGATAGTGCCTGAGCTCGCTCAGCACAGATTGTTAGTTCATTCGATACTTCTTTTTGTTTTGTTTTCTTTCCTTAAATGTACAATTCCCACAAATGGAGAGATATATTTCTATATATGAACATTTATTTAGGTTTTTATTTCAGAATTGTTGTCTTTCATCTGCAAGAGGAAGAATTTAGTGTTACTTAAAACAGTTTTGCATACGTGGAACAAATCCAGAATGAAAATGAAAAAAACAAACCCTGACTTCTACAACAGACAAACCAAAATATTCCTTAAACGTATAACCTATGCTAAACGCATCAATATCCCAAAGACCTTTTCTGTATCTTTGTTATTTTTTACCACACATTTGGCAAATTTGTACTTCTACTAATTATTTCCTGTTTCGTTATTTCTTTGTATTTTGTGTGTGTTTTTTTATATCTTATTTCGCCTCTTTCAAATGGTCGCTAAATGTTATTATTTGATGTGGATGGTATGTACCATGTAGACGTTTTGTATTGTACAAATATTAATGGAAATAAAAAATTATGCGTTAAAACACCAACAACAACAAAACAAAACAAAACAAAACCTTTATAATTCATGTTTATTATCACCATAAAAAAGGCTCTAATAAAAACACAAAATTCAATATGTTGAAATACTTGACTACTTACAGTACTGAATTTGACTTTTTACTACTAATTCTACTACTTGTATCTGTTATCAGTAATTAGCCCAAAAATATATCTAGATACATACAGAGTGTCCTATACAAAATTAGATCATTATATCCAGCAAGCCTCCGGCCTATAAAACCTTTAACTAAGCAAATACATTAATTGTTGCTCAGAAAATGAATAATACTTATCTATGTATCGCATCATTTCCTACCTAGTGTTAAAACAATAGAATACCAAACTTCAAAATAAATTCGAAATGTAACCCCCCTTCCCAACAACTGGGGAGCACAGTAACTCCACTTACTGTAACCGGTACTAATGAAATTCTCACGAAATATTATATGCATATGGCAACTGCAACTGAGAATCTAGTAAAAATGTCATTTTATGTTTAATAAAAACAATTGAAATAACTCACTTTTAAATGCATGGGTATAAAGAAAAATGATCGTCTTCGTGTGTTAATTTTGTGAGTACCAGTTACGGTAATTGGGGCTACTATGCTCCACAAGTTTTAAAAAGGTGGTTACATTTCGAATTTCGATGCTGATATGACGATTGCCTGTACGAAATATTAAGGGGTTCAAGAAAATTGTAAGCCAGAGCTTTCCGAGTTCTCCTTCGTACAAAAGCTTCTTATAAAACTTTATATATTGCAAAGGCAGAAAAAATAAGCCTTCCATTTTGTGAACAACATAGCAATAAACTGTTCAATAACTTTTAAATTCCTAACTGTACAGCTACACGATTTATACCGAGGTTAATTGAATAAATGTAGATCATCCTGCGAAAATAAATACACTAACTATCCACAAATCCTGTGTAAACATTAAAAATCAGCGGTACCATTAATGTTTTTTTCTCACTTACACTATCCCAGTTTGTAACGTACGGTCTATACCCTGAAAACATTATCCCCATTTACATCGATCACAATGATTAACATTTATAAAATGTATATGCATTGATTTTCTGCATAAATGAACACACGTTCGCAGTTCTTGTAGTGGTTAATAATTTACAAATGCTTAAAGTTTTAAAATTCAAGTGATTTTTTCGCAACCTCTTCTACTGGTGTATCTGCGTCATATGTAGCAGTCTGCATCTTCTCTGTCCAGTAATGTCTCAATATGCACGTGGCTATGATGATGATGAGAAGCAACAGGAGTGACAGACCGACCGGAAGTCCAACCTTTAGAAGTGTGTTGTCGTTGCCCTTGCCCACTGACATTCCTGAAAACACAGTTTTAGTCACAATATTTGTACAATATGTTGTGCAAAATTATTGTCGAAAAACTATCTTTTATTCAGAAAGTCAATAGTAGTAATAATAGAATGCCTACACAACAAACAATCTGGCATTACATTGTTTTTCACCTTTATTAGACATTTTCTTAATTGATAAGCGCCTTAATAAAGTCATATTTCATTTCACATCTTTAAGAACAGTTTTGTTGCCACAAAAACGAACTATGAAGTTTTACCTTACAGTTTACTTATTTTAGTAACATCTGTATAAATAACACTTGTTGCGGCAATCGTTTTGCTGATTTGATAAAATAATATTTGGTTTATGATGAATGTGCTTATTTAGATACAGGAAGGCTGATGAGATCGGTGATAAACAAACACGTTCGAATTGTTCAATCCAACAGGAAGTTATTAATAACATATATTTTATAAGAATACAAAATGCAGATATGAAGTTATGGAAATGGGTTTTGTTTTACCTGTGTTACAGTTTCCACTGGTTGGCTTGTTTTCAGTAACGTTGATTGCCGGGTACCTACATGTGAAATGCTCGAAGTAATTGTCGCAGACGCCTCCTTTTCTACAGGGGTTTACTGTTGCATTGCACTCGTCAGGCTCTGTTATACAAATTTTACTCTGCGATAAATTAGGCATGTCGTGGGAAACCCGAGCTAAATGCATGTGCAATGTCCGTCTACAGTATATTTATGTTTAGAAGAGACTTATTAGCCTGTGCGGACTGCACAATTTAATCCGGGACGACACTTTAGGCATATGCGTTAATCTCGTTTTTCCCACGACACCCCTCAAATATTGTTTTTCAATTAACGTACCCTGTATAATGCTTTTTACTTTTCTGTGTGGCAATTATACAATTCTGAAAATGATTAGTTATAACACCGTTTTAATCAATTTAGCTGAATAATGTATTAACTTCGGAAAATCATAACTTGCTGATGAATTCCTTCCAAACACAAATATTTGAAACTATTTTAATATTTAATAAATTCATGGAACATGGAACTGCCTCTTTACCAAATATTAATAGCACTGCACATCGGCTCTCGCCAGGGACTCTGAAAAGTATAACATACTAAATTTCATTGCTGCATAATGCAGTATCGATCATGATGCTTTTTAAATGAATGAACCAGTTATTAATGAAAGGAGAATGTTAATCTATCATGTCAAAAAGTAAAACATTCATGAATTCGTTTTCATACTTGATTTGAAATACATAAACTTTCAGGACATGTTTGTATTTATTTATTTGGGGTTTCAAGTTTGATTTTAACACACTTGACTAATCTAATAATATATGCCGTATAGAATGAGATTACCCTTGATCAGAATACGCCATTCCACAGGCCTGGTGGATGCCCTTCATTCCAAGGTCATGTATGTCTTTCCACGCACCTTCCGTTATAAGCGTTATATTGCGTATCGTGGTGAATATCATGTACCGTGGACCGGACGTTAGAATTCTGAAACGCGTAAATTTATAATGAATGTACCCTTTTAATCTTTTATGAACTGTTTTTCAACGTAAACAGTGATAAACACAACAGTGTGGCTATTAACAGTACAAGTAATATAATACAAAAAAGAGGTAAATTCTCGAAATATCTGTTCTCAAATATATGGGTTCTTACATGTCGTTCTGGTTATCTGTACCGAAAGGCAGGAGCTTATCGTATTTATTTGCAAGATCGGCGGCCTCATACGAGTGCTTGTAATATGGAGGTAGCGTCAGGTATTTTTCAAATACCGGGCCATCCGAGTGACAGGGCACTGAATTGCCGATCGTAACCCTCAACTAAAATGAATAGAATGAAAGGAATACATATACTTTAAACATGCTTAAGAGAAACAAATATCCTTTGTAAATATTTCTAGATTACCTAACATAGAAATGTATCTAGAACAAAATTGCATTTATTTCCAGCATATGTTTGACATACTGCATATAGGAAAGATAACGGTTTTCTTTAAATCAATTTCTGTATTGACTTAAGTTTCATTTTGACAAAGAGAAACAATGTATTACAACATATATAATTGTCTTTGCAGTTTCATAATAAAACGTGTTACATGAATTAAAATTGATTTTATAATTATTTTAATATCGTCAGTTCTCACTATATACACCTCTCAAGACATGTTACCTTTATAGGGGTCCTGCAAAACGGCCCAATTCACTACTATTGCAGAAATGCAACGTATATAACAAACACACAATGTACCGTTTGTTGTGTTGGCTTTGTGTTGTTGTTGCATCAATGAGGCTTCTGTTATATCAAACAATCGCTTTCAATAATTTGTGATTGTCATTCGTTTATTTAGAAATGTGTGTAGGCGTTCAGGTTGTGTATGATGTGTATTGTAAAGGAATTGGTCACTCTTCTCAAAACAGTAGCCATTGTTCAAATTTAGTTTTAAAGAGGATATATAGATTTAACCACATATTTATAACAATCAAAATGATATCCTTTTTTTGTTCATTTCGAAAAAAATATGGTTCGACAGTTTTGCAATAAGTAGCATGATTTATACCATGTGTAATCGGAATATTTACAACAAACATCAAGTCTTCTTCTGTCTTAAGTAATTATCAACACAATCTCAGAACAATAACACAACACTAATATGTGACAAATGTTTTTATGTTCGCTACCAAACAAGACAATATTCATACTTCAATATAATAATAATAATAATAATAATAATAATAATAATAATTCAAGTCACAATATGCGAACATAGCATGATAAATAGGCATGTTAAAAGAAAAGAAGAGAATCTCTCTATACGCACTGTTGTATGGTTTGTACATGAATTAGTTCTATGTGTATGAATATGACCTTATGTCATGACACATTCATTTAGAAAACACATCGGCTCAATTACATATATGCTATACACGTGTTGATATATGCAAACTAAAATAGTGAAGGAAAGAGACATTAAATACATACTGAGATAGAAATAAATTAACAGGTTTAATATGAATATGCAAATCATTGTAACTAAACATTAAACAAAAAACAATGTCATAGAACAAGTCAGTAATGCATCTATTCAGACAGGTGCATTTATTTTTTCCAACATCGACCTTCCTGTGTTAGATTTATGATGCTTCATATTAAGCATAAAGCAACAAAGGTATGCATTGTGAATAACTTTTAAGCCTGAGATATAAATCACGAAAACATACGTCCATAGTTCTAAAAGTCAATTGCCGTTTTAGAGATAGGTGCAACAGGTGTCTCATCGTCATATGTTGCTGTCTGCATCTTTTGTGTCAAGTAATACCTCAATATGCACGTGGTTATGATGATGATGAGAAGCAATAGGAGGGACAGACCGACCGCAAGTCCAACCTTTAATATTGTCTTGTCGTTGCCCTTTCCTACGGTTATTCCTGAAAATACAATTAATGACGCACAATATGAAATTTGTGGTTTTGTTGTCATTTAACAGCAATGGAAAAATGAAAACAATGATTTTGCTGTTTGCAGTATTGTAAATGTTACGACCAAAACTTAGAATTAATTTAATTAAATACAATGTATATCATTCTTTAATCAAGTCAGCATGCACATATGAATTTTATTTTTAGTAAATAAACACACTAACGTATGTTTACCTGTATCGCAGTTTCCTATATGTGATTGATTTTGCGCTTCATTGGTTGACGGGTAAATACATGTGAAATGTTCAAAGTAGTTGTCACAAACTCCTCCTCTGTCACAGTGAGTTGTTGTTTCTTTACACTCGTCTTTGTCTGATATAACAATAGTACAGGTAGGAAATAAACATACTACTACAATCTTCGTACGCATAAGTATATTTTAATGCTTATTTCTAAACATATCACTCGCACATATACGATTAATATATTTTTTACTAATTTAGCTAAATACTGCTCTTAAATTACCTAGTATTAGAAGCACTGCACATCGACTCTCACCCGGAATTCTGAAACAATTGTATTAAACAGACAATTTATAGCTAATCTGTAGATACATTAAGCAAACAGTAGAATATAAAATCGACCAAACAGCTAAATAATAGTTATAGAGATATATCTTATAGAGATACAATGATTACCCTTGATCCGAATACGCCATTCCGCATGCCTGGTGAATGCCCTTCATTCCAAGGTCATGTATGACCTTCCACACACCTTCCGTAATAAGCGTTGCGTTGCGTTTCGTGTTGAATATCATGTACCGTGGACCAGATGTTAGAATTCTGAATAACATAAAGTCGAACATCTTTATGAATGCCTTTACAACATAAACATTATCCAAAGTATGACTTTTCTTATCAGGGACTAATGCTTGAAAGAAACTGTATGTTTAATTAATCATTTAACTAAACAGTTCCAACTGAGGGATGAGTAATAATAAGTATGTAATAAAGTAAATACATATACATTAAACTAGAACGGCAGTAGTCGAGGCATATTGCTCTGCATTGAATATATAAATATTATCGTCATAACCAACTGTAAAAAGCATATATAAAAATTATATATAGTATTTTAGATCATCATCTAGATGACATTGACGAATAACACTCTAACTATTGACGTCATGTTGTAGATTGTCGTGACGTTAACGTAGATTTTTCGTGATTTTTACTATATTTTCTTTTCTTTATTATCACGAAAAAACCCCCATACATTATTGGGATACATGGAAATCTAGGTAAATATTGAATAAAGATGAGTGTATTTAGCGAGGCTTAGAAACCCTAAACCACGAGAACATGCGAGTGGTTCGAGATTTTGTGCTGAGCAAAGTAGTCTCTGTGTATTTGGGGCTAGTTGTACTTTAAAAGTTGTCGAATATCCTTACCAAATATGTCTATCTTATCACTATTGTATAGTTAAGCATGACAGAGTGTGTTTAAGTATTACTCTGGAATATAATGTTCAAAAATTCTGTTTCTTTTTGTATATGCGTACTCTGTAAACTTACTGGAATTGAACAATTGCTGTTTTCATCACATTTATTACAACTAAAAAAACTAAATAATTAGCCAATTCCTAATGTATTCCTCTTTTACAAACACAAACATAAGTTCGTACGTATCATTCGCGTTGTCTATCCCGAAAGGCAAGATCTTATCGAATGAGCTTGCGAGGTCGGACGCCTCGTACGAGTGTTTGTAATATGGAGGTAAGGTTACGTCGAGTTTAAATACGGGTCCATCAGAACGGCAAGGTACTGCATCCCCTATTGTTATCCGCAACTAAAAAACAACAAAACAAAATAAAGTGTGAAACTGTATGACCAAGGCACACTAACGTAAATACGAATTCAATTGACGTGATGTGAAACGCATTAATCCGATTAATGTTTGCATTAATTTATAAGATAACCATTGGATCAGTTCAATTATATATTTCGGTAACTAGTACGTAATACGTAATTCACAATGCAAATAACAATAAATTAATGTTTTAAAAAAACATATATTTATCACAGAGATATTGACTATCGTATCGCAATATACTATAGAAGTCCTCCGAAATACCTTGATTGGAGTCCGACAAAAGGGTCCAGTTGTGACGTATCTAGAAGAACCATCGAACTCTACTCGTCTGTCGGAATAGTCCTCGGCATACAGTGAAAGATAAACAACGTCTCCTACAATAACCTGGTTGGTTGTCGTAGAGTAGATTATCTCGCACGTTTCCTAAAAAATGAGTCTAATGATATTAAAAGTGCGTCATGTGTAAAGGACCCAGTGATTCTAATACAAGAAACGAAACATGTTACTCGACGCACACATCCACATCATGGTGCTGTTTAGCAATTGTATATTATGGAATCCAATACGTACCGAATTAAGGAAAGCGTTGGATACTGGACTGTTCTTCTTGGACAATGTTTCCCAATGGCATTTTACCCTATCGCCGTCTCCGTCAAAAGGAAACAGGCGTATTGTGATGGTGCACCCTTGGGGTACTCTGATGATGAGGAATATAAATCAGAAGTAATATGTGTCACTGCGGGTGATAAAAATTGTAAAAAGCATGTTAATGATTATGGACAAGTATGACCACAGTTCGTGTTATAAATAACATATAAAATTAAACCACACGAACACTATAATTATTATACTGAAAGAAATGCATCTGAACCATTTTATTGGGTACTAGTCATAACAATGGGATAACTTATATTCTAGGCCGTTTTAGCGTCCCGGTGCTTGGGGGCTTCAAATCTAACTTTAACCTATCCGGGGCGTCTAAAATCGGAGTTGCACTTTAAACTTTCGTACCTGTAAACCGGAAACACGTTCACCAGAGGGCTGATGTTTGGCCTCTTGGTGTCATTTCTCACGGCCATACTCAGACGCGCCTCTCCAAGACCATCAACCAGAGTGCCGTTCGGGTGTGTAAACCTTTTAAAAAGTACATTTGCGTTTAAGTAGCATTAAGGTTTGTTAAAAGTATGGAAATGTACACTGTATCATAATTGTGCATGTGTTTTGTATCTTCACATACTGTTAATGCAAATAACATTTCATATTATTACATGTGTTTATCTCTGTTCTAAACGGTCCCTAATCGTATTATATTAAAGTACATGTCCAATCCTGAAAACAGCAGGACATACGTACATTGAAGTCATTTAACATAAATAACACATCATGCGATTATATTTTGTTTATTTATACCCGATTCGAATATTTTCTTGGTCATCCTGATCGTCGAACTGCATTTCCACCGATCCTACACCAGATTCCCAAACCGTTTCGTGGAAACGATAACTTTCCGTGAAATATAAATGCGATAAGTTAGAAATTAATTTATCCAGATGGCATCCGTTAGTGCATTTCCAACTATATCCCTGAAAGATGGCGGGTGCTATTTGGGGGTCTCGTACTTGAAGAGTACCGTCGTTAAACTTTTTGTCCACAACGTTTTTGCAATTTGTCAACAAGGATGGAATTCCACGTTGGCATTTTTGTATCAAACTGTCAATACTTCCACGACCCTTCCATATGAGACGGTACGAAAAGACGATCTGAAAAGAGTCATTACAGATGGACACACGTGTTTTGTTGTAAAATCTACTACACTAGATTAAAGGTTCAAAAACAATATCCAAGAGTTTGAGTCCAGCTACGTGCCACTTTCGTAATATATTTTCTATGTACTCGCAAGGCTAACATCCCACGTTTGATTTTCTGGACTAAATAATAATAATTCTACTTTAAAAACATAATACACTATAGTCACTACATAGTGTGTCAAAATATAATTTTTAATAATAAGCATTGGTTTGCAGGATAATTTAATGTAAGCACTGAAATGAAGTACAATCACCATTAAATATTTGCTGGAATTTTAATATAAGACCAGCGCCAAATCTGTATGCAGTTAACCATATTTTAAATTTTAGTTGAACCGTGTGACTGGTTGATCAAGTTGACGTACCGAGTTATTCCCTGTCGGTCTCCAATGCACACTTGCTCCGTACAAATCCTGTGAACACACGATATTTACCCATAATGTCAACAGTACAATTTTATATATCAAAACATCTTTCAAACTAAGTTTCAAACTTTTGATTGTCAAGGCATACATTTTTTGTAATAACACGAGTTGTCGAGCAATTTCGTGCTTTTATATGCGGGAATAAATCTGAGTTAAAAGGTGTCAACGTTATTTATAAATGCAAGTGATAATGCATATTTAAGAGTTTAACAAAAAGCTCAGAGTTACAATCGTTATCGCGCATTTAATCGTGACGAAAACTTTGATAAGGCTGATAAAGCCAATGAGCTCATACTCAAAACTCACATTCTTTTAAGTATCAAACAATGTTATTAAATGCAAAATATCACAGTCTTGAAATCAATTTTTATACGTTTTCTTATACAAACAGATTCACATGGTAATTTCCTCTGCCAAAGACGTTGTATTTGTGCCAGCGATGGTCAGCTGGTATTTTGTTTGTTGGTTAACACATTTACGCAACAATGTTCTGGGAAGTTTGGACATCGGCCAATGTACAAATACTTACATTTTGATGGTGATCCAAAACACTGCCTGGAGGCAGGAAGTTTTTAAGCATTCTTTATTATACGGAAGTCGGGTAAACTTTGCCTCAGAATGCTGTATTTTACATGCTCAGCACAAGATAAGGTAAGGTGAATTGCTGCGTTTTCCGAGCGTTTTCTAGTTTTTATGAGGAAATGGAAAATGTTGCAGTAAGTACTCACATTGATATCGTTAATAATAAATAGTACTGTTTTACAAGTAAGATGGGTTGCCTGGTTAAAATCACATATCCTAACCTATGGTCCATCGATAAAACGTGCATTTAACATTATACAAATATGACGATCTAAGTACTAAACTGAACGCATTAATTTGAGACAAATTTGAATATTCACATTTATTCATTACTGTGAAAAAAGAACACAAAAAAGCTCTTAATGAATAAATCTGGGTGAGGTTCGGGCGCCCGTAAACCGGTTTAAACCCCCAATGCTTTTTGTATTGTGCTGTTTCGTTTCTGGCAATTGTTCACTAAATAAAAGTCATTGCGCTGCTAAGTGTTCTCTCCTGCTGATGAAGCTGGAGTTTCACTTTGTTTATAATTGCTTGAACAAAATATTTTGAGCATTCTCCACACCCATTTCAGAACGAACATTGTTAGATTATTGTTGAGTAGTTAGTTACTCGAGTGGTAGCGAAAATGGGAAACTAGTATAAAAGTTCCAACCACGATATATTATGTAACAATGTGTGTACGTGTGGCATCGTGACACAGAGTACATGAAATACATACATAGGCATAGAATACATCAAACTAACTTACTCGAGTGCAACTAAAATGTGAAACTAGTATATAAGTTCCAAACATGATGTGTTACGTAACAATGTGTGTCCAGGTGGCATCGTGGCATAGAGTACATCAAACTAACTTACTCGAGTGCAACTAAAATGTGAAACTAGTATATAAGTTCCAAACATGATGTGTTACGTAACAATGTGTGTCCAGGTGGCATCGTGGCATAGAGTACGTCAAATATATATATGCATAGAGTACATCATATCCTATTGCTACAAGTAAATCGATATAATAACAAAAACCCATCGTATAAACTTAAGCTATATACTATCAATATTATAAGATCATGTTTATTCCATCGCTATTAATAGATGGGAAGATGATCACGAGTGACAATAAGTCAAGTGCTACAACTGTGTTATTTTCAACAATTAAATTGCTATTGTTGTCTTGTTATAAAAATAAAAAGAAATACAACTATTGATAAAAAAGTTGTTTGATTAATAAAACTCGATTACATTATGTATTTTTTGGTCTCGACGAAGTGCACGCGGAATGTACAGTCAAATAATGATAGCAAGGGTGTTAACATTGGAAAGACCAACTTCTCAAAAATCCATTTTAATGCAGAATTTTGCACTTATTCTTTTAAAAATGACAGAAAAATAATATAAAAATAGTATAAATAAAATAGTATGTGAGTGTTGGATAAAGATCAAGTTTATCATGCTCGGCTCGAAACAGGGACCGCTCGGCAAGCCTTACGCTACCGTGTTTCCCAACCTCGCATGGTAAACTTTATTAAACACTTATATAATATTCTCTATATATACGATGTGGATGTTAGTATTAATTGTTACTTTTGAAATATAAATAATTAATAAAGTGGTAAATGAACACCAACGACACTGGACACAAATGCCTCAGAAATATTAAACGGAGAAACCGTGTTAAACGCTTTAGAATGGTCAATATATGCATCATAAGAATACAATATTTTACTGAAAAATGAATATTGCTGTATTATTTTGGAAAAACAAATAAAGTCAGTTAAAAAAAACGTTGTATATAAGCAGCGACGTGCTGTACACTATTGTATTGTACCACTTTATGTTCAACATTAAAAATGCTTCTTTATAAACAAACTTTGCTTAAAGTATATAACGTACATTTTAGTACAATTTGTAACAAAGTGTTTTTCGTCTATTCAAATAATGACATAAACAATAAGAGGCCCAAATATTTCATTCGACAACGATTTCATGAAAATGTTTGAAGTGAATATTTCTCCAAGATATATTTGTACATTACAACAAAGTAGCAAATGAAATTCAAGTTTAATATAATTTCTTGGCACAGTACACCATCTTTGGTACTATATATTTGTTGTTTATTTTAAAGCATCGAAAACTTACATGACCTCTAAAACTGGTATTGAAATTTCGAACTGATATACAATCTTAAATATCTAGATATTTCCGGTAGACAAGCATAATCTTATTAAGAGTACCTGGTGGGAATACATAGCTCGTGTTGTAACGATTGGAATATTTGGGGTTATTCAGGACACTTGTATGGTAAATGTGTTAAACGTACTCAACGTGATTTTATCAAACCTTTCAGTCGCTCCAAATTCTATGGGGATATTAAGTTTATCTTTATAACAGTAAACAATTTCGCTAATAAAGCCCATGGTTTATAACGAACAAAACAAACGTCAAAAACTGTACTCGTATATGGACAGGTAAGAACGCCACACGCATTGCTCCCTTACCCTTACCTCAAATTAAGAAACAAGAAATCACAAACAACTTTCACCATGACTGGTATCATTATCAGCTAAAACAAAATTGCATTAACAATAAGGAACATAAATGTGATAATTTTATATTTATAACATATTGTGTTGGCAAATCAAACAGCCATTAAATGTAAATGAACAAACAGTATCATTAGCAATAATGTAGAATTAAATGTAAATGAACAAACAGTATCATTAGCAATAATGTAGAATTAAATGTAAATGAACAAACAGTATCATTAGCAATAATGTAGAATTAAATGTAAATGAACAAACAGTATCATTAGCAATAATGTAGAATTAAATGTAAATGAACAAACAGTAGCATTAGCAATAATGTAGAATTAAATGTAAATGAACAAACAGTAGCATTAGCAATAATGTAGAATTAAATGTAAATGAACAAACAGTATCATTAGCAATAATGTAGAATTAAAACTAAATACGGGTTTCACTACCGCTGACTTAGATGGAGTTTCATATCTTGTACATTAAAATGAAGCAATATGACTTTTGATTTGGACGATTTGAAGATGTATAATCACACATTTGAACAAATCAAGATAATTGGGTCACATACAAACGACATCCCTATATAATAATATTATTATATAACGTATGTATCTCGTACGTGTTTGTGAAATAGGTAGACAGGAACTTTTAAATTCAATAAACTTCATTTTAGCGTCATTAATATTATGGTATTAGTTAACGATAACCGTCCGAAATATAGAAACACACAAAAGACGCAACCCGTTTACATTTGTTTTTCAAAATAAATTTTATTTCGAAAATTCCATAAGGATCCGTTTTATCATCGAAATATTGGCATATAAATCATTGATTGCCGACATGAATAAACATACAGAGTTAAATATTTAAATTATTGACCTCAGTTCACCTAAGTTCAGTGCCAAATTAATGTCCAATGCACTGAGTGACATTTACCTTCAAGTTGTTAAAATAAGACAGTGTTATAAACATGTATTGATCATACTTATATTACATGTATATGTGTTATGTTTGTTTTGTTGGTCAATATTTCTCTTTGCTACAACGGTATATTTGTAATTATGTCAAACCGCGAAATATGTTGCATCTAACACAGACCACCTATGTAAATTATTTCACTTTTATTCTGGAACTTTTCCAAAAATATTGCGACGAACATATTACAATAAAGGCCTATTTATCTCTTTGAATCAAGGATAATAATGTATACACAATAACACCAAATGGATCGCATTATGGAGTTTGACAGATATTAAATGGTATCCTTCGATATTTACACCCTGTCAAAAGCTTGCGAAGTTGCCTAGCTTATGATATATGAACTAAATGGATTGTCCATACCATATATTTATGTCGAAGATAGACAAATTGATGGTTTTTAACAGTCCAAATAAGAAAGGCATTAAGTAAGCTGTGAGGCTAAAAAAACCTCCGTAACGTGGCAACAACCTTAAGCTAACTTCTCATTTCAGAATACGAATAGCATGACTTCTTATACTTACGTGTGAATGTTATGTCATACTTTTTATTAATTATATTAATACTTTTTGCTTTTTCTTAAACTACATTTTTTTATATCATTGACCATGTTGCGGGGCAAGCAGATAATATTGGAGCTAAAGTATTATGGTACAATGTATGGGCCACAAACGACTTTACAAACACACTAAATCTCAACATTTATCATTGCAGTAGATTTGTACTCTCAACGTATAAATATCAACTATCTTATCAAATGATACAATCTTACCTACTGATAATTAAGCTAAATACTACGAGTCTTATAATAGTGTATATTGCAAGAAGTTATATGCATACATATACATGTAGTATGTTCAATTGTAAACAAAAACTGTATGCTAATCATTTAAGCCATCTATGTAATTTTAAATAATTATCTATTTAATAACTATCAAATAATTTGGTACAAGGATCACAACTTTTTTTTTCATTTTTTAACAATACGAAAACACAAAATCAAATAAATTGTGCATGTGATTCTAAAAATATTACAATTCCACACATTTTTTAAGAAGTAAAATAATTAAACATTTAAAATCTTCTATATTCACACATTTCAAGATTACAACTTCAAACAAAAGGCTGTGTATATGTGCATCATTTAATTTCCCGTTATCTTACGGATTGATGCGTCTAGAGTTGACTATACATTTTATTATTACGTGTATCAGCCCATTAGCCAATAGTATATTCTTCTCACCTTAAAAAGGAAGGCTGGCCGAATCAATATATATATATCTGATATGATACAATATTTGGCGCCACGAAGCGACATATGTATTATCTGTCTAAGTACCTCAGGAACCAATACAATTTCCACAAGCATCCAAATACGAGCTTGATATGATCACACCGCCGACACCGCCGAAACCCGAATAGACAAAATGGCTTAAGTTATAATCATTAAAAAGAAAAAAAAAGGGCAAATTGCTGTGCATTTGAAATTTTCTTTCTGATTTGCATGGTTTAGGAGATGCCGCTTTTATTACAACACGTATTTACAATCTCATGTAGATACAGCTAGAGCGAATCATCCCTTATCAGGATTCGACAACACTTTACTATATAATGAAATATTTTCATTATGCATAACTACATGTTTTTAAATGTTCATCTCATTTTCGTTCGCACATTTTATCATGAATTTATTTCTCAACACACTTGGTCTGCTTATTGAAAATACCAGATAATCGTTTTCAACCGACAATACAATTGCTCAATAATGTGCGCTTATATCGATACCCACACTCCTTTCTGAGGTCGGATCAACAAGCCCACGCACCTCGCCAAGCCGGCTGTGACGTCCTCCAATACGCCTTTAACTTCCTTTTTACTCCTATTTACTCCTCATTTCGGACGTTAGTGCGATAACTATACAAGTATCGTATAACGGGGAAAGCCAACGTCATGGGATGTGCTTGAAGCTTATATCTTAAAATTGGGAACTGCAACTTCCATGGTATTTGCTATATAAAAGGTCTTTAGCAACAGGCTTTGACTGGACTTCCGATAGAGCGCTCCACAAGGAACGGTAAGTAGTTAAATATTCATATCAACATTTGTAAAAAAATCATTTTATTAGATCATTTATAAGTTGTTTAAACATTATCATATATTTAATTTATAATAAATTTTTCTGAGACAATTGGACTGTATATACATTGCGTGATATTATATTTTATTGTATTGTTAATTCTATAATATTAAATACACGGAGTCATCATAAGCATTTAATCACACCGTTTAATTTACAGAGTTGATCTTGTTTCGGGTCACTGCACTTTTAGTTTAACCGAACTGAAGTTCTTACAATTTTATTTAAAAAAAAAAAAGGTATTACCATATAAATACTTCAAGATATGTACGATTACAATAGAAAACATAACTCACCAAACTGTGTGCTAATTTATATGTGTACATGTCTCATAACTGATAATTGTGCATGCATTCTAATTTAATGAGCCGTGTGTTATCTCAGGACTGCACCTGTAGATAAAATTAAAGTTAGTGTAAAGAGGTATCATTTGATTGCATCATGAGTGTATCATGTTAAATGAATTCAAATCCTTTACACCTGTCACCCGATGAATATGTAAATTTTTAAGTACATAACATGAAGATCTATTTATGGATAGAAACACTTTTCAAATCGTGTCCTTAAAACCGTCATTTCATATATACTATCTTAGAGACATATATATTACGCAGTAAACAACAGCTATGCACTGATACGCGCCAAAAAATCTATGTGTTTAACACTGATCTCATTTGAGATCTTATTCGAGTAAAAATATTGGAATGTTTCGATAATGGTGATGACAAAATTATGACACAATGTACAATATTAAACTCTAAAGTTCAATAAAAACTGATTAAGGTATTTGGGTTGAATATTCGAAGCACATTTAGGTTAAATATGTTTGGTTTTAAATAAACAGTAGTTTTATATTCAACCACCAAATTTAATGCTAAGATATTCAACGTTTCATCAAAATGCAGAACAGAATTAATTTAATCACTCGTCCCAAGCAATGAAAGTATTCATAATTTAATTGCCATGCAACACCGAGCATAAACTTAAATTTGTAAACAGGTGCATTACATGCATTCAACCTGTCGAAGTTTATATCTCTGTATATCCACGATCACGCAGTGTCAACATTTAATAAGTATATTACTCGCTGAATAAATTAGCAACTAAGGCAAACTTGAAAAATACCACCAGGGTATTACTCAGATTGTTTGTATAATATTTCGTATTCAGTATTTCCAAAATAGTGACTTGCAAAGATTTATGTGTATAGTTACATAGCAAACATTCCATTTGCAAAATAACGTATGCTTTAAAGACATAAGAAATAAAAGTCCGAACATATGTTACATGTATACTGCAGAAAGAAAGCAATTGTCATATAAAAGTAACAAGTAATATATTAGCGATAAAAGTATTTCATATATTATACAAAATTTGATCAATGTACATGTGTACGGTATATCTCATATGTTTTTATGGCAATTGTCTTTTACCAGCAACGATACTAGTTTACACTTTAAACTTTCGACCTTTGAACTCCATTGCTACCAATGTGTTACTGCTGATTACTCTATATGTCCGTACTTGACCATATAATTTAGTTAACAACAAGTTTCTTCAGTCAACATTTGGATCAATGTACAGTAAATGTAGCCTAATGATTTCCACAAGCCTCTGTTATAAGTGAGCCAAACAGGAAATACAGGTGTCTTCATTACCATGAGTCAATATTCCATCAATAAAATAAACACAGAGGCCTAACTATTAAAATAAAACGTAGTCCTAGTTTTGCAAAAAAAACAAGCTAATGTATTATTGTGATAATTTGTATTGGCAAGGGCAATCATTTCATGATAATCAAACATTAATTTGCAGGCAACTTTAGAAATAAGAGACAGTATTTTACACTTTGCAATTGACCAACTATTATATGAAGTTCATGTCGCTAGGGAATTTGTTGTAGATCTTTAGATTATTTGCTGACCTTGTAATCATTTTGTATATTTCAAACAACCAGTTCATTGCATATTATATGGCTAAGAATAGAGATTATTAAGAACTCCGTGTGATTGTTTCTCGTAAACTATTAAAAGTTCATGATTGCATAAAACAGATGTATACAAATACTGTAGTGAACATCTCAAATGCATTATCCAAAAAATTCGAAAACAAAAGTCATTTATCGAGAGACATTTTACACGTGAATGGTAATCATGAATGACTCATGGTTGATTGAAGACAATGTTTATATCCGGTTACTTTGTTGTATGTTCCCAAACATGTTCTGATAAATAGTACTTGCATTATCGTTTCTAACTATGGGACTGAAGGTTCCGATAAAGAACATATGTGATCTGTTGTTGTTAAAATAAAACGTGAATAACGAAACCGAACAATTGTCAGAATCCAACATTGCTTTATTCTTTACTATCTTATTTCAGAGCACTTGTTTAAATGAAATGCATGTATTACTTGAAAACGTGGACACAAGCGTGACCACGGTTAATATTCAACTACATTCCATTTAGTTATTGCTCATTTTTGCTAAAATTTAAATATTTATTGTATATGTTGTTTGTTAAATGGTTTCTTTAAAATACAAATAACATGTTAGCAACGACAAAACAATTGTGTTGCTCTTAAAGTTCTTATAATATTCTACAAAACATGCAATTTATTTTCATTCTCTGCTCTCTGTGAAATGCATCAGTATTAGGGGGATAAGAGTGTGTTGTTTTGGCCTTTGGGAACTTAAAATTGATAATAATCATGCATGCTGGCGGAGACTTGCAAACGCAATGTTCACATTTGTGCTTTGCATTGACCGTTCCAAGGCGGTGACCACAGTTTTATTCATGTGTGTTTTGTATTTTATAAATGCTTTTGTGATGTCCTGTGTGTTGTTTTTGGCAACTGGTTACTTGCCATAAATAATAGACCTCGGGCTGCTAATAAGGGTTCTCCTGCTGTCGCAACTGGAGTTTCGCTTTGTTTATATTTATATGGCTAAAGAAGTAACATACAAACATAAAGACATTATTTTTTGTATCAAAAGTTTAAGGATTGTCAATATGAGTGTCAATATTATATCTTCGTCACACTGTTGTTTTAGAAAAAAAGTTTCATGTTATAAATATAATAAAAGCGTATGAGTTAAAATCTTTAAATCCTTCTGATTTGAAATAACAGTTACAAGTTCTTCTATGAAAGAAATGTAAAACCTCTGCCAAAGTGTGTCGTAAAACTTTTCGTGTTGGCTTTGAAAGTTTAATTATGATCGGATTACAGCAATTGTCTTGTTATTGCGTGAGAACATATACTTTTCCTCCACTAGTCTCTTGGGGTGATTGTGTTTTTGTTTTATTTAAATGGGACATTTTGAGCCACGTTTCCGCCACCATACGTCCGCCTTCTGGTGTTGGTTAAGTTTTATTACTAAAGATGCAGCTATAATCGTACTGCGCAATTAAATACTTTATATAAAAAAAACTTAAATATATCGAATATTACATAATAGAATGATATAAACAAGATCTAAGTACTAAATATAGGAAAAGATAGTGTGTGTTCACGTTAATAATAGTATTGCATATTATTAAAATGGTAATATAAAATGATCTATAAAATCGTAGAAGTCGCAGAAGAAGATATTTTAGATATGCCTGTATTTTAATCTTAGTTGTACAGGTCCAGTGAAGTCAAAACTCTTTATTTAAAATCTAAAGCCACTGGCCGTATATATATATATATATATTTCATTAAAATAAAATCATAACGTTGTTAAGATCTGAAGACATCGTATAACAGGTAACGTTCAAATGACCTTCCGAACAATAAAATATCACCCCTGCTGCGCCCAATGAAATTGCTTTTTGCACAGCACAGTTTGGCCTCGGTTTTTGAAAAGGTGACGCATACACAGCTGATCCTCGGTCGGGAATATATATATATATATATATATATATAACATACATTTGCATAGAATTAATACATATGTATACAAGAAATGTGTCGTCTTTACCATTATCGCATATATTTTACTATATATTTAAGCCGTTTCTTGCAGTAAATGATAGAGTGTACGTTCATGTTACATATAACTTCTTTGTTTTGATTGCACCATATGGCATAAATATTTGCCAATCAGTTATAATTCCTGCAATCGAGTCCACAATCCACTCAATCACTAAAATGATCTTTATAAGTCGATGCGGTAAATTATGGCCATAATTACTCGTATTACGTGAAATCTACTACAACTTTATTGGAGTACCGCAAAATTGTGTGCTGCAAAACAAATATTATTTTCCTATATCTTCCAGTTGTATATGTTGTGAAAATCCCACAACTGTTATTCAAAAGTTTACTGTAGACGTAGCGATGTAACACTTTTTAGATTTTAGGTTATTAGGAGTGTGTTTGTCTTAAGGTTTTTTTATATCAATTGCATTTACCATCAATATGTAGAGGTGTTTGTAAAGACTGAAGTATTTACACGTACGAAAATTTAAGTGTTTTTTCCTACATAATTAGCACCCATCGCAATTAGATCATTGTATTTCCGTTTTGATAGTTTTGGCACATTCTCTTGGTCCCAACTTTATGCAGCTTTTGTATCGAATAATTTGTTTTAAGGACTATTTTTCAGTGAATACATTATCATTTCATGAAATCGTCTGACAATCAAAGAAAATAATGTCCAAAGGGCGTATGCAACCAGTGTACAAAAGACAAAAAATGAATAGAAAGAAAACATTTGTCTGTACATCACTGTTTTCATGTAGCATATGCATCGAAGTGTCACGTGTATTCACAAACTTTAGATCACAGTCTTACAAAATTGCACGACCTTTCTATTGCGTAGCGGAATTTATAAGCTGATTTTTATCTGAATTTGTACCATTACCAACTGCTAAGTGCAATAGGTCCACTATCTGGCTTATTTGAATAGCTTTTCTGCTTTCTATTACGTTTCGTGTTATCCTCATGTAGATCTCTAGCACCAGTACAGATATCAATGTTCTCCATTGCGGTGAATAACAATTTCAGCTTGAATCAAAAGTAAAGCAGTTTTGCTAAAGCAACACCGTTATTATTATCCACAGTAATATAATTTGATGTTAATAGGTGTAATTGCGTGCTCAACATAGGTTTTGTGTTCTCATTTAGAAATTATTGTATCCAGTTGTAAATAGTTTATACTTTAGCTTGATGTAGGCTTGTATGTGTTCAGCATAAAAAGTATTATGTATGCCGTAAGACGTTAGTAATACGTTTCTGGTTCTATTTGCATTAAGAAGACAAATGTACATGCATGTAACATTTACAATAGGGACATAAACCATTTCTTTAATATAGCTACTTAAAGGTAAGACTGACTAGACTCTTAACTACATGGTTCAAATGAAACAAAATTATGATAACGCGTTTAATTATTCTTTATGCTAAAAACATAGAGAGCCGTTTATACAACATGCTATCTGTTTAGTACTGGTGATTGACATGTACATACAGATTACCACCACTGCTTTTCAACAAGTCTTCACATTTTTAAGCTTTCATTGTCTATTCTTATGTCATCTCAACATTATAAAATGTCGCATACTAATTGATCGCAGTGGACAAGTTTGGTAAGACTGTCTAGACTCTAGAAGGTTCAGATGAAACGAATTTATTATAAGGCGTGTAACAATTCACAACGCTACACTAGGGAAACCGACCATACAACAAATGAGACGTGTCGTGGGAAAACCGGGCTTAATGCATGTGCGTTCGACCTAGATTAGCCTGTGCGGACTGCAAAGGCTAATCCGGGACGACACTTTACGCACATGCATTTAGGCCGGGTTTCGCACGACATGCCTCAAATTATTTGTTTAGAACTGGGATTTACATGTTCATTATGATTACCACCACTGTTTTTCAACAACTCTTCACACTTTCAAGTTTTCATTTTCTATTCGAATGTCAGATCAAAATTGTACAGTATTGCATGTTAACTGACCGCAAAGGACATGTTTTTCGGTGCATAGATCGCAATTATACAAATACACATGTGTTAACGATGATTGTATCATTTCTGGACAGTGTATATCTGACCCCAAGGACCCAGCGGACAAATGTGTTAAGACAAATGGATAATTGGGTTTATGGCTTTAGGTTAACGCCAATTAGCAAGACAACACATGGTGTATATATAAGCGTTCGTCCAGAGCATCTATTTTGTGTAATCAGAATCAGTATGCACAGCAAAATTTGGCCCCGGTTTTCGAAAAGGTGACGCATACACAGCTGATCCTTTACAGTTAATTTTCACGTGGATAACAATGGATATAGTGGTGGCGAGTATACATCTAAAGTTCACGTTAATTTTGTGCATAGTTTTTGTTGTTTACATATAAAGTTATACCACAACATTTTGAAGGCAACAATTTGATTGGCTCATGAAAATATCGTCTGAACGTGACCCCTAATGCGAAGTCATCAATCCAGTAAGCGGATAATATAGTAGCGTCAGACTGGAGATGGTTTTAATTAGATCGACCACTAGCCTTCTCAGACAATTTTACGCATATCCGTTAAGAACCTAATCTTTCTAACAAGCAAACACATCAAACCAACGCCGGCAAAAAAATTACCGTCCAGTCGGAGGTAGAATATTATAAGTTCAAAAGAATGAAATATATACCGTTGAACATTGTAAAATGAAGGGGTGAACCATAAGGCACCAACTTATTAAAGGATCATAAGAGAAGGAAACGACTAGGATCGTACCTTTGTTGACACGCCTCCTTGTGGTACCACTTATATGTTGTACAATGAGTATCATAACATACAAAGCCTGGCGTACGGGATAAAGTAATTTGCATTCTCAATACAGTTTAATATTCATAACTGTTATTAAGTAATTGAAACATACTTCCCGGTTAGTGTTCAGCAACATGTGTATTTAATTAAATATGAAAATTTCTTTGCATATATATGAATGTATGTGTTTTCTCCAACAGTAAGGGCGAACTGATTTAATTGTTTTTTAATGCCAAGGCTTCGTGGTGTATATTTTGCTGCATAATATTAAGTGCGGTTGACAATTATTTAAATAAAATTCACACATAAATGTATTAGATGTCATACTGTCAGTAATATCTCACACAGACACCTCTTTTTAGGGTAGGTTGTCAAATCTGTTTAACATTTAAGTGAAACCTATCGCATTCTGCTTGCGCCAAATACAACAAATGCGTTGATCAATAGTCGCTAATTGACTCATATTGAGTGACAGAAGCACTTGCAAAGCAACAAGCAAAGAGGAAACTCTTGTCCATGAAATTGACCTCAATCGAAACAACACGATTCACAAGACTTGCTTTCGACTACAAACGATCCAATTCATTAAACAAATGTGGAATCGAAACAACACAACAAATGTGGAATCGAAACAAGCTTTGTTTTGTTTCGCATGATATATTGGATAGAAATTGGCAAATTGACAACAATAATGGTTAGACAACGTGTATTGGTATATAATACACACTTGATGAAATATGATGTTAACAAATAATTGACAGTTTATATATACGAGTACAGGTCGGAGACGTCATGAAAGTTACTACATTTATAATTAATAAAGTTCTTAATTCATAACTACAATACCTGATACAATTATTAAGACAATACTATGAATGCAACACATACGTTGTGTTCGTGCTACTTGTTGACTTGTAAATTCGAATTCCTGCGTCAATAGCATGCGGGTTATAATATATTTGACAATAACTCCGTGCAAATTCTACAAGATTGGTACGCATTTTAAATATTCCGTTTTGCGTCAATATAATATTTATGTAAACCCGCTTTAGAAATTGATAAAGGCAATATTACAGGAAACATTAATATAAATAATAAGGATATCGGCTCTTTCAAGTGAAATCCCCTGTGAGAAAAACATCTGCTTTAACTGAAAAAAGCAATGATTTATTGACATTCGTTCTGCGTCATGTTTTCATTGAGAGTGTTAGTTCAGTGTATTAACGTCCGAACATTATATTCAGAGGAATATTCTAGAGCATCACAATATTTTATTAAAAGTTGGAACAAATGAATAACATATAATATACCAGATGCCAAACTAAATATATTTTTGTACGAAAGGTGATTGCACCAGTCTGTATTACGGATACAATTTGTTGTTTGAATGAATGACAAAAATCACGCGGTTGTTACGTGATCCAGTGTATGTCAAATGTTGTTGACCTTTCCCATTCTTTATTTATTTTTATAGAGCAAACCAAAGCTGCATTGGAGTAACTTGAACCTGAAATCACCTGCTAGTCAGTGCAAACGTATTAAATACTAATTGGTATTAACCGTAAACAATCCGTAAATATGCTTCCGTAATATATAAAATAATCAAATAACCAAATCAGATCTATCGAAAATAAAAATAGTCATATTGGAGCTGTGGCGTAATTTATAATATTCGTAAATGCTCAATTCGCCCAATGTGTTTGCACAGATCGTATTTTGCATGTGTTGCATTTTTAGGCACGGTAATAATCAAACAATAAATTATTTGCGGACTAAATGAACAGTGGGGATCTAGTCTGACATTTACTGCATGTTTCATCTATAAAAGTGTTAATATCTGTTTAGTACTTCAGTATATTGTTCAGGAAATGAGCATGTTCCTTTTCGTGATAATTGCGTGACTTGCGAATTGCACTAATCTCCCTGAGGTAAAGTAAAATCTGCCGACAGGAGGCATCGGAGTGTATATGACTGAGTTATATCTCGCAGTTGATAAATATAATTTTGGATACTGTTTTATTTTCCACCCGGTCATATAAACGTGCACACATATATATGTAGATGCATTTGCAAAAACAAGGATATGGTCAGTGCTGAAGTGAATGGTTTCAGTTCATGGAAATTGTTTGCATTTATTAGTTAATATTTTGTGTTATCGAAATCAATTATGCACCGTCATTGAATGTAAATAAAATATTATTTAATAAATATATCACGTTCATAAAATTTAATGCAACGCAATACATTACGTGCGTAATCAGACGGATTCTTTAGGTTTTAATTAAATATATCAAACAATAAATTGCAATACATGCGATACAATGCAACGCAATGTATAATGCAATATTTTATTTGAATTTGATTATCGAAGTTTTAATACATGGAACTCCACTGCATCGACAGTAACCTTTAATACTGTTAACACACGCCATTAATTTTAGGCACGTAACAAATTTTCCGTGAAACACAATATAGAGGAAATAAACATATTTCACACATATAATTTATACTGATAATAAAATAATACACCTCACTAATATGCTATTTGAAAAGTGCATTTTAGATGCGTTTAATGCTTGTAATTATGTTGCAGATATACAGAGGCGACAGACGATACTACGTCCACAACTATGCGGGTAGGTTTGCTTCAAGAAGCACAAACTTTCATGCTTTCCAAGATTCGTTGTAAAACTCTGTGAACCATGGCACATCAAGATTCTTAGAAGATGTAAACTGTCAATATCTCGATTGTGTTCATATTTGTTAATCGAAAGATAATTCACAGTTGTGATACCTAAATTAATTAAACCCATAAGCCCATGTGTAACTGATTTACTAATTTCCATTGTGAACGCCTTTGGCTTTTTTATAATAAGAAATTAAAATGGATTAAGCGTGTTTAAGAATTAATAATTTAAAATGATATCAAAGACCCGATACCATTTCTTAAAAGTAAAAAGATATATGTGTTTAACCACGTTATTTACAGGACAATGTAGGGTTGGAGAAGAGTGTGTGAAATTAATTTCCTATTTTAATATATTCATAAGGACGATCCATGCATGATATCGTTATGCATTTTGATGTGGGTAAACTCATTTCTAGATATCATGTTTGCAACAACATAATTGGTTCTTGATTAATTGAAAGAAATACGTCTACTGTATGCCTCGTCGGATACGAGAACAGCGTGATTCTCGATTATCTACAGATCATTAAACAAAGCCTCCAATTCGGATTCAATGCATATTCATTAATTTCATAAATCATTTTTATTATTGCAGAGATCAAATATTTCCACAGCAGCCGTCGTGAGCGCATTGATTCTTCTTTACGTGGCAGACACACAGGCGACCTTAGATTACGCCTGTGACCCTCGCTCCTCAAAGGTCACGTGTTTGCTGGGATGTTTGGGTTGCTACGACGCCTACGGTGGTCACATGTACAACATGGCGGCATGTTGTCAAGAATGCAAAGATACTCAAACACTCATTGTAGATGACGGACCTGCAAAATGCTCAGAAAAGTTTATCAAAGTGTCTTGGATGCGAAAATTTGGAAAATAAAGAATGCATTGACTTTAACGATGATTAAAATACTAACAACATAATAAAAAGAAAAATGAAACACCAAAATTATTTCATTTATTGAATCCAACATTTTTTCTGTTTCTGTACAATGTACTGCCGGTAAAAATTAAATTACGAGTTTTTACACTGTTATTTTTTACATTTTATTTTAATTAAGGCATCAAGTCATCGTATCAACAAGAACGAACGTCAAGCAACCTTTTATCCGAAACGGTTCGTCTTTGCTGATTCAAAAACATTGTGTAAAGGGTTTAATTTGCCTATCGCAAATTCCGGATAATTAAATTAAATGTGGCGTGGTATATCAAATCAATGTTTGAGGATTAATATTTCATGTTATGATAAGAACACATCTAGTGCATATGGCAGTATACAGTTCGTGTTTCGATAGTTCTTTTGGCAGCAAACTTGAGCGTAGATTTTGTGTAAGTGCTTAAATTTAATTAAACACGCACAATTGTAAACAATAATTTACTAGTTAACAGTTCTTTGTTGTTGTTCTGTTTGTTCTGCGATTTGCACACACACACAATTACATCAAACTGGAATATAAATATACTTTACCTTTACCTCTGATAATGAAATTCGTTTGACGTATATTTGCTTATTCAAGCTTCCCTAATAACTGAGTGTTCGTAATTAAAGCAAACAAAGACCGTTTGCCAAAATGACAATAGGCGCAGATAGTAATGATTGATCTTCATAATTAAATCTTTAAACTACTGCGCTCTATTTTAATTTAGGGAACGTTGTAATCGAATTGGTACGGGTAACTTAACTATACTTATATATAAATCTTCATTATAAGGTGTTAAGCCTGTCTTGTTTCATTTTATCTCCTACTATGTACTTTTGTATCTTAAGCGATGAACGACTTTCAGTTTCGAACCTTTTGTTTGAGGATGAAAATTATAAAGATCCGTTGAACATGTTGCGTGTATGCAATTCAACGAGATAAGAACATGACATTCAGGTATACGTGTAGTGGTATTGATTGTTTCAAAAAATAATATTCTAAAAAACCTCGTCTAGTGATGTAAAATTGCAAGTCGTCAAGTTGAACATACATTTTAGGATATCTCTTTCGTTGCACGCAATACAAATTAATTTAACAGATCAATTCGGTGTAAAGGAATTGTAATATATACTTTAAGTCACGCGTTTTAATTCTTCACAGCTAGTTCAAAATGTCATTTAAGGAAAATATGTCACGTTGCAAGATGCTAGAACTTGGAAAAAAAGTCGTTTCTATATATAGGTTAATTATATGCGAATAAATCTAGAGCTTTAACCAATCATTGTACTCGGATTAACTGAACTGTTAACCTAGATTACAAATAAGAAGACAGGATACAGCGCGTGAAGCTCGTTGAACGGCAATTAATCCTCTAACAATAGACTTTAAAGAAGTTTGAACTGTTAGCGGAAAAATTAAAACATACAAAAAAGGAAAAAAGCTGATTTAAATATAAAATAGTAAACACACGTTCGATTAATTAAATTGCGAGTTAGTTCCGACTTTCTGACATGAGCGTACTGTTAGTTACCGTGTGCGTTTTGCGTGTCAATTGGTCGTTGTTAGAAACCTGACGTCTATGACATTTGTAATTGTTCAGTAAACAATTGTAATTACGAAATTAAAGGAAGGAAGAGCTAGTAAACAAACGCTCTCATTACAAGCTACGTGTTCTTTACTGTTTAGTACTTTTAAAACACTGACATTATTCGGTATTTAATGTATTGCATACCTCCAAAGGTACGGGTTGCTTGTGTCTTATAAACGTGGCCAACACGTTCACAAAATAATTAGATTATATCATGGTCTAATAGGATTTTGTGTTACTTTTCATTAACCTTAAATTTGTTTCTAAAATACTTTAAAGTAATTAAACAGATAATTAATTAAACAAAATTAAATAATTTTTTTATACTTATGTTTGGTCAAATTTCTTGAATAGATGACTTTAAATAAGCATTTGTATGCCTTTCAAAGAAGTCGGAGCTGGCTATTTTGTTAGTTTTGTTAAAATCACCTACACAAAATCTACGGCTATCCTATTTAATCAACTCTACCATTTAGATACTAAATTGCTAGCTGTTTTGAGACGGTCCCTGCAATACAGTTGGCAGACGAAAATTCATCAACTGAAGTGGTGTATGAAATTTAGTGAAAATAAACTACGGGACCGATATATTTAATAAAAATTAAAATAAACACAATGAACACATTTGATAATAGTTTTTTTGTATTTATAAGCATAAGGTAATAATGAATCTAATCCCCATGTAGGCGAATCAAGAATACCAAGAAAACTGTTTATAACAAAAATTAATAATGTTAGTGGACCATAAACAGAATTGCCTTTTGGGACAAATGTTGAGAGTATAATTTTGCTTAACTGAGCAAAATAAATGAAAATGTTATGATTGTTTTACTGATTTAGTACAGAAAGGCTAAGTTTGCAAAGACCAAAACGAATCATGATCCAATTATAAATCATTTATGCACGATGCAATCAATTTTGAAAAAAAAAGTCAGTTAATTCCCGTATCTTTATTGGGTAATGGATCTTAACGATTAGATGTCTATTAACTTGTAATGGCCATACGGGGAAGTCATACATTTAGCAATATCGGACATAATGCAAATATAGACTCTGTTGATTTGTAAATAGACCAGGAATTGTTTTATAGGTATGTCAATATTTGAGGAAGAATCTGCCAAACTGTGCCATAAAGCAGTTTATAGTAATGCAATTAATTTCAGTCATTAATTTAAGGTAATAAAAATCATTTCCTGCAATAAGCTGCCGTATGTGTATGTGTCTTGAAAGTTTCAATTAGACCTGTTTTTCTACATATAAAAAACAACACAATCTAGCGTTAAAGAGGAACTGACTGATTATTATAGATTTATTTCATGTCTCTTTCGTTACCCACTAACAAAAACCGTTTTATCTAACATAAATAAACGTCAACATCGACAAAACTATCTTTCTTATCGATAAATGCAAATAATTATTATATATTCAGGGTTACCCGCAGGATTGTTTCGCTTGATGGGCCGGACATGCCTTCAAAGCACTAACTCATTTGCCGACAATGCACTAAGTCATTTGCCGACGGGCTTAAATAACGCCGACATGCTTTAACTTTCAAAGCGACAACCCTTAATCCCTTTATCTATTACACCAATCTTAAATCACAGGGCCATAAACGAACGCGGTATTGATCGATAACGTCTAACTTCCAACAGTGTTATTGACAAGTGACTGAACTGTGTAGTCCGCCCACAACGATCTCATTAGCTAATCAAATGCGGCGATTTTTTAGGGCGGAGTTTATACAACTAACAACGTCTTTGACAACAAATACTAACGTTGACGGGAAAAGTGAATAGGCATTTTAAAACATTTGATTATTGTATTTAACGTTTTATTTTATCACGGTAATTTCCTTATCCAACTCACAAATTAACAATCAAAAATATGAAAACGAATAATGTAATATAGACCCTAATTTTAAAACACAATTTAACGTCGTCAAACGTAATTTTGTTCTCATTAACACTGCAATTAAGCACGTGACCAGAACAAGCACGTTTTTCATGAGGCATCCGTGACCTTATGCATGGCAATTTTCGCGCGCTTTTGTAGCAAAACACGCTTTTTACATTGAGATACAGGCCCGTATGTTATATCGATTTGGAACCACATATTCAAATATATAAAAACAACGGTGATCGTTTCGGCTTTTAATATTCGCATGTAGTGTAACTGATATTAATTATTGATTTCTTTTGCATCCGAAAACAATTAATGAAATGCAAAACAGTTTTGAAAAAAAACGAGCGGTCATGGCATAATTTGAATATATGGGTGATTTCGGTGAGGTGGGGTCGACCGTTGAAGCCGATTGCGGGGAGCTGGGGTCGGGCGATGCGGCCGATTTCGAAGAGGTGGGCGTCAAACGGAGCGGCCGATTTCGGGGGGGGGGGGTTAGGGGTCGAATTTGAACGATCTCAGTGTGTGGGGAGGGTCGAGTCGATTTTTGTCGCGCGCCGGTGGTGGTGTCCGGGTAGCCGAGAGGCCTTCAAAAAATCCAGCGGGAAACCCTGATATATTTCTGTCATTACTACGGAATCCTTATTCCGCCAGTTAACATTTCGCTCTGTATAAGATGGCGAAGATGCAATAACGGGAAATTTTTATTTTTATTTTCTACAGATCTCGCACTTTCAAAAACGTGCATGCACGAAATTTTGACGATGCTTATCGTCCAAATTTGGCATTTTTATGAAACTACACACAGTGATAATTATCGCCCAATCTCGCGTTGTCGCATCGTCGTATCTTCGTCCCGTACTAATTACAGGCAGGGCGAATTCCTGTACTGTCACGAGTTACAATTATTACTTGTGTTCCTGTAATAAAAGTAAAAACGATGACACATGCTGTCCGATAGTGAATATATGGTCATACTTGTAATCTTTTAATTTAAAAAATTGAGTATCTTTAAAAGTTATATTTGTCAGGCGGTGCTTGTTTAAAAATAAGTACCGATCCGACAGGCCTTAACATCTCATGCATATTGTCCGTGTCCGAGGGTGCAACAACGCGACATTTGGGCGATAATTATCGCTGTTTACCAGACCGCGAAGATGCGACAATGCGACGATGCGAGATTTGGACGATAATTATCGCTTAAATTTCGCGTTTCTATAACATTTCTCATTGCGGGATCTGCAGATTATTAAAGTTAACATGTCGCGTTGTCGCATCGTCGCGGCCAAGTACAGGGCGAAATTTAACTGGCAGTAACAGGATTTCGTACGATACAGGCAAGTTTATTCTTCATTCGGTTTTGAATGAGAAAATAAGAACAGTGCATCCGTCATCATGACTAGTCTATACGCTGTATGTACATGTATATAATAGTTCGCTGCGCAACGAAAACTTATTTTAGTTTCAAATTTCTATCTTAATACGCATTTCTGAACATTTTGAACATTTATTTGAATATTATTTTGAAAGTATACTGACATCATTATTCACACTTCACGATTTCACCATACTTTTATAATCGTAAAAAGTGAACTGTGAAGTACGAAAATGCATGTAATTATACTTCCCGCTGTCGCGAATTCATTGCAAATAAAAAAATATGCAATACGAAATTTAATTATTTAAACTTCACAAATTCATGATTTTATATCGTAAAAAATGAATTGCGAAATGTGATTTTTGGCAGTTCGTACTTCACAGTTAAGGATCTTCAATGTATTGATCAAATCGTGAAGTAAACGACGTGAATTTGTACTCCATATAATACAACTAATAATTATGAAAATTAATGAGAATAATGAAGTCTCCACCGGCCTTTCGTACTTAAATGTCTACGTTATTTTGTGTTGTTTCCATTAAAAGTTCATTGGGCCAAATGTGCTGTTTCCAACGGTCACATCTCATGTCTCACATTTTTCAAGTTGCGTGCATGGTACACGTGAGATATAATTGATTTGGGTATCATGTCACATGCATGACATCTTCGATAATCACATTGGAGATATTACATAAAAGTCAGTCAAATCCTAAGCGGAGATCAATATGCTAAAAAAGAATAACTAATATACATTTCAGTCTTACAGTATGTTGCTTTGTGAATAAACAATTGATTGACAAACTCAAAGCGAACATCAAACAATAAATGCGTAACTGAATGAGTAAACGAACATACGAACGAACGAACGAATCAATGAAATTTAATTTGAATCAGAATTAATTAACGTCTGACTCACTATGTTAACTGGGAATGCAAGAAATTAATACTAATTTAGAATAACATTATTGTCAAATTTTTATATTATATTTTATTAAACATTGTATTACCATTTTAATGATAAAATAAATCATGAACGTATTTCCTCGTAATTTATTTGTTGAAAGTGACTATATAAATCAACGTTTCAATTGGCTCTTAACGGATTAAAGTCACTCGATTTTCCAACCTTTAAGCTACATGTACATGTACTCAGACCAAGCCCAGCTAGCGCAGTGGTTGTCACACTCGCTTTAAACAACGCGCGGGGTTCAGTTACAGGTCCCGGCGCATGTGCGTTTGCTTGGTTTGCTTATTCAAGCTTCCATAGTAACGTTGTAGTGCTTTTGTACGCGAGTGTTCGTAGTTAAAGCAAACACAGTCAGTTTGCCAAAATGACAATAGGAGCAGATAAGTAATGATATATCTTAATAATAAAATCTTTGAACTAGTGCGTTATTGTTATTTAGGGAACGTTGGTATGCAGTTGGTACGGGTAACTTTACTATACTTACTCATTAATCTTCATTACAATGTGTTAAACCTGGCTTGTTTATTTTATCTCCCACTATCACGGGTTTATCTATTCTGTATCTTAACAACGTTTATTGGTCAGGTTTGAACCTTTTGTTTGAGGAACATAAATATCAGTTCAACATGTAAAATGTATGCGTTTAAGCGTGAAAAGAACATGAAATTCATATATACGTACAGTGGTATTTATTGTTTCTAAAAATAACACTTTGTAAATCTCGTATGGTGATGTAAAATTTGCAAGTCGCCAAGTTGAACATTACTTTTACGATACTAATTCTTATCTCTATCGTTGCAAGTAATACAAATTAATTACACAAAATAAATTCTATTGAAAATGATTGTAACCTAATGTTACGCGTTTCAATTTTTCACAACGCGTGCAAAATGTTCTTTAAGGAAGATTTGTCACGTGTTAATCAGGCGCGGGATTGTGTTGCAAGATGCTTACATAACCTTTTGACAAAACAGACGTTTCACAAAGGTCATTCATATGCGAATAGTCCTAGATCTTTAACCAATCATTGCTATCGGATGTTTAACTCAGATTACACATAAGAACACAGGATAAAGTGTGTGAATCGCTTGTTGAACGGAAATTAATCCTCTTACAATAGACTTGGAGGAAGTTTGAACTGTTAGAGGAAAAAATGGAACAAATACAAAAAGAAAAAAATATTTAAGTATAAAAAACTGCACTCACTTTCGATTATTAAATGCAAGTTCCGACCTTCTGACATGTACTTACAAATTGGTTTCCGCGTACGTTTTGCGTTACAATATGTCGTAATTAGACACGTGACTTGTATGACATTTATTATTGTTTAGTAGGCAAATTGTAATTACGAAATTAAAGGAAGGATGAGCTAGTAAACAAACGCTCCCATTACAAGCTACATGTCATTTAGTGTTTATCACTTTTAAAACACTGACCTTATTGGATACCTAATGTATTACATACATCCAAATGTTGCATGTGTCTTATCAAAGTGTCCAACACGTTAACAAAATAATTAGTTAATATCATGGTCTAACAAGTTTTCGTGGTACTTATTGACTGACCTTAAATTACCTGCTACATATGCTAAAAAGAAATACAACGATAGTAAATTAAAAACAAATAAAATTATTCTACTTGAGCTTGGTCAAATGACTTGGCTAGATGACTTTAAACAAGCATTTGTATGCCTTTCAAATAAGTCGGTGTCTATCATTTGTTTTTTAAACACAAAGTTTTCGGGCGTTGGCTAAACATATTTTTTATTTTTAAAATTACTTAAAAAAAATATATGCCTACCCTATTTAATCAACTTAACCGTTTAGATACTAAATTGCTAGCAGTTTTTTTTTATATACAATCCATGCAATGCAGATGGCAGACGAATATTTATCAATTGAATTGGTGTATGAAATCTAGTTAAAATGAACAACGGTACAGATATAATGAATAAAAAAATAAAATAATGAAATAATTTGATAATACATAGTGTTTGTTTTGTATTTATAAGCATCTTTTAAGAAATAAAAAAAAAGTAATAAAGAGCCAGTTCATACCCGTATCTTGTTTGGGTAATTGGATCTTAACGATTAGATGTCTATTAACATGTACTGGCCATACGGGGATGTCATAAATTTAGCGATATCGGACATCATGCAAATACAGACTCGGTTGATCTGTAAATAGACCAGGAATTATTTTATATGTATGTCAATATTTAAGGAATTATTTTGGCAAGTGTGCCATAAAGCAGTTTCAAGTAATGCATTTAATTTCAGTCATTCATTTAAGGTGATCAATATCATTCCCTGTAATAAGCTACCGTATGTGTATGTGTGATAAAACATTTATTAGACCAATGCTTGTACAAGATGGACAACATGAAATCTAAATCACCTAAAGAATTTTGGAAAATGTTCAAAAAAAGATCTCCGAATCCGAACGGAGAAACAATTGAATTAAATGAGTTCGTTGAACACTTTAAAAACCTTGCTAAAAATGAAGGTATTATAAACAATGAAAATAGTATAAATTTTGTTCGCAATTTTGACAGTAACCACAACTCGGGCAGTTCTTACCCGGAGCTCGATAGATACATATCATTTGACGAAATTGTTATGGCTACGAAACGATTGGGTAATAATAAGGCGTGTTCTTCGGACAATGTTATATACGAATATTTTAAAGAGAGTGTCCATGTAATAGGCCACGCATTGGAACTGTTATTTAATCATATTCTCAGGTCCGGGAAATTCCCACGCAGCTGGTCAACGGGCCTGATTATTCCTCTTTATAAAACAGGCGATCCGTCATTACCAAACAACTATCGAGGCATAACCCTTGTGAGTTGTTTTGCCAAGCTATTTACTAGTATCCTAAACGAACGCTTACAAAATTGGGCTACTGCAAATGAAATTTTAACTGACGCGCAGTTCGGTTTCAAACCGGGCTATAGTACAGTCGACGCAATATTTGTCCTCCAATCATTGATTGAAAGTCATATAAATAATAAACAAAAACTATTTTGCTGTTTTGTCGATTATTTAAAGGCGTATGACTTGACGGATCGTATGTATCTCTGGTATAAGCTCATTCAGTCTGGTATCGATGGCAAATTATTGTCCGTATTTCGATCTTTATATAATCAGATTAAATTGGGTGTTAAACATATGAATAGTACCTCCGATTTTTTTGAATCCGAGATCGGTTTATTACAAGGAGAGATATGTTCGCCGATTATGTTTTCATTATTCTTAAACGACATTGAGTTGCACTTACAAGCTGATATAAATGCGGGCATTACTATTGATCAGTTATCAATTTACCTTCTATTATTCGCCGACGACGCAGTATTAATCTCCGAATCCGCAGAGGGATTACAATCTTCACTGAACAATTTGCAAGAGTATTGCAACAAGTGGAATATAACCGTAAATATCGACAAGACAAAAATTGTTATCTTTCATAAAGGCAGATTACAAAATGGATATAGTTGGGTGTATAACAATAATCCAATTGAAATCGTGAAAATTTTTAATTATCTAGGAGTAGTAATGTCAAGCAGCGGCGCTTATATACAAGCCACAAATACTTTATCAGCCAAAGCGCTAAGGGCGATGAACTCCTTATTTACTGTTACGAAATCTTTGAATGTGCCTGTTAAAATCATGTTTAATCTGTTTGATGCCTATGTTGCCTCGATTCTTAATTATGGAAGCGAGGCGTGGGGATTTAGTAAGGCGGAAAATATTGAGCGAGTGCAACGCAAATTTTGTAAATGGCTTTTAAATGTGAAAGCGTCTACAAACTCAAATGCTTTGTATGCCGAAGTAGGTAGATACCCGATGTATATATGTCGATATTTACGAATAGTTAAATATTTCGTAAAATTGTTTAATGAAAAATCGTCCAACTGTATTTTAAGCAATATTATTCGTAGACAGTGTAAAGAGGCATGTGATAACCCTCACTCCAAGTCATGGGCATCAAACGTTCGGAAACTTTTGCAAGAATCAGGTTTTAATGATGTTTGGTTATATCCTGAATCTGTTAATGTTAACAATTTTATTACAATTTTTCGCAATAGATTACAAGATGTGTTCATTTCAAAATGGCGAAGTTATGCAAATGAAAGTTCATCATTATTTCTTTATAAGGAATTGAAACCCATTTTCGAAAGATCCATGTATTTAGATAAAATGGAAAATTCAAAATTTAGAAACATAATAGCAAAATTGAGATTGTCCTCGCATGTTCTTTTCATAGAAACTGGTAGGCACCAACACATTCCAAGACATGAGAGAATATGTAAATTGTGTACTCTGAATGTAATTGAAGACGAGTACCATTTTGTTCTAATATGTCCTTTATATGTCAATTTGAGAAATACACTTATACCTGACGTTTACAAAAGAAGACCAAGTATGTTTAAATTTTTACAATTACTGAATGAGACCAGAAAATCTGTATTGATACGTCTTGCAAATTTCTGTATTAAAGCCTTTAAACTTAGATCCGATAATATATAGATTTATGAGAGTATACTTTTTGTTCCCAAATTGACTGTTTGTATAAATATCTTAAAGCATAAAATTTTTCCAATCAATTTTCAGATTTTAAAAACATTCACTAAACTTTGTTAAAACAGAGCGAGCCCTCTCATAAAATCCTGGCATTCTCACGCAGTCATATATTTGTAAAAAAGTCATAAATTGTAACTGCATGTTTGTACTTTCACATGTTCTTTTTTGTTATTATGACGCATGCGCAATTATGTTTGCCTAATGGCGTGTATGTATTTGACGATGAGCTGTATATGCTTTAGTCATAAATAAACTTTCTGTTCTGTTCTGTTCACAAACACAAAACACAAACAAACAACAGAACAACACAATCTAGTGTTACATTCGTTTTAAACATAGCGGTCGCGTCACAGACCCTGACCTCTTTTAGACTGACCACTAGCATGGCTGATGCTTTTTGTACATATGTGGCGTGAAAGGGAAACACATAATTTCAATAAAAATAAATAAACTATACTGAAGCGTAATACACAGCCATTGTACATGTACTTACTGTAATATTAACTTAGTGTAAAAATCGCATGTAGTATATCAAACACTAAAAAGTTAATTGGTATATTTAATGCGTACGGGTGTGTAGATTTGGCTATTTCTTACGCGCAGAATTAAAACTTTGTCCACAAGACTTTTATCAATAGCTCAAATCACCTTACCAACAACTGCAACTTTCTCTACCGCCACGAAAAAACGATGATGCTGATGGTGACACATATCGACCTCTCGGAACATCCGAATGCTAAGCAATTTTAACTTACAACGTTAAAAGTTATCCGTGCACGACAAATACTTCCAGCAATAACCACTGTTCTATTATGTCGACCTGCTCTGGAAGAGATCAAGTTAGTCGAGTATCGATCGTGTACGGGTTGTGAAGGGTCTCGATGATCAGGCGGAGATCGGGGTTAAGTGGCAGAGGAAAGGAGTAGCAAGTGATCGAGTGTGGATTCGTGTACTGTCGATCGAGTAGCGGTCGGGAAGAACTCGTGTAGAAGCACTAATCAAGCATTTGGTTTTGCTTGTTCATGGTATTTGTTAGATCGGGCAGTCGAGTTGATCTGTTCGGCAATGACAACGGGACTTTTTACACGGTTTGCTGATTCCATAACTTCATTACATAGTAATTAGAACAACTTTGCATTTACGTATGTAATTTGGAACAGTATAGTTATTATGATGGTGGGCACATGCGTTACGCATAAATACATACTCATACTACAAAACACAATTCACGTGCTGCACAAAATAATTGTCAACATATTGCCACAGTACCTTACCTTGGATAAGACGACGGAAATGTCTCATCGACTGTGTCTTATCACGCATTTAACCTTTCGAATTATTCCATTGCAAACTCCCCTAGAAGGTGGTTCTCAAACGCAATGACTTAAGTAAAGCTACGAAAGATCGGTGGGACGTCCTTGTTCTTATTCCTTGATTTTGAATTACGAAGTACAGAATAGGGTCGCCGGGTCAAAATTTCAAAGTTTGGGTAATTTCTGGTCGGGTATTAAAAAGTTATTGATAAAAAAGTAAAAACAACATTTTTTCTTTACAATATTACATGTCAGACAAGTCAAATATAAAGATTTTTTAAATTATGACTGAATACTGTTCACAAAGTATCCTTTATTTAATATTTACCACATTCTTCCTAGTAATCAGTAAATGTTAGTCATATGACAAAAAGATCCTTCTTAAAACATCATTCACTGGCTAGAACGATAAACAAAGTACAGTAATAATTACTAAACAAAATACAGTAACAATTGTAATCCTAGTAATCAGCAAATGTTAGTCATGAATGACAAAAATATCCTTCTTAAAACATCATTCACTGGCTAGAACGGTAAACAAAGTACAGTAATAACTACTAAACAAAATACAGTAACAATTGTAATCCTAGTAATCAGCAAATGTTAGTCATGAATGACAAAAAGATCCTTCTTAAAACATCATTCACTGGCTAGAACGGTAAACAAAGTACAGTAATAACTACTAAAAAAAATACAGTAACAATTGTAATCCTAGTAATCAGCAAATGTTAGTCATGAATGACAAAAAGATCCTTCTTAAAACATCATTCACTGGCTAGAACGGTAAACAAAGTACAGTAATAACTACTAAACAAAATACAGTAACAATTGTAATCCTAGTAATCAGCAAATGTTAGTCATGAATGACAAAAATATCCTTCTTAAAACATCATTCACTGGCTAGAACGATAAACAAAGTACAGTAATAACTACTAAACAAAATACAGTAACAATTGTAATCCTAGTAATCAGCAAATGTTAGTCATGAATGACAAAAATATCCTTCTTAAAACATCATTCACTGGCTAGAATGATAAAAACAAGTACAGTAACAATTACTAAACAAAATACAGTAACAATTGAACTTTCAAACAGAAACAAACCTTCCGTACGCTCAGAGATGGCAATTCATCTATGATTGAAAATAACTGGAGCACATAGTGGCAAACAAACGTTCTCAGTATTAGGGAAAAGGCAAAGTTATGTTTTCAAAAACTTTCTTACACAACTTTAACAAGCTGCGTGTACAGAGGTTGTATGTAGCTCATATGACCAAATTTATTATATAGAAACACGAGTTTTGTACGACCACGAAATCATATTATAATTCATTCCGAAATAAATTTTTCTGCGTTAACACATTAACACAGCAACCTCACATTTCGTCAATGGAGTTCCGACCCGGTACCGTTGAAAAAACGGAATTGCGGGTGTTTTTTTTGACCCTCGAATACGTTTTCTTTCGGGTACCCGTTGGAGCCCTATTACAGAAATTCGTTTAGTATTCACGTTTCATTATCGTGAAGTATGAACCACGAAGTACAAAATTCAGTTAATTACACCTCACGAATTCACGATCTTTTTACTGTCAAGTACAAAAATGCATGTTTTTACGCTTCTAAATTTCGCTACTCGTTGGAATTGCGAAATTTATTTATTTAAACTTCACAAATTCGTGATTTTATATCTTAAAAATAAATTGCGCAATGTGATTTATTGAAGTTCATACTTCACAGTTCACGATTGCCAATGTATTTATCAAATCGTGAAGTAAAATACGTGAATAGTACTTCATATATCACAACCAATAATTATGAAAATTAATGAGAATAAAGGAGTCATCGCCAGTCTTTCGTACTTCAGTGTCTACGTTATTTCGTGTCATTTTCATTAAAAGTTCATTTGGCCAAAAGTGCGGTTTTAATAGGTCACATCTCGTGTCTCACATTTTTCAAGTTGCGTGCATGATACACGTGAGTTTTAAATGAAGTGTGAATCATATTACATGAATGTCAACTTTGATTATCACATCGGAGATATTACACAAAAGTCAGTAAAATCCAAAGTGAGGATCAACATGCTTAAAATGAAGAATAACTACAATACGGCTCGCGCGGTTTTTGCCTTTTCCGATTTTAATCTAGCGCGGACAATCCCCGCGCGGGGTTTCTTTTTTTACCGCGGCAAATTCACAACGACCGATAGAGATGAAAGCAATCGCCGAGTTCACATTGAGACTCTTATCTCGTCTTATCTCTCGTCTTATCTCGCGTTGGACCTCCGCGGACAGTCGTGGCGATTTTTATAGCGATCCCGACTTCCTTGTCGCCATATTTGTTAAATGCTAGGTTCCCACTATCATGATTCGCGTCTTAATCGTCGACCAATCGAGGTGATCCTATCATATCTTATCAGATCTTATAAGATCTTCAGGTCAGTTGTGGCAATCGTGTTAATCGTAGAAAAATTTTGATTCAAAAATTCTCTACGATTAACACGATCAACTGCTATCAATTGTCCATCGGGATCATCGTATCAGAGGTCTGCATCGTAACAAAGGGTGCACGACAAATAATCTAATCATGCATCCAAATCGTGGTGATCGGGATCGATCGTAGACAAGAAAAAACACCACGCTCTGTTAAGATGTGTTGCGATCTCAAGGAACAATGAAGTCAATATTCATTCGGGCTGTATTTATATCATTTTGGTCCAGTCGTAGCTCAAATCGTGTACGTACTAGAACGTCCTGATTCGGGGAACCCGATCGCGATGATCGTGTCTGATCGAGACCCAATCGTGGACTAGATCAAAACAATCCCAACGGAACGTATGTAATCTAAACTGGAGATCAGACCGTGACAGATCATGACAACTGTAAGTTACAGATCGTGACCAGATCGCAACAGAGCGCAGAAATCGTATAAAAACGTATGGACTAGCATCACATCGTATCCAAGCCTGAAATCTCAGAGAAATACCATGATCAGTTACTTGTGGTCAATCGTGGCGTCCGTTACGGATCGCACGATAGTGGGAACCTAGCATAAGGCGTCGGTCACACTGTCACGATTTTGGCTACAATAGCCCACGATTGATCGTGGACGTGTTAGGGCGCTTTTTCATATGTCCGTATCCGCATCCGCATTGCCCAAATCCGAACCCACTAAAAAACGAACAAGTTAAAAACAGATGGACAGTCTTCATATGTCCGCAGTCCGTATCCGCAAAGCGCATCCGCACGAGCCGTCCGCAAGAAATCGCTAGTGAGCGATTTTATGCGGATGCGGACGACATGGTATCTAACTTAGCATGTTAAACAAAGGGCTGTTATACATAAAAGATTAGGAAAATACGAACAAAGTCTAGATACATCTGGATCGCTCAACCTAAGACTCACCGAGTACAACAACTCGATAATAACGGGTAACCTTTAGATGAGTCATGACCGACGATGTAGATTTAATTGGTATTTTCTTATTTTCGAAAATTTACAATGTCTGAGTAAGAAGCTTTTAAACATTTTTAATTACACCGGTTGCAAATATATATGCCAGTATGTGAGAACATCAAATACGGTGGGTTTTTAAACAATATAAAGCATCCAACAATTAAATCTACAGCGAAGAATTTAAACGCTTGACTTTAAGTGGTGTATTTTACAATCCTTTTACATCGAATTTGTATGTGTAATTAATTTATATTTTTTGCAACGATAGAAATAAAAATTAGTATCCTAAAGTTATGTTATACTTGGCGACTTGGCATACACTTAACATTTTCAAAGGATCTAGAGAATTAACAAAACGCTGACATCGTCGAAAGACAGTTGGCGATACAAGAAATTAAAAGCAAATGAATAATGAGATTATTTTTATCATAAGGAACATATATTGAAGTAAGTCACTTGTCTGTTATATCATTTTTACAAAACACATTTCGAAACTCATATTTATACACTTAAATAAATTGGTATAAGCTGGTATGTTACCTAATTGAAAATGGAGATCGAGGCCACTGTCTTTTGCAAATTAAAACTTACAACGCAATGCTATTTTATCTACGACATTCTCATCATTATTTTGTTTTTGTATTTCGCGGGGACTAATTAATTTTTGTGCAAACTATTTAAAAAGCAAACAGAGTTATATGCATACAAATTAATCTACAACGGCTAAAATTAGGCGTTAAACCTAATAAGTTGGAATTAATGTTCAGTGCTTTTTATCACAAGCGCTACACGCTTTAATTAAAAATAAGTTAAATTAGTAAAATACATTCAAAACTCTCTTTGGAAGTACAATGCTTTTCCACAATTCTTATGCATACTTCAGGAACAATAGCAATCGTCAATCGAGTGGTTACGATTGCTACGCAATATGTACTGAGTCAATATACTGTTGTTTAACTTACGCAATAAGATGTAACACGCAGTTAACCAGTAAACTGCACAAGCAGATACGCTATCATACCTATGTGAATAGATATAACATGAATTCACTTGTAGATGTGGACTAACTGGATTATTATTGTTGTTTATTAGTGTTTAAGTCGGATCAAGAACCAATTATGTTGTTGCAAATATGATATCTAGAAATGAGTTTCCCACATCAAAATGCGTTACGATATAATTCAAGGATCGGCCTTATGAATATATTAAAATAGGAAATTAATTTCACACTGTTCTCCAAACATAAATTGTCCTGTAAATAACGTGGTTAAACACATATATCTTTCTACTTTTAAGAAATGGTATCGATTATTTTATTTCATTTTAAAACATTAATTCTTAAACACGCTTAATCCATTTTAAATTCTTAAATTAACAAAGCCAAAGGCGTTCAAAATGGAAATCAGATAATCAGTTACACATGGACTTATGGGTTTAAATTATTTAGGTATAACAAATGAGAATAATCTTTCGATTGAGAAATATTAACACCATCAAGTTATTGACAGTTTACATCTTTTGAGCATCTTGATGTGCCATTGTTCACAGAGTTTTACAACGAATCTTCGAAAGCACGAAAGCGTGTGCTTCTTGAAGCATACATACCTGCATAGTTATGGACGTAGTATCGTCTATCACCTCTGTATATCTGCAACATTATGTTTAAGCGTTAAACGCATATAAAATGCACTTTTTAAATAGCATATTGGTGAGGTGTATTATTTCATTATAAGTATTAATCATATGTGTGTTTTATGTTGTCTTTTTGGTATTTATTGTGTTGCTCGGAAAATTGCCACGTGCTTATAATAAATGGCGTGAATGTTAATATTAAAAAAGTTTTCTGTTGATGCAGTGGAGTTTAATGTATTAAAACTTCGATAACCACATTCAGATAAAATATTTTACTATGCATTGCGTTGCATAGCATCGCATGTATTGCATTTTATTGCTTGATACATTTACTTAATATCTAAGGAATCCGTCTGATTACGCATGAAGTGCATTGCGTTGCATTGCATTGTATGAACTTGGTATATTTACTTTACATTCAATGACGGTGAATAATTGATTTTAATAACACAAAATGTTTACTAATAAATGCAAACAATTGTCATTAGCCAAAACCATTCAATTCATCTCTGACCATATCCTTGTTTTTGCAAATGCATCTTCATATGTATGCATGTTTATATGACCGGACGGAAAATAAAACAGTATCCAAAATTATATATATGAACTGCGAGACATAATTCAGTCATATACACTCCAATAAGGCAAAGCTTCCTGCCGGCAGATTTTACTGTACCTCAGGGAGCTTCCTGCCGGCAGAGTTTACTGTACCTCAGGGAGCTTCCTGCCGGCAGATTTTACTGTACCTCAGGGAGCTTCTTGCCGGCAGATTTTACTGTACCTCAGGGAGCTTCCTGCCGGCAGATTTTACTGTACCTCAGGGAGCTTTCTGCCGGCAGATTTTACTGTACCTCAGGGAGCTTCCTGCAATTCGCAAGTCACGCAATTATCACGAAAAGGAATATGTTCATTTCCTGAACAAAATACTGAAGTACTAAACAGATATCACGCAATTATCACGAAAAGGAACATTTTCATTTTCTGAACAAAATACTGAAGTACTAAACAGATATTAACAAAATTTTTTTTATAGATGAAACATACTTGAGAAACTCAATGCAGTAAATGTCAGACTAGATCCCCACTGTTCAGTTAGTCCGCTCCTGAATCCTAATTAAACTTGGACCACGGCATAAGCAAATAATCTATTGTTTGATTATTACCGTGCCTTAATGTGCAACACATGCAAAATACGATCTGTGCAAACACATTGGGCGAATTGAGCATTTACAAATATTATACAATTATGCCACAGCTCCAATATGACTAGTTTTGTTTGGGATCGGTCTGATTAAGTAATTTGGTTTTTCATATATTAAGGAAGCATGTTTACGGATATTTACGGTTAATACCAATTAGTATTTAATACGTTTGCACTGAATAGCAGGTTGTTTCAGGTTAAAGTTACCACAATGCAGCTTTGGTTTGCTCTATAAAAATGAATAAAGAATAGGAAAGGTCAACATCATTTCACAGCCATTGGATCACGTAACAACCGCGTGATTTTTGTCAAACGTTCAAACAACAAATTGTATCCGTAATGCAGACTGGGGCAATCCCCTTTCGTACAAAAAAATATATAAGTTGGCATCTGATATGTTATACTTGCATATTTGTTTCAACTTTTAATAAAATAGGTTTATCCTCTAGAATATTCCTCTGAATATAATTTTGGAACGTTAATACTCTGAACTAAATAGATAACACTCACAATGCAGACATGACGCAAAACCAATTTCAACAAATCATTCCTTTTGTCAGTTTAAGCAGATGTTTTTCTCAAAGGGGATTTCAAATGAAAGAGCCGATATCCTTTATTATTTATATTAATGTTTCCTGTGATATTGCCTTTATGAATTTATAAAGCGGGTTTTCATGAAGATTATATTGACGCAAACCGGAGTATTTCAAATACGTACAAATCTTGTAGAATTTCGCACGGATTTATTGTCAAACATATCAATCCGCAGGCCATTGACGCAGGAATTCCCATTTACAAATAAATATCTAGATGGGTCAACAAGTTTTCGAGTTATGAATTAATTAATTATAAATATACTAACTTTAATGACGTTTCCGACCTGTACTCGTATATATAAACAGTCAATTATTTATCAACATCATTTTTCATCAAGTGTTTATTTTAGACCAATACACGCTGTCTAACCGTTAGTGTTGTCAATTTTCCAATTTCTACTCATCATCTGATGCAAAAGAAAAACACAGCTTGTTTCGATTCCACATTTGTTTAATCATGTAGATCGTTTGTACTCGAGAGCAAGTCTCGTTAATCGTATTGTTTCGATTAAGGTTAATTTCATGGACGAGAGTTTTTTCTTTTTCTTGTTGCATTGCAAGTACTGTTCTCACTCAATTTGAGTCAATTAGCGAGTATTATTCAACGTTTGTTAAATTTGACGCAAGCAGACTTTTACTGAAATGTTGAACTGATTTGATAACCTACCCCAAAAATGGGTATTTATGTGAGATATTAACGACAGTATGACATCTAATACATTTATGTGTGAATATTATTTGAATAATTATCAGCCGTACTTAATATTAAGCAGCAAAATATGCCTTATCATTCATGAAAATTTAATCAGTTGGTCCTTACTGTTTGAGAAAAACCATACATTCAAATGAATGCAAAGAATGGTTCATATTTAATTACAAACACATATTGCTGAACAATAATCGGGAAATTAATTATTTTGGCAAAATATGTTTCGATGACCTAATAACATTTATGAATATTAAACTATATAAAGTGACTTTATCCCAAAACCCGGCCTTGTATGTTATAATACTCATTGTACAACATATAAGTGGTACCACAAGGAGGCGTATCAACAAAGATGCGATCGTAGTCGTTTCCTTCTCTTATGATCATTTAATAAGTTGGTGCTTTATGGTTCACCCCTTCATTGTACATGGTTCAACAAGTATATATCTCATTCTTTTGAACTTACAATATTCTACCTCCGACTGGACGGTTATGTTTTTTGCCGGCGTTGATTTGATGTGTTTGTTTTTAAGAAAGGTTAGTTCCTAGCGGATATGCGTAATTTTTAAAATAGTCTTTATTATTTAGGAGCTATAACAAATTTCCACATCATGTGGTATAACTCATTACTTACAAGGGACGAATGAAAAACGTGGCTCTATTTATACGAATGTAATTTCCCATTATATACTCTATTATGTCAAAAGCGGTAAATAACTAAATTGAACCAGCATTCGAAATTGTATATCCAATGAGAATACAAATAGTGTTAATTTTGCAAGAATTTCTAAACTGCCTCATTTTCGTCTGTAGTTGCTTCACTATTTTTAAACCGTATTGTAGGATGATGAATGGGTGCTTTTTACACTTATCATACACATTTGTTATACATGTTCGCATCAGAATTATTAAAAAAATAATAATAAACATAACATTGACATCTGCCTCAAATAATATATCTTTCCAAAACACACATGTATTAGTTAATTATATTTTCAATTGGCGATTAAAGTAACTCGAGTTCTTTAAGCTACAGACCATGTACTCAGACCAAGCCCGGCTAGCGCAGTGAAGTCACTCGTTTCAAACCACGCGCGGGGTTCAATTACAAATCCCGGCGCATGTGCGGTTGGTTGCTTAGACCGGATAGGTGGGGTATCGTCCGTGTACTCCGGTTTTAGTCCAGCACAGGACTACGCCAAAATTAAAATAATAATAATGATAATTAGCAGGACATAGACTGATGCAGTCTTTTCTGTCAAATATCGAATTCATCATAATATAATGTTACTTTTCTCCTACTTTGCTCCTTGAATAACGTGCTAGCCATTTTGATCTTGCTCAAGACAGTAACCTGAAATGTGTTCCAAGGAAATGTAACGTAGTAAGATAAAACAAGAAACAGGATTTGCCGACCTTTACATTTCATACACAGTTTCAGCAGTTTGTGTTCAGGCAATAAAATAAGTCTAACGGGATTTGAACAACACCGCACGTGAACTAAACTGTATCTGACATCGTAAGTAAGTATTCATCTATGATCAATATTAGTCAATAAAGGACAGAAGATTAAATTAAAGGGGCAACACTGTTATTGAAATCAGATCCCAATATACTCTTCGCATTACATTAAGAATCTCGTGCACGCACGTCAGGTTGCAGAGGCAAATACTGGTCTCAATGTATGCTGTCTTTTTAAGGTTTAATATGTCATTAAGTGCTGGCGATGAAAACTAAATGCTGAGAAAATACAAATTACATTGTTGCTTGATTTTTCGATTTAAAGTATATGTCAATTTTGAGTATTTTTCTCAGAGAATGTACTCCATTTTTATTAAAATGGTAAAATTATCAAAATTATTACGGTCGTTTAAAATTAGTGCAATGAAGCCACCTTTCAATACTAGCATGCAATGGAGGATTTCAAAATCAATGAAAATTATAAATATGATGTTGAATCCTTTAATTACTTTATTGCAGATATAACATTCAAACATAAACGTGCGCTTAGAGACAGCGGGACTGCATAATTTATGTAAAAATCAATTTCTCTTTTGTTTCTCTTTTACAATAAGAGCAAGATTGTTTAAGTATAAGGATAAAACAACCTCTCTATTTAAATATTGTTAGAATCTGTTGTTTTTGATATGTCAAGTTTTGAACAGGACTATTGCTCATGTAACTTTATTATGTTTGGCCATATACATTGTGGAGTTGGGCATTTTAAACTGAACCCATGCATTTAAGCAAAATCTAGATCTGAATATAAAGTGACCATCAGAATCAAACGTTTGTGATGGTAAAAGGATAGACAGAGGTTTGTTTTACGGAGCAAGTTTAGCCAATGTTGTAGATGTATAATAATGTATTAAATATATTTATAAAATAAATATATGTATTGAGTAATTGGAAATTTGTCTTGAATTATTTATATCATAATTTTATATTAACCATAATTGTCATTCATAAATTGGGCAATGTAGACTTTAGTTAACTGTAAATTTAGATAGAGATTAGTATTTTGATTAGTAGTCGATACGTAGAGTAGAAAGTTGAACTGATTTTACTAACATAATAATACTTTAATTGACAGTTCACGCATGACATTCACTCAACTGGATCTTAGTACTTGAACTTCTTGGTCAAATGTCATTCGTTACATTTGATTCGAGAAGTTAACATTGTATATTTATGATATTTCATCGTAAATATTATCCATTTATAGGTAACAATAACATTTTATATATTTTTCTATTGATATATGTCGTTTGTATGTTGTATGGTTTTGGTATAATATTTTTAGTTAATTATTTTATCGTCGGAACACATTGTTTTGAAATATTGTTGTAATTGTTTAAAAGGTCATTCGTTACATTTGATTCGAGAAGTTAACATTGTATATTTATGATATTTCATCGTAAATATAATCCATTTATAGAAACTGTATGCTGACTTCGTTGTTGTTGTCGAATGAACCCGAAAACGCCCATAATCGGCAACACTGGCACCCAACAACAAAGCTTCGCATCAACAACGTTTGGAGTAGTACAGCAATACTGAATAGTAACGGATACGTTGCTATAGAGGCGAATTCGTCATCAGACAGGATCTGGTGGTCGTTTGAGGAACCGAGCAGTTTCCAGGAGTTTGGCGATAATTCCTTGGATACCGGTATTTGACATTTTTTCCCTGGAGTAGGAGTACACATACGAGTGCAGGTTAGAGCTCGAGCACCAGTAAGAGTACGGCTATGCGTAAATTGTGCACATAACTTTGACGTCAGAACCGTTATTACGTACGTATAGGATTTGACGTTCTGCTACGCCAGGGAGAATTCACGTTCACCCTGGACGGACAGTGATGGACACTTAAAAACGTGTTGGACTAACTATAACCGTGTGTTATTTTTTTTTATTCTTACTGTGTAAGTGTTCCGACGTAGTTTGGTGAGTGTTATTATTTTCATAATCATTGTTTGTATTTTTATTTATTTAAATTTGTTTTACTGTTTTAAACTCGTAAAATGTAAATACCAATCAGTTGACTTCAAAAACTTGCTCATTCCTGTAAATCCCTTTTCTCGTGCATTTTGCGTACTGGTCGAGATTACAGACACGACCATTTGTCAGCTCATTGGTAAATTATCAACTACTGTATCGATAGAAATAGGTATTAAAAACGTAATAATTTGCATTTTCAATCCACGGACACAGTTGTTATTGCATGATGCAGTTAAATCTACTCACCACTTACCCAAAGTAGATACGGATTAGTAACTTGAGTAATTAGTTACTTCAGTAGCAGTAGATATTGCCCAATGGTTGATTTAATTGTGAATTTAATATAAAAGGTTTGAAATTCAGTAAAAGTAGTTATACAAAGGTTTAATAAAACTTATATATTTATAAAAAAAAGCTTTCCCTTTTTACAAAAAATAAAAAAAAATAAATAACAGGTGCACCTATCAACTTTAACGTGTCGTAAACAAGTACATGCACGATTTAAACTGCATTTGTAGTTTAATGCGTGTAAGTGCAAATTGCGAATTATCGATTAATGCACGTACTCGCGTTATGACGTATGCGCTGTGACCGAGGTAATTCGAAATCGATACAGTCGCATAGCGACCGCTGTAACAGTGTAGTGGTTAACGCACTGGACTGTTAACCAGTTGGATGTGGGATCGAATCTTAAGGAAAACCTTGCAAATGTTTTAATTGAATACGACGTTTGAATTATAATTGTCAAATGTTGTGATTGTATTTCTGTCAATACATGGTTTAACATTTCCATTTAAACGCAAATAAATTTTAATAAAGTTACCTTAGATTATCATAATACTTAACTAGTGTACTATGTAACGATATTGTGACCAACAAAGAGTGGGTACATACTTTCCACAGCGTGTTGCAGATACAGAGTCAGCGTGCTGGTATAAGCAATTATCTTTGGGTGTTATTGAATATATTGACCAATTATTTTCAAGGGAGATTATTGGTGTACACTAAGATAACTGTATTTACCTTAAATGTAGGTCGATGAGGGATAATTTGCTATTTTTTGGAATTCCCGAAGGTTATGACACCTCAGCTAGCGGCTCAACTGAGGACCTCGGGGTGATCCGTGAAGCTACTGGTGAGACGCCGACCGCTCCCGGCAGCAATGCCCACACAAGTCGATCACTCCATGAAGATTGTGTGGGAAAAGTCTTCCGGTTTTGTAAGGATCACCTGAAGATACCGGATCCAGCTAGTGTGATCCATATCGATCGGGCGCATAGGATCGGGAAATTTCAACGGAATAAAACAAGACCCATAGTCGCAAAGTTTAAGGATACGGATTCTATCGTGTGTATAAAGAACGCACTCAGAGGTATCGATCTGCGACGGACTGGATTCAACGTCACTGAGCAGTACCCCACCGAGGTCCTGGAGCGCCGGAAAGCCCTTGTCGGTCACATGATGGAAGCCAGACGTAACGGAAAGCGAGCCGTACTCGTACGCGATAAACTCTTTATCGATGGCCGTCCGTTTAACTCTCCATCCACAACGAATTCTACTTAGGTATCCGATGAAAAGTATGATCTGACTGTTGTATCATGGAATGTTAACGGTTTGAAAAACTGTCTTAACGATGAAGATTTTGTAAATTTTTTAAATTTGTATGATATTGTTTTCTGCTGTGAAACTTGGATAAAATATGATTATGAACCTGAGATAGAAGGGTATGAATGTATTATTGTCTCTCGACCGCTAGATAATAATCATTATAGCAAACGCGGTCATGGTGGAATTTGTTTATTTTACAGAAGCTGTTTAAAAGAGGCTATTTCTGTTATTGAAATTGATCAACAAGGAGCTTTATGGATAAAAGTTGATAAATCGTTTACATATACAACATTTGATGTATATATTTGCTTTATTTATATCCCACCACAAAACTCGGTGTATTTTAATCTGCACCCTGAGGGATTTTTCGAATATCTTGAACGCACAGTGTGTAAATATTCGTCACTAGGCTTAACGTCGATTATTGGCGATTTGAACGCTCGATGTGGGCACAAATCTGATTGCTTACTGATGGATGAAAAGTTAACTGTATTTATTGATACTATAGATAAGAATGACTTGTATTCTAGTTGTATGCCTGAACGTTTCTGTAAAGACACCTTTTTGAATTCATCGGGTAATAAATTAATTGATTTATGTCTCAAATCCGATTTGAGAATAGTTAACGGTCGCTGCGGGTCAGACGCCGGTATAGGTGATTATACGTTTATATCAGCTAACGGTAGCAGCACTATTGATTATGTATTAGCGCACCAAGAGTTGTTTCCCTTTATTAGTAACTGTAGTACATGAATATTTTTCGTTTTCACCACATGCGCCTATCCAGATATCTTTTAACTTCAACATTAATAAGCCAGTGTGTTCGAACGAGAAAGTTACAATCAAACAACTAAGGTGGTCCAACGATGAATTAAAGCACAATTCGTTTATAAGCAGCATCAGAAGTAAGTTACATAAATTCGAATGCATTGTTCATAATATTACGTGCAATAATGCGAACATAAATCAGGGTATAGATAATTTTGCGGACTTACTGTACGAATCTGCATTTGATACTTATGGGAAGCTTAAAACAGTGTTTCCTTCTATAAATAAACCGAATATAAAATACAAAAGTTCTTGGTTCAACAGCGATTGCGAGTTAGCGAGAAGGAACTATCGGCGGGATAAGAAGTTATTTTACGCAAACCGTTCTCTCGAAAATCGCGAAATATTTTTGTCGAGCAGAAAACAATACAACGATACAAAAAGGCGAGCTAAGCGTATTTATAACAGGCATCAGAGGGAAAACTTACATATGTTTGCCAAGTCTCAGCCTCAAAAATTTTGGAATGAAATTAAAAAGTTAAATAGCCGAAAAGTCAATAGTGAAATAACTCCCGATATATTTTTTGAACATTTTAAGAATTTATTTTCCAATAATGATGTATTCTCGAATAACAATATTGAACAGGAATTATTAAATTTATTTAATAATGATGTTTCTGTAGATAGCTTAGATAAGGAGTTTGTAGTGGAAGAAGTCTTAAAGGCTATTGGAGACATGAAAAGGGGAAAGAGTGGTGGAATTGATCAGCTTATACCTGAAATTTTCATTGATTGTAAAGAACTATTATCTCCACTACTGTGCACGTTATTTAATCATATTTATTCAACTAGTACTTATCCAGATGCGTGGTCTATAGGTGTCATCGTACCTGTGCTTAAAAAAGGTGACAAAAACGACGTCAATAACTATCGAGGAATAACCCTTACTAGTATATTTTCAAAAATATTTTCCATTATATTAGACAACCGACTACGTAAGTGGTTAGAAACAAATGACGTCCTTAATGATTTTCAGTTTGGATTCCGAAAGCAAAAAAGTACAATAGATTGTATTTTTGTGCTAAATGCTTTAATAAATAAAGTAGTGTATCAAGACAAGCGTCAACTTTATTGTGCCTTTGTGGATTTTAAAAAGGCATTTGATCTTGTATATAGAAATGGAATTCTTTACAAACTTTTGCAACATAATGTATCATCCAAATTTGTAAAAATGATACAGTCTATATACAGTAGTGTTAAAGCATGCGTAAAGGCGAACAGAGTATTGAATAGAAGTAATGAAACCCAGAATAATGTAGATAATATTAATTTAAATATGAACAATAACAATAATATCAATACTGCATATAACCTATCTAGCTTGTTTGATAGTTATACTGGAGTAAAACAGGGCGAGCCCCTGTCTCCATTGTTATTTATTATGTTTGTGAATGATATATATGATTACTTATACCATGATGACATAGACTGTGTAATCATTGATAATATGAAACTGTTTATTCTGTTGTTTGCAGACGATACTGTACTTATGTCTTACTCGGCTACAGGGCTTCAGCGTCTGTTAGACCGACTGCATGAATATTGTAATGAATGGGGTATATCCGTAAATATTAGCAAAACAGTGGCAATGGTTTTTAATAAAGGCAATAGGGTCAAAAACATTGATGTTAGATATAATCATAATAAGTTAGAAGTAGTAAATAAGTTTACTTATCTCGGTGTTACGTTCTCGTCAAATGGTAGTTTCTCTAGAGCTCAAGAAGCTTTGTCGCAGCAGGCGTCTAGAGCTTTGTTTTCTCTTAATAATCTCTTTTCCAAAATATCATTTAGTTTAGCTGATAAACTTTCTATTTTTGACTCAATGATTTTGCCTATTTTGACATACGGCACGGAGGTATGGGGGTTTCATCCTAGTCCTGATGTCGAAAAAGTTCATCTTAAATTCTTAAAACAGCTATTATCTGTCCGTCCACAAACTACTACAGCAGCAGTATATGGCGAAATGGGTCGATTTCCTATAGAAGTTACGAAAAAGATACGTATCATCAAATACTGGTTTAAATTAAAACAGAACCCAGACTCGATTCCTTATAAATTACTTATGCAATTTAATGACACTGAGTCATATGTAACTAATTGGGCAAACAAACTTAAGCAAATGCTCCATGAATTAGGATTACCATATATGTACTACAAATTAGATTTAACTATAAGTGATGTTAACTGTATTTGCCAACGTATAAAAGATATAAGTTTACAACATTGGGCTAGTGATATTAGCCGTCTTCCTAAGCTTGAAAGCTATCGCATATTTAAAGACAACTTAGAGTTTGAGAAGTATTTAGATGTTGTTGTTAATGATAAGGATAGAGTGTCAATGTCAAGGTTTCGTTGTTCAGCGCATAAACTATTAATTGAAGAAGGCAGATTTAGAAATATATCTAGAAATGAAAGAATTTGTACTAAGTGTAATATGAATGTCATTGAAAACGAATATCACTTTTTATTAGTATGTCCATATTATAGAGATCTAAGAAATCAACACTTCCCTAAATATTATCAAAGGTGGCCCTCCTTGTCAAAATTTAAAATTTTATTATCAACCAAGAATTCAAAGACTATCATTAACCTCGGAAAATTTATCCGCCTAGCATTTGATTCACGAAATAATAATGCGTAATATAATGCGTCTAATAGTAACACTTATTATTCCAGTAAATAGTTATACATTGTGATTGTTGTGAAAATTATAAATTGTTTAATAGGATCACGAATTTGTACCGTTATTTTGTCCATAATATTGTGTTTTACAGCTGAATCATAAGGTCTATACTTTACTGCCATTCTTCTAATTGAATTGTCAGATTTGAAAAATATTACATATATATTGTGATTTTGGACATTTTAATATTTGTTCTCTTTAGATTACAGTATTAAAAAGTTATTACATTATTATTACTAAACTTTGGGTAAGTTGTGAAAATATATTTCCTTCCAGATCACCTATAATTTCGTTTCGTATAGATGATCCTCAGGGAGGGATTTTCGAACTAAGTCTTACTTTTTATTTCATTAGTAAATTATTAATTTATTATCAATTCTAAGTACCTATCCTTCAAGATTATCTATCCATTAATTTAGGTAATCTACCAGAGGGATATGTACCCTAAATTAATTTAAAAAAAAAAAAAAAAAAAAAAAAAAAATATTAAAAAAAAATTAAAAAAAATTAAATAATACAAAATATAAAAATAATATAAATAAACTTTTTTGTTGTTGTTGTTGTCAGTACGATTTTTAAATGTAGTTTAGCGTGTAAGTAGTTTCAGTATAGAGTTTCCATTAAAAACATTGAACAATTACTTTTTAACATTTTAGAATAACATATGATTACTTCTGAAAAACTGACTTTGCCATACAGAACACCGATTATTGACAACTGAGTGACACGAGTGTATTACCTACCTAATTTGTTTGGAATATTATTTATGAGTTTCTCATATCCGCTTTGTAATATACTTTTCATCTTGATTTACACTGTTATTATGTTCATCATGTTCTTTCTTGATTGTTTTGGTTATGTACAATGGTATATACCAATAAAGTTGACTTGACTTGACTTGACTTGACTTGTATTTGGTTCGTTTAGTGGGGAGATACTACATAACGATTGTAAACTGAATAACTAGAATCGGATGCTTGTTAAAAAGGGGAGGTAATAAGTGGAAATAACCTTATTGAGTAAAGGGAAATAACAAGGTTGAAATTTATTTAATTGATTTAACAGTTGAGCATCAAAAGAAACGCGTGAATCAGTCACAATTCTGTTATATTAACTGTTTGACTAATATTTATGATTTAAATTTCATTTGTATGTTTATCAAACAGTTATTAATTTATATTGCACATGTTTGTTGAATAACGGTCGACGGAACTTGATTGATCATCAAAGCACTCCGTCGCGTAACATTGCAGACAGAGGGCACAGAACAGACAGCTAGAGCGAATTCGAGCTTAAGTGAACAAATACAGGAAACGGCTGCTAAAACTCCTGTTGCAACCCGACTTTCTGAGTCGCTATTAAACAGAGAGTTGTCTGAAATGAGTATTCAGAGAGTTGATTTAGAAAAGGAGAAACGGAACACAGACACACATGTTCATGAAACAGAACTGAACTTGAAAGAGTTTGAACTAATGGAACGCGAGCGCAAACAAAGAGAGGAAGAGACTCGCCTGAAACATTACTTTGAGGAAAAAGAATTTGAATTACAAATAAAAGAGAATGAATTTAGACGGAAGTATGCTGAAAGAGCTGATATGCTCGCAGAGCGAGAGATGTGGCTTAGAGAAAAAGAAACTTCTTTACTTGAAAGAATCAGTAAATTTGAAAGAAAGTTAGAGATGAAAGAGGAAGAATTGAACAGCCGAGAGCATTATTTGATTAAGAGAGAACAGAAAAGCGAGAGTATACACACGAAGCCAGAGCTTCAGCAAAATAAATACTTAGCTGATATTGAAAGGCGAATAGCATTGCTGGAGAAGGAGAAATCTGTTATAGATTTTGAAGATGAGGACAATGTCGTACTACGTAGACAGCGTAGCTATAAGGATGCCGAGTACGAGACATTGAACTTGAGTGCATTTTCCGGTGTAATACCAGTGCCTAAAAATGAAGTTTCATTTGAAGATTTGAAACTTGAAGTAGACAATGTGAAGGAGATATATTCTCAACATAGAGTAAAACAGAGTCTGAGAAAGGCATTGCGAGGCCAAGCCAAACGCAAATGCTACATATGAAACCGGAAGCTACAGTAGATGAAATCATGTCGGAACTGGACGATAATTTCGGAAATGTCGCCAGTATGGACACTATTCTATCAAGATTTCTCATGGCAGAACAGGAAACGAATGAAACCATATCAGAATGGGGTCTGCGACTCGAAGAATTACTTTTGCAAGTTACAAAAAAGACGAGATTAGACGAAGAAGAGAGAAAAGATATGCTGAGAAAACGATTTTGGAGAGGACTTCGAAGCGATGAATTGAAGAGTACAACCAGAGTACATTTTGAAAATAAAATGGCATACGAAGAGTTGAGAATAAAAGTGCGCGAAGAGGAATTCGAAATACAGATTTCTAAAGACCAAGGGACCAAACAGAGGTTGAACAGAGTTCACCAGAGTGCTGTAGATGTTATAGGTGAAAGCGATGAATTGCTGAAGCAGCTTATCAAGAAAATGGAGGACTTAGATAGGACAATAAATGAAATGAGAACGGAACGAAATGTGGATTACGTTGACCATAAAACCATAGATACAGCAAGAAACAGGGGAATTTATCGGGCCGCGGACGCGGAAGACGCCAGACCTCAGATAACAGCGCTAGAAATGAAACCAGTGATACGCAGACATAAGGGAGATTCACCAGTAAAGCAGAAAGAATTTAAAAGTATAGACGCCGCTGTTGGGGGTCAAACGGACGGTGTCGTGAGAAGTGACCCAAATTCAATGAAACATAGACTATTTGACCGCTTGATTGGTGTGTCGAATGAATCAGAGGTATGCATCAATGGAATATGCACAAAAGCACTGATTGATACCGGAGCTATGGTTACAACAATAAGCCAGTTCTTGTACGAAACCATTGATCCAAAGCCAACTCTTCATAGTATTGAAGAGCTGTCAGTTAAAGGGGCAAATGGTATCGAAATACCATATATTGGTTACATAGAAGCGACCATCTCAATACCTAACATAGCTGATCAAAGCTTTGATGTACCAGTTCTTGTTGTTAGTGATACTGATTACAATTTGTCGGTACCAGTGATAGTTGGGACCAATGTCTTGCGCTTCCTACAAGGTTTGAAACGCGAAGATATTCCAATAGAGTGGCAAACTGCAATATCCGCCGTGTCATTGCGCTCGCCCATTGGTAACGTTGTATCGACGAATAATCGAGCAATTGAAATACAGCCGTATCAAACAATGACTTTATCAGGAATGGTACGTAAGACAGGCAACGAATCTATTGCTATAACGGAACCATCAGAATCCAGTTCAAATCGAATTGGTGTTTGCCCACGGATAGTAAGCCTAGGAACTGTTGGTGCGACAGCCAGAGTGCATATACGTATTTTTAACATTTCGGCCAAGAAAATCAAAATAGAGCCAAAATCAGTACTTTGTGAGCTACACGAGGCGAAAGTACTACACAACTGGTCACCAGATAGCATGACTGAAATAAAAGGTAAATCGGAGCCGTCACAGAAAGAAAAAATGCTTTAATAGAGGAGCTAAATTTAGATCTCAGCCATTTAGAACCCCAAATGCAAGAACCTTTAAAAGATCTATTTTTCGAGTTTCAAGATATATTTTCAAAGGGCCCACTAGATTTAGGCAGTACTGACATAGTAAAACATAAAATACATCTTCAAAACCTGTACCTATAACAGTATAATCAGAATTTTAAATGTAAATTGTTTTATTATCTGCCCTATGTTTATGTATCATTGTCGTTTAAATATGTTTGATAACATATTTAAAATAAACATATGTGAACAAATGAGTTGATGTTGCTGATTTATTCTTTGTTGTGTTTATCACAACAACCGTTTGCGCATCGCAGATTTCTACAATCGTGAACTATATCAAACCTTGCTAGGAAGCGATGTTTGAATTTTATAATGTCGAGGACGACATTTCCTCGGAGTGGGGAAATGTGTTGTAGGTGTATAATAATGTATTAAATATATTTATAAAATAAATATATGTATTGAGTAATTGGAAATTTGTTTTGAATTATTTATATCATAATGTTATATTAACCATAATTGTCATTCATAAATTGGGCAATGTAGACTAGTTAACTGTAAATTTAGATAGAGATTAGTATTTTGATTAGTAGTCGATACGTAGAGTAGAAAGTTGAACTGTTTTTACTAACATAATAATACTTTAATTGACAGTTCACGCATGACATTCACTCAACTGTATCTTAGTACATGAACTTCTTTGTCAAATGTCATTCGTTACATTTGATTCGAGAAGTTAACATTGTATATTTATGATATTTCATCGTAAATATAATCCATTTATAGGTAACTATAACATTTTATATATTTTGCTATTGATATATGTCGTTTGTATTTTGTATGGGTTTGGTATAATATTTATAGTTAATTATTTTATCGTCGGAACACATTGTTTTGAAATATTGTTGTAATTGTTTAAAAGGTCATTCGTTACATTTGATTCGAGAAGTTAACATTGTATATTTATGATATTTCATCGTAAATATAATCCATTTATAGAAACTGTATGCTGACTTCGTTGTTGTTGTCGAAAGAACCCGAAAACGCCCATAATCGGCAACATCAATACTAAATTGTGCATGAAATATATAAAGATACATGTTATTAAAACTTATAATTCCAAAAAAATAATAGTATCTCATTTTGATAAATACTTCCAGGACATATATTCTTTGCATCGTGAATATGATACTATTTTATATCCTACCGAAGGATTTTTGATTGTTGAAGTTGTATTCAGTGGTCTAGACAATGGCATATATGTTCGAAACTTCTACTCAGATTAATTCAGATGGATTGGGAATCTCGCATTATTTATGGTAATGGCTTCCCTTATTTATCAAATAACATTTTGTGTATAGTATCATTAGTTTACATGATATGTCAATAGTTTACTTCCCCTACAAATGGACTGAATAATATATTGTACCGTTTTATTAAAAATGGCATCTAGATTTATCAATCATTGAGAAATCGCATACTTTGTACCTTGGCCAAACTATTTACAATATTTAAAAATAACAGGTTAAATTTATGGGAAGCAAAATTACAACATATATTCTGATGCACAAGGCAGTTTTAAAAGACACATGGGCACAATAATTATATAATGTATAATTTATTTATCCTTCACAGTGTTTTAAAACCTAGAACAGTCGTAAGTAGCAATAACAACCTCATACAACTAATACCTGTGCTTAACGTCGATGAAATCGTTATACTAGCCTCAAACAAAATGAACTGCATTGACATCAATGATTTACTTTATAGTAAGCGCATCAGATGAAAAGAGTTATTGTTTATAAAACTGAAGTTTTGGTCGTTAAGACAGCGGAGCGAATGAAAGATTCTGAAAATAACTTATATTTATATATATGCATATTAAGTATTCACTTTACATTATTTGTTTAACAATTACTGCCGGTGAATCATTTAAAAAGACTTATGAAATTCGGAAAGGACATTTTTTAATGAAAGCAATATAATAAAAAATTATCCACATTTAGTTCGTTAGTCATCTTATAAAACTAGTCTATAAACTATAAAATATAATACGGAAACGAATTGTCTTGCCGAAACCTATCGAACTTATGAACACTAACAAATAAAGACTTATCCGTAAAAGTTGCGACGCACAATTATAAAGCATTACATGATCTAAAACTTCTTATACTTCAATATCAACTTACTACTGTCACTTACCTTTCTTCCCCACATATATATCATGATATATTATATCCTACAATATCAAAATCAGTAAATGTATAAGTCAATTACGTCGATAAAGGATCTTATTGTATACGTAAAGTTGTATATACACTCTACAAACGTTATAACGCACCAAATGGAATGGAAATAAATGGAAGGGAATTTTTTCTTTATTTATAAGAATTTCAGCTTGAAATATCAGCTATGATTATTTGAGTTATACATGCATGTGTTCATACCAAAATAGTGGAACAAATAAGAATGAATTTCGTGAAATTCTTATACATTAAGAAAATACAACAATTTCCATTTGGTGCGTTATAACGTTTGTTGAGTGTTTACCCGAACAAACTTATTTGCCATTTCACAGCCATATTATATGTGAATGCAGTCTTTTGGAAATCACTGATTTATTGTTTAATACAGCGATCACATCATTTCATAATTTTCACATTTCTGGTTTGGTATTGTTATAGTGCAAATTCTAGAGAATCAAATGAAATACCGAGATTAAAAACAACAACATTATTTAGGAAAGTTATATATCAACATGCGCGACATGTTTTGTTAATTATTTATGAGATATATAGCGAGAAGTATTTATAACTCTATCGTCTTAGTATTTTAAATGTTCATACTACATTGGCGGAAAGTTGAGATTGTTTTCAACCGTTCAATGTTGCCCGAGGACTTTTTTAATTACAACTCTTCGGGAGCTTATTCAAAATGCAATATTGTGTGCGTGACGATAACCACAGATACCGCGCTCTACAGAAGTAAATCACGGGGCGAGAAACTGAACGTCGAGAGTCTCGCGTTTTGTTTTAAACTAAAGGTGACTGTTATTTTATAAATTCAATATATATACCTTGCATGTGAAGGGTGCCAAATAGAGAATACTAAGTTAGTGTTGAATAAAGAGAAGGTTATTTAGCGAGGCTTAGATAACCTGAACCACGAGCCTTGGCGAGTGGTTCATGTTTTCGTGCCGAGCAAATTAACTTACCTTTATTCAATACTTACCTAGTATTCTAGTTATCCCATCATTTTCTGTCTTTATTTTGCAAATTTACGTAGAAAACTTATTAAATATTACGAAAAACATAAAATGACGTCACGAAAATAACAAGAGGACGTCATTCACGTTTTCGTGCCGAGCAAATTAACTTACCTTTATTCAATACTTACCTAGTATTCTAGTTATCCCATCATTTTCTGTCTTTATTTTGCAAATTTACGAAAGAAAACTTATTAAATATTACGAAAAACATAAAATGACGTCACGAAAATAACAAGAGGACGTCATTATATTGCGCGTGTTTGCTATATCACCACAGTGTTGTAATAAAGCGAAGTTTATTCCATGGGGGTTTATTTCTTCAAGCACGATGATGGGATAAATAATGTCATTAATGCCATTTTAAATTCTAACATGACACTAATAGAGTTTTATATAGACAGAGGACAAAATTCATCGTTCTTAAAATACAAATAATCAACCCGAAAAATAGTTCCGAAAATGTAAAATATAATCGCATTTGTAAATGCAGAATGTTGACAGGTCATGTTAGAATCGTAATAATGTTCGCAATATCGGTATATTTAACTATTTAGGCTAACGCACTCGAGGTTTAATTCATACGCATCAGAGCCCCACATTGTTGTGTATTAGCTGATTAACAACTATTAATCGAAAATTATTTCTTAAATAAACACTATGTCGAAGAAAATATTCATGTTTTAATCATACATTCACACACAGGCTGGCTGGCAAAATAACGAGTTAACAGAATATCGTTTAAATACTAGTACCGAGAATGAAGTACAGGCATAAAAATGTGTTTGAATTTAACCTCCCTCAACGTGCTTAATTGAATTTCTTTAAAAGGAAACGAACGAGGAATCAAGTGTTGTTACATGTTTGAATTTTGCATTAGGTATTGTCGATATCGCATGAAGGAATATGCTCGTTTCTATTGGTTTAGAGCGGATCCTGTAATGGGACGCGGCCGTGGTGTAAGATCAAAAGATTATAAGCATAATAATTATAATCTGTCGGCAAAACCGTTTATATACACACTCAACACAAGTAATAAAATGGAAATTGTTGTACATGTATTTTCTTTATTCATAAGAATTTCAGCTGCGCCATGTTTAACACGAAAGTCTTTCTTATATTGTCCTTTATTTTGGTATGAACGCATGCATGTATAACTCAAAAAATCATAGCTGACATTTCAAGCTGAAATTGTTATAAATAAAGAAAATACAACTATTTCCATTTATTTCCATTTGTTGAGTGTACATGAAACAAATTACAACAATGGAAATATCAACGTACGTTTAACTTCGATTCTTGACTGATATTAAAATACATAAATCACAAAGGCAAATACATGTACATGATAGAAAATACACGAAAAAATGGTTTTGTAAAATGGCTATTGGGAGCCAACCGACATATCAGCTGTGTTGTCACTGCGTGTCGGACCACTGAGCTTGAGATCCCGGTATGTGGCACACGTGGTACTGTATTCCTTGGCATGATCAAGACATGATATGCGTTCCTCTGACTACAGTGTAAAATATATAAAAATGATATATAATACATGATAAAAGGTTAAAAAAAAAACAGATGAGAAAACAATTATACCATGTCTCTTCCATAACCAGCAAATGAAACTTGAAACTTTTATATTTGCTTAAACGACTATTTCTACGTATAAAATACATATTCAACGGCGTTGTACAATAATACATAAATGTAACAATACAAAAACATCGACACTTAGTACATCAATACAGAGACAATCATGAAATAATCAGCCATCATATTGAGCAAAATTATTAGAATACAAATACATTATTTACAAAAAGATATAGACGTGATATTTACACAACACATATTCACTAAAACACCAATCCAATCACTAAACGGTAAACGGATTCTTGTCAATGTCATTTCTGTTATCTGACTACACATCTAAAAGCAATGTAAAGTACTCTCTAAAGAAATGAGTTTTCAAATGTTTATTGAAAGTGTTCACTGACTCGCTTTGTCTTAAGTTCAAAGGCAGTTCATTCCAAAGCTTAGGTCCAACAGTACTGAAACTTCTGTCACTGAAATTCTTCCTCTTATTGTAAGGAACAACATGACAACCAACTGATGATTCTGAGGATCAAAGTGTGCGTTTTGAGACTTTACTGGACAAAAGTTCTCTTATATATTGTGGGGCGTTTCCTACAGAACAGTTGTACATGTAAATAAATATTTTTAAATTAATTCTTGTCTTTATGGGTACAGTGCCTGTTTAGAACAAATTTAACACACATATTTTGAATACGTTTCAATTTACCAATTTCTGCCTGAGTGATACCATAAAGTATTACATTGCAATAATCTAAAAGTGAGAATTCACTAATGACAGAACTGAGATCTCAGTCGCTTCGTTGGTTATGAATTTACGGATACTCTTGATTTAAAAATAGTTCAACACTGCAGTTTTACACTTTCGTTTAACATGCTCTTTGAAATTCAAAGTACCGTCGAGAAAAGCGCCCAGACATTTGATAAAATTCCGTAATTTAATGTTATCACAACAGATGTCGATGTCGTTGGTGTTACACTTATTTAATTGATGACGACTGCCAAACATTATAAACTCTGTCTTAGATGCATTAGTTTTCAGTATATTACTGTTCATCAAAATCATTGATAACAAGAGCACAATCTTTAAGTTCCTGAATTGCAGTCTCCTTTGCGTTTGTTGTTGGCTGGGAGCGTGTATTCGCCGTATGGTCGTCCGCAAATTCAAAAACGGTAACGAATGGGCACACTGTCAAAAAGAGTCCCAGCAGAGGTCAGATAGAGTCAGGGACCCAACCAACTTCCCTGCGGAAACACTACATTTGAGATCGCGCTGAGTTGAAAAGGTTTCATTCACCCTCACACAACAGCTGCGTGGTCGCAGGTATGAGTCTACCCATTCCAGCGCTGAAGCACGGAACCCATACTGCTTCTTCGGAACTTCGACGAGGATGTCATGGTCTACTGTATCGAATGCGGTACAAAGGTTTATAGCTATAAGGGATGTAACTTCTTGATGTTCCATCCCATCTAGTATATCATTTACTAGCCGAAGTAGAGCAGACTCCCACGAGTGGAACAGTCTACATGTTTATGCGGATTGGTTATTAGGGAGTAGGATATTATCATTAATGCCGTTCAAGTATTCTAGAACACATACATTCTTGTGACAAACACTCAACGAAGGCATAGTATCGACGCATGTATGTCTAATATTTCCCCTAAAATACATAACTCTAGAAGAAAACCGAAAGCATACATTGTAATAAAGGCAATGTTTAACATAGCCATTAAAGATAGTCACTGACTTGTTGAGCAAATTACTAATTTGTGAAATGTAATCGTAGCACAATTAACCGTTTTTACACTCTGCAAAAACATAGACAAAAACCTTTGACAGGTTTAAGAAATGGTTATACTTATTTAATATTTTACTATGTTGTTTCAAAGCACTTTTAAATAATGTTATACTACAGTGCGCCTGCCTTGGTTGAATACGAAGTTGTTAAACTTTCGTTACCTTTTCTACTTTTTAAATAGTGTAAATTCATGATTAAAGCGGATCGCTAACTACATGCCTTTCTAAATGAGTTCACTGACACACATCCCAAATGGAAAAGATACGGGAATTACATGACAAACAGTGATTAACGGTTTCCTGAAAGGAAATGTTTACTGAATGTATCTCATGTAACAGACGACAATTCTTATTTTGGGTTATTATCCACTTGTTACGTAATCAATTATTGTAAATAATTAGCTTACGTGAGATATGCAGATAGATCTTTTTGAAGACGAAATGATAAATTCACCAACATGGAACTTTTATAGGACTATTAGGTAGGGATTTATCGAGATTATCCGATATGATTACAATTATTTATTGGTTCTGTCTTTCCTTAATTTGTTTCCTTATCGTTGCATACATTGTTCGTGAATTCATATTGCTCAAAATAAAAGACAATACTCTGAAAACGTGTATGCAGATAATGTCCTTTGCGATGCGATTCAATAAAATACACTTTTGTAGCGTGGGAACTTACATAAACAGTACATTGACGATTTCTGATCGGTTTATAATACCAGTATGTCAGAATGTGTGAAACTAAAATTGCAACAACATGTAACGTAACACCACTCATAACATAACACCATTTATTAATTTACTTTATAATATTAAACGAGAATCTGGTCAGTTTGTTCGCTTGATACAATGTAAACCTCGCAATAAATTTCAAAACTCGGGTAATACGGAACAAATACGGCCAATATGGAAGAAACGCGGCCAATACGGCCTCAGGCCAATACGGCTGTCTTCAGCCCAGTTACAAAGCCAATATTAATTCAATTAATTAATAACATTACATTTTCAACTGTTGGTGACGTTAGTACAAGTTAATGCATTTTGCCGTTTGGCGTTTTATTAATATTAATCGTTACTTAAATAGGGCATATATATGTACTATATCGTCGATACGACGTGGATGTAATTTTGCGTTCTGAACGTATTTTGCATGACTAACGCAACGTAAAACATTAATCTAATTTAAACCATCTTTTAAGAATGTAAGCACATTGTTTACGTTGTTAGTTTGAATGATTAAACCACGTTTACAAACACGACTTTATCGTATTAAATTTAAATGCGACAAATAATCAGTGATTTAAAGTGTCAATGTGCAAGAATGCGACAAAAACAGAGATTTAAACCTGGGAGAGCCATTGCGAAAGAATGTGACACGACCAATACCTATCCAGGCAAGGTAAAAAAATAAATGATTGTTGTACGCAATTTCTACGTTATGCATATTTGATAGGTGAAGGTCAGTCTCTTTTAGTTAAGCTCATCCACTATTTAAGTAACTATATATATTTCAAAATATTTGATTACATTGTTCACTTCGCTGACAAATTTGAACCACCATCGAGTAAATAATTCGCTGTTTTGACAGAAGACAATGTTGAAACGTTTTTATGAGAGGCATTGCATATGTTGTATATCTCTGATATTTGGATCAAATTAAGAGTTAATATCATATAGTCCCAAATATTACCAAATATTATGTTTTAATATACAATGATGTCGGTCCGAAAACACTGTAACTATATGTTTTGCAATGTGGAATTGAACTGAATATTGTAGTTATCGAGGCTTTGAAAACGTTCATATTGGCAGGAGGGTGTTGTATAGTGTTCGCAAACGGTACCAGATAATATACACATTTCGGATATATTGGACCAGTTGGAAGTTTAACATTATGCATTGTGAAAACAAGTCAGCAGACGTCCGTTGTTTTCTCATTACAGATGGATATTGTATTACTTAGAAAAAACTGATATTACCGTCACATATGTAGAGTGCAGAACAATATATCAATGAGTGTTTATCATTGGCATATGTTGAGTGTTTGATATATTCCTTTTCATTGATAATTAATTATGTTGTACTATTTATTAGTTTAAAACTGGTTCAATTAACCAATTTAAATTATACTTTAATACAAATTATGCAATATAATAATTATCTTAATGCAATCCGTATTTATGAATTACATTTGTTTTCGAAATGTCTTCCTTTGTCAATATTGCACTGGATACATATTAATTCAAATAAATTAGAATTTGTAATCATAATACTATTGCTAGACAAAGTAAATGGGCATGTACTATGCATGAGAATAATATGACAGGATGACGCATTAATGCGCAGAGCATGTTACAACTAAAATGGGTGTACACGTTTCGCTATAACTTGTCAGAAACATATTCAGTGTAACTGCATTTCATAGTTCGATTTTCTGTTATGTTCTAACTACGTGCAAGTTAACAAGTCGACACGCGAAAAAGCAATATTCAGTTAATATTGCGGTAAGATGCAATTTGACCATCCCTGATAACACAGGTCTGATTCATTACATATACTCCATTATTCACATACTGATAATGACATATCACACGTGGGTATTCGACACTGCAATTTGAAAAAAATACGTGATTTTAAACATTTTATTACAAAATTGTATATTAAATAATATATTAATATTTGAGCATCGCACAATCTCAAAAATAAACAGTGTCCGACTTAAATATGTTATAAACTATAAATACACTAAGTTTTACTTAGTTCGCCGAGTTCCTACCGTACAACTTCTTTACATATACAAGTTTACTTAGATCGCCTAGTTTCTACCGTAAAACATCAATACGTACCAACACAGGTCCAGTTCGGCAGCTTTACGCAGAATAATAACATTGGTATAAAAGGCAACATCAAGTGCTTCTACCAAGAACCCCATCGGAAATAAGCTTTCGCGCTTTCAATGGCCATCCTGGGTAATTTACACACTACAACGTGTCCGTCTATTTAACATAACCTGGCATTAATTCAGAAATTGATTAAAACAATTGTGACATAATTTGCTTCGAAATAGTAGTTTCTGTAGCATATCAAATTGTTTTTTTGAGTAAATGAAAGTATTATTGCATGACATATTAGTTATACCATTGTTCTAAATTTTAAATTTGCTTATGTGATATGTTGTAAGCTTGTATGTTTTAATTAAGCTGAATAAGTCTATTTATCTATAGGGCGTCAATAGTCAATTATTGTTTTTCTCATTCGATTGAATATATAACTGTATCTATTTATAAAATATATATTAAATATATAACTGCATATATTTATAATGTATGTATTAGTATACTAGCCTTAACATCAACAGAACAGCAACCACTATATTACAACTTGAAGGATAGCACAATAAACTGTGTCAATCGTATGTCACAGCATCGTTGTAAATATTACAAACTCCTTCATCGACGTATTGCTGGTTTACAAACACAAACCACTTTTTAAGAAAATGTGTTCGGGTACACTGTAAGTTTGAATGACTGTAGTTTTCAAACCACTACACTCCACTTTAATGTGTCAGAATACACTATCAGATTTAAGCCACACACCCACTTACAAAGCATACTAGTTGCAAATATTTGTACGTGTTTCACAAACGACATTGGTACATACTAGTGCATAGATGGGATAAATATGTGTTTTGCAATATCCCAAAACGCTTGCAGAACAAGCGGTGTTAGATGATAATACCAGAGACATATTCAACTTTGTTACACCATAGCAACAGGTCGAACAGTTTCGGCCTCCTGTATGAGTTTGTGAAAGCCCTTTGCATCACCAGCTTTAGCCTGCTTCCGGCGCTCGGCATCAGTTTTCTCTTGCTCCTCTTTGAAGCGTTGAGCCTCACGTGCAGCAAGCGTGTTCAGCTCATCGCCTTGCATCAATTCCCTTGGTAAACATATGTACACAATATATGAAATGAGCGAAAACTTTTATATAACTTTTTTATACTGATATATAAAAAAACTATCTCTTTAAAAGGAGTCATTTACAGAAAGTCGTTTTTTTAAACAATGGTCTAAAATATAAACTACATATATTTAAGCAGTTGAACTAACCAACCAAATTGTTGTAACAAAGCAAAAGAAAGCAAGAAAAAACATCTTTATATAATTTATAAATAATTATTTAATTGACAGAATCTTATTGTAAAACCACGCCTACCGAGTTTTACTGACATAAACACATTTACATATAAATATATTAAATAACACAGATGTTTTAAACAAAATCAGTCAAACAATAGATCCCTGACTTTCTGAACGGCTAAACGCATTGTCCTTTAAATCTCGACTATCGGTTAATTCAATAACTTTCTCGTAATCTTGCGAAACAAAAATGTTCAAAGGAAACTTACTTCATATCTATACTTCCACTGTTGTCACCGTCTAGTTTCATCATCAACAGCTCGATTTCCAAATCAGTCATGTCTATTCCAGCGTTCTTGTAAATATAAATTATAATTGAATATTACGCACTTAAAATACCATGGCAATATTCACCCAGTACTGATTTGCATTAAGTCAACATAATCATAGTACATGTATTATAGACTGTTTAGTTTACAATGTGATCAGTTGTTTATAGTTTATAAAAAGAGTCATTTGAGAACTTGCGCGCATGTGTTTGTTTCTATGTAAAACTATATAGATATAAATAATAATAATTGATAAAGATATAAATGCCGCCATATAAAAAAAGTTGAAAAACCCATTAAATAACTTACATGCATTTACCGAATTGCGCATTGTGAAGAAAACTAACCTTTGGAAAGCTCAATGTATATTGAAATTCAGAATTTGTTACCATTTTGTGTTCCCTAATGTAACCATATTCTGCATTGTTTGACAAAACAAAACAAAAATGTACAAATAACAACAGCAACAACAGCAACAACAACAACAAACATGTAACAAAAATATGAAAATGTCTTAAAATGAGCATAAAGAATGGAAATGTCGCCAAAGGTCACTTACCCGTATACCCTGCTTAAGTTCAGCAAGGTCAATATTTAGGCTACCATCGCGGTCAAACGTCAGCAGCAGGTCAACCAGCCTGTAACCCGCATTGTCCAGCCACTCTTTCAGCTTCGTAAACGGGTCGTTAGCGTGTGCAGCCCATGGGTCGACCTTTGCAGACTTGAATGACGTCACGTCTAGCATGACCCCGCCGTACCGGATGGTCATATTGCGGTTTTCCTTCAACGACTGCGCGATACTCTCAAACTTCGGTTTGACAGTCAGATTCTGTAAATAGTGGTATAGGCAGTTTCACTGCGCTTACTTTTGTCTGTTGAATTACGACATTATATTATATTCTGAAATCACACAAAAAGTAACACAATTACACAATATTTGATAAAAATATATTTAACTTAGTTAATTGACGTTTGAATGCGCATATTAAACAGTTACAAGCGCCATGATTTAATCTAACAGAGTACAGACTGCAGATGAGCATACCAAAATTAAATTTATAATTTAAATTTGTTCTTGATATTTTGTCAAATATATTCAGTAGCAAGAGATATAGAGTGTATACTGAGTATAAAATACTAGTCTATGAAATCTAACTGAAACAAACTACACGTGGTCTAAATTACCCCAAAATCCATGTATTTCATATGCCCATTTTCATTTCTCTCTTCTCCAAGGAGTATTACATATCCACCTTCATCTTGAATTTGGTTATATCCAATCTGTGGGTAAACAAACCACTTTATTCTAAACGCCGAAATTCTCATACCTATATTCATGCTATACAGTTGTTGTCAAATAAATATTTGTAAAAACAAAGTAATACATTGACAAATAATGTAACGCTGAAATAAAATCACTTGAATGTAACCATAAATACGCTCGGTTATAAATTGGGTATTTTATAATTACCATAAAAGACTTGCATAAATATGGTAAAAAACATTTGGAGACAAACCATACATGGACCTTTTTCAAGTCTTTTGACTAAGTTAACATGAAGTAAAAATTATAATATTTAGACAAAACTTCGCTTATATTTAATTGATTTAATTGATTTGCATCACACAAAACAAAATATGATTAGAAATTACATGCCATTATTTTATATCTTTTTAAGTTGAGTACGTAATATGTTAGTTAAATTGCAATTCATATTAAATAAATAAAATTAAATTCTTAAATTAAACATTTTTTTTATCGTGCGTATGAAAAACAAACGTACATTTAGTTTTTGGAGTGTGTCATTGTTCTGAATCCCCGATGCTATGTGTGGAGCTCCTTTGAGCGGTATTCGACAGAAGCTGATGTCCAGTTCCAGGAGGGTGTGGTTTTCTTTCAACATTTCTTCTAGCGCCTCGGCACCCTCATACCCGAATCCGTTCATGCATAAATTCAGGTACTTAACGCTCGTGTTCTCCTACAGTGCCAAGAAGACAACATCGATAATATGTGAAAAAATGTATAAATCAAGCTACTCTACCGCTCTGATATTTTCACTTTTGTAAATTTGAGAGAATATTGCCCTTTTTTTGCCACACTGTATGTAAAGATTTACATATTCTTTTTTCAGAAAGTCCTAACGAAATTTGCAAAAGATAATATGAAGGAGACATGCCTTTCAATTTAAAATTACACGGGATTTTAGGGATTGGTTTTACAACTTGGGCAAGCGACAATTACCAAAAAACGAAATTATAACTATGAACAACTATTAAATGAACAACTATAAAACAATCATACAAACATTAACTATATATTGTAAACATTTTTGTCTCGAAAAATTATATTATATTTTTTTTTTATTTTTTTTTTTACATAATACGACATATTTAAACCATATACCGCCATTCCCTCGGCAATCTGACAGCATCCTCGCCACTGGAAATGGTTCCAACTGAGGTCGAGGTTCACTATAGTGTCATTGTCCATGAGGGCGTCTTTCAGCGCCTTGGCCCCTTCATCCTCAAAGCAGTTGTGACGCAATATCAGCGTCCTCAGGTCGGTGTTGGACTAAATAAAAGAACTAAAGGATTAAAAGACAAGTATTTATTATGCGCGTAAAATAGAGCATATATAATAAAATAGCACTGTACATATTTCACCTTAAAGCAATAGCTCAATATTTGTAGTGCAACAGATAAACACATTAGTTATAGCACTAAGGTTACGATATCCATTATCTGAGTTCAACATCGGAATGGAAAACATGACTATCAAAATAATAACAATATCATGTATTCGTGCAATATTTCATTAAAAAAATTCGCTTCGTTTTCGCAATAAAACGAATAATACAGTAAACCAATCTAAACAGTTCACTACAGAATTTGTATGTAGACGTAATACAATGGTATACATTCATCACGGGTTTCATAACATACCGACATCGTAAGTCAATGGCAATACAATTTAAAGAGGTGTATTACAGTATATTACACAATGCGTTGTTAATAGAAAGCCCTCAATAACATACCGAGAGCATGTTGTAGAAATCATCTGCAGCGGCGTCTTCAATATTATTGCCTAGAAATATAAAGAATTATACCAGTTATTGAGTGTGTTGGACATTTCAGAAAAATGGTATCATCATAATTAATCACACCATAACAATACTTTTACTGTTATTACTATAGAATCAGAACATTATGAAGAAGCTTCTTGTCTCAATAACTCCAAAATGTACATTATTATTTTATGCTATAGTGGACGTTTTCAAAACACATTTGCTTACCTTTTAAATCCAAATAAGTAATTGTCTTGTTTTCCATTAGCAAGTCGCAAACTGCTTTGGCTCCCATATTGCCAATTTTATTTTCGGACAATATCTGAATTATTTTTAAAATATATTTTTCCACATGTATATATTTCCGACTGTATTGTATACATGTACATGCAATTCAGTGTTTGAATACATTAAATAAACGACTGTGACATTTTAAAGATTTGTCATTAGAAAAGCAGAAACTGTAGATTTATATGATTGATTTGTCATTAGAAAAGCAGAACATGCAGATTTATATGATTAATAAACACAGAAACTTATTAAATGATTATCACAGAAATTTTACATTAAGTATTCTATTGTAAGATTGTGTTTTACAAAATATAAATGCAATAGAAGACGAATCAACAATACATTACCAATTCCGTCACATAGACGTTGTCTTTGAGCACATTTGACAGATATTTGGCACCTATTCCAAGTATGTAATTTCCTTCTAAGTCCATCTTTTCAATCGACGTGTTGACCTTAAAAGGTGATTATGTAGTGTTTTCCATACTGAATAGACTACGCCTAATACCTTTTATTTAAGGTCAACTTTTGTGGAACAAGGGACATAAGCGATGAGTCACAATCTTGCAGTATGATTGCGTTAGTATTCCTTTGTTTGAATAAGGTTTTGGTTTTCTAGATATAGTAAAGTTTTACATAATTGAAGTTGTGAAACATTTCTAGCATTGTATTTGTAAATTGCGTATACACATAATGAAAATATAATATATCTAAATTGACCTTTGGAAACCGTACACGTGTATTCTGTATAATGTTTGTGTATTTAATGTAACACCATATCTTATACGGCGTTGACAAGTAATTTATATGCGGTGCAATTAAAATATTAAGAAATAATAAATAATAAATACAATTTTAAAATGTATAGCATTTACATTATTATTTAACTCATTGAGGTCCTTTTAGGTAACATAAACACATCTATATACCTCCAACGCATCTGCCATTGCCTTCACGCCAAGTGGTCCCAAGCCATGATACTTCATCACGAGTTCCTTGTCCTGCATGTGCTTTAGAAAGTAAGTGATTGGTTGAATTTCCAGCTTCTGGCACATGCGCATATAACGGTTTACCCCTGTCGTGTCGTGGTCGTACAGCTCAGGGTTCAGCCATTCTACAAACAGAAACGTTGCATATAACTACTCTGTGTGATTAAACGTGTATATGATCATTTGTTTATGTTTATACAAATTTTAGAGGATATTGCAATAACAGTTTGTTTACGAATATATCGATACAATTTACATTAGGCTATTATTTTCAAAACTGATAATATGTTAAATGTACTACATATTATACCAATGCTGAGGCCCAATAACTGCTTGATTTCTTTTAAAACTCTATCTTAAGATCTTTCAGCATATCTTAGTATTTGAATCAGGTGTGTATATCTAGTTGGTATTTTCTATACATACTGTCCGGTTCCAATTCAAGATCTGTGTCATAGTCTGCATCAATTTCGTCCGACTCTGCCACAGACTCCATTTCAGATCCGGCTCCATCTTCTTCGTCATTGTCAGGTGCTTCCGTCGCATCAGGCTGATCTATATCTTCTCCCGTCTCGTTTATGGTATCGATCTCTCGAAATGAAATGTCTGTGAGAAATACCTAAAATCATAGATTTAGTCCTATAGTATTCATAGAAATAGGTGTACAAGGTATTGTAAATACGGAAAAGTTTAATTTTTACCATAAATACCTATCGTTACTGATTGATTGATTAACTGACTGTCTGACTGACTTGACTGACTGACTGACTGACTGACGGACTGATTGACTGGTTGACTGATTGATTGATTGATTGATTGATTGATTTGTTAATCGATTTGTTAATCGATCAATCGATCGATCAATCCATCGATCCATCGATCGATCGATCCATTGATCGATTGATTGACAACACATATTTTATTAAAAGAAATAGTGGTCATGAAATACACTGTACAATGTTGAATGTACGAAGAGGATAATTTAAATCTATTGTATTCATTTTTAAAAGCACACGTCTAAGTTTTAAACTTTATTTGTTGCATATATTTTTGTCTCACAACGATTATGTTTATACATATTTATACAATGCAACTTTTTGCACATAACAAATCATACATGTCAACAATTCAACCATTAATTATATCAGGCGACATTGTAAAATACAAGAGAAGAAGAAGAGAATTTTAGAAAATATATGTATCAGGGAAGATCATATTACTAAAACGCCGAATGCAAATTAAAAGTATGTTGATTTTGAAACTTACTGCATTTCTTTCCCAAAACTCGTCAGT
>CM051028.1:61018528-61183528 GCA_027627225.1 Congeria kusceri
ATGTATATACTAACTTCAAACAGTGTACAAATAATAAAGTTACATTGATATTTTTAGTGTATGTTCTGCAAGGCTCCGGTTTTGAATCCAGAATGAATAATGAATGCTGTTTTTTTTTTGTTTATGTTTTTAACGCACGTGATTAAAAAGTCTTTAAAATGTGTATTTCATTATGTCGACTAACAGAAGTATTTGTACATTCTATATAAAAAGGCCCTATTTACGTTTTTACCTGAATATTAATACTGCAAGTGTGGGCCATCATATTTTTATAACACTAGGCCTTTTGTATGTGTTGTATATGCATAGGACTTTCTGAAAGATTAAAAAATAAAAGTTAAAACATTAAATATATATTAACACTAATGATAGATATTAAACTGTAGTTCTCAGTTGAGAAAAAAATGTTCATACGTGTGTTTGCAAATTGTTTCTAATACTATTATGTGAACAAAGGTATATTTTACACAATCAAAGCTAATCAAAACTTAACCTACGAAAAGTTGTTTAAATTTGTGAAATTGTTAAAAATAGAATATGTTTATAGACGAGCACAATTATGTAGCGCGTGAACAAATATATACACTTGTATGTGTATCTATTTCATTTCTATATTTTAATAGTCACTTGTAGGTAGCCTTACATGCTTTGTATAATTGCGTAGACTGATTAAACTGTCGGCACACACGCACGCACGCACGCACGCACGCACGCACAAACACGCACGCACGCACGCACGCACGCACGCACGCACGCACGCACGCACGCACGCACGCACGCACACACACACACACACACACACACACACACACACACACACACACGCACGCACACACAAACACACACACACACACACACACACACACACACACACACACACACACACACACACACACACTCCAATTTTGGCTAGTCCTTTCTATACAGATACTCCAGTTTTATATAGAAAATGTATGTGAACTATTTGTAGCTTTGTATTTCTGTTCTAGCTGCACTGTACATTGTGTAATGACTTGAATACCTAAAGATATTAGGCAAATGTCCTACCACCCATTACCCTGTTAATGATTAGGGCATTTTTTTATCTAAGATATGGATGGGGCTCAAAAAGGCATTCTGAATTGGCTCGATTTAAACATAATATTGTAACTAGTTTAAGGACACAAATCATAATTAAATTTTATATACTCTATGCCAATTAACATCTGTACTTTTAACACTAAAGGTTTAGCGTCATCAGCGAAGCGGTGCCAGATATTTCAATGGCTTAAGGAGAACAAGTTCACAATATGTTTGTTGCAGGAAATACACTGTAAAAAACCTATTGATACAGTTGCATGGTCTAATCAATGGGGTGGAGACATGTTTTTAAGTGGTAACAGCTCAAACTCTTTAGGTGTTGGCATTTTTATCAATTCTAATCAAAATTTGGATTATAAAGTTAAAAATTATATTGAGGTTATTGAAGGTAGACTTCAACTTTTAGAAATAGAAATAAAGGAAAAATTAATAATTATTATAAATATATATGGTATGAACACGGATAATGTAGACTTTTTTAACATCTTAGACGGCTATATACAAACATACAATGAACACTCGATCATAATTGGAGGAGACTTTAACACTGTTATCAACTACAAACTAGATAAACTTAACGGTAGGAATGATACTAACAAAAATTGTAACAAAAAGATAAATGAAATATTAGAAAATTATGATCTATGCGATGTTTGGCGAATTTTACACCCAAATCAAAAAATATTTACCTGGCATTCAAACACGAAACCGCCTATATTTTGCAGGCTTGATTACTTCCTAACTTCTTCAAATTTAACAAATTACATAACATCATGTAAAATTACAGCGGGGTTTAAATCCGACCATTCAATCGTATCACTTCAACTTGAATCATCAAGTGACAAGCGGGGTCCAGGATATTTCAAAATCAACAACTCATATCTACTTGACGCAGAATACCAAAGACTTATAAAAACATCGATCAATGAAATTGCTCGAATAAACAGTGAAGCCAACCCAAATACAATATGGGAAATTATAAAAGGCAACATTCGAGATGTTACAATAAAATATTCTAGCCAAAAAAATAAAACGAAACAAAAGCAAGAAATGGAACTTAAAAATAAAATATTTAAATTAGAAAAGGAACTCGTGCTTAATCCAAACGATATAATAACAGAAGAAAATCTTAAAAATGCTAAAAATGAAATGAACGAATTAGTTGAATACAATATAGCAGGAATATTATTACGAGCTAAAGCAAAATGGATAGAAGGTTCAGAAAAAAATACAAATTACTTTTCCAATCTTGAGAAAAAACGATCTGAGGCTAAAACAATTCAACAACTCGAAACACAAGATCATAATGTAATTAACGACGGAAAAGATATACTTAAACATTTAAAGAACTTTTACGACATTTGTATCAGAAAAACGCAAATATTGACATAAACCAAAGCGAACATTTCTTTAATAACATACAGCACAAAGTAAACTCAGATGTTAATGAAAGCAGACATATATCTGAAAGAGAATGCTCCCTAGCATTAAAAGAAATGCAAAATAATAAAAGTCCCGGATCTGACGGCATTTCAGTGGAATTTTATAAAATATTTTGGAATGAAATAAAAGATCATTTAATCAAATCTCTAAATTACTCCCTTGATAACAACAAATTAACAGAGCTCCAAAAACAAAGTATCATCACGCTAATACCAAAACAAGGAAAGGATACTCTTATAATTGAAAACTGGAGACCTGTCTCTTTACTTAATGTAGACTACAAAATAGCATCCAAAACAATAGCAAACCGTATAAAGCCACACTTGAATAAAATTATCAGTACAAATCAAACAGGGTTCATAAAAGGAAGATACATCGGCGAAAATGTCCGTATTATCCAGGAAATCATTGAAAAAGTCAATGACACAAACGAATCTGGTCTAATATTTTTCTCAGACTTCAATAAAGCCTTTGATAGTCTGGACCACGAGTTTATGTTCAAATGTCTTGAGCATTTTGGTTTTAGCCAATATATTATAAATTGGGTTAAACTGTTTTATCAAAACGCAATGTCATGTGTAACAAATAATGGTCATTTTACTGATTTTTTTAATATCCATAGAGGAGTTCGTCAGGGATGCCCTCTGTCTCCTTACCTATTTATTATTTGTATAGAATTGTTATCAATAGAAATCGAGTTAGATCCAAATATTAAAGGTATAAATATACATAATGTGGAAGTAAAACAATCGATGTTCGCTGATGACGCATCCTTTATGTTAGATGGCACACAAAAATCATTTGAAACACTAATACATGCAATTGAACAGTTTGCATTAATATCAGGTCTAACACTTAATAAAAACAAATGCAAAGTTTTAAAATTAGGCGCATTTAAACACAGTGAAACACAATACTGCAAACATAAAAAATTTATTTGGAACTCTCAACACGCATCAGCACTGGGTATAACGTTTAGCAACAATCCAAATGAAATAATTCAGTTAAACGTTCCAGCAAAAGTACAGGAATTTGAGAATTGTTTGCATAAATGGAAAAGATGGAAGTTGACTCCAATAGGGAAAATAACAGTCCTTAAAAGTTTCGCAATACCAAAGTTGGTATACCCATTTACAGTCCTGCCGAATCCTCCTGAACATATTATGAAACAAATCACGCATACAAGCTTCAAATTTCTTTGGGACGACAAACCAGACAAAGTATCTAGAAAACGTATTGTTCAAGATTACACAGAGGGGGGACTTAAAATGTTAGACATAGACTGTTTTTTAAAATCTCTCAAAGCAAGTTGGGTTAAACGTTTTATCTTCCAACAAGATTCAAAAATAATTCAAATATACACAAACATGCTTACAAGCGTTGGTGGAAACTTAATTTTTAAATCAAACCTTAAGCCATCTGAAGTGAAGGATTTCAAAATAAAATCGGAATTCCTAAAGAATGTAATACATGGATGGCTCTGTGGAACCTATAACGAAGTAAACGTGACAGTGTCTAAACAAATTATTTGGAACAACTCGTCTATAAAAAATAAAAACAAAACACTATTTTACAAATCCTGGTTTGACAAAGGGGTTCTATTTCTAGAACATTTATTTGACTACAGAGTAAAACAATTTTACTCCTTTTCAGACATACAACACCTATATAATATAGAACAAGGGGACTTTCTGAAATATAATAGTTTAATCTGTAGCATTCCGTCTGAATGGAAACAAACACTACAGCAAAATAATATAGACTATACAACCCCCGATAATATGTTAAATAAACTAAAAGATTCTACAAAAGTGTGTAAACTAATTTACAAATTACTGTTAAAAAGAGAAAAACCCATTGAATTCAAACAAATGAGCAAATGGAAAACAGTATTAGATTTGGAATCTCTAGACCTCAAGACTATTTTCAGCCAACCACTAAAGGTATCAATTGATACTAAAATTAGGTATTTCCAATACAAATATTTAATGCAGATCATCCCCAACAATATATACTTATACAAATGCAATTTAACACCCTCAAATCTATGTGACTTTTGCTCTATGTACCCAGAATCAAATTTACATTTGTTCTGGGAATGCCAATGGACCCAAATATTTTGGACTGATGTAAAGCAGTATATACAAGAAAAACTTAGAATTGAAGAAAACATAGAACTAACTTTTACCACTATGTCCTTTTGTAACTGCGTAACAGTAAACAAAAATGATTCATTCTGTATAAATTTTATAGTTATGTTAGCTAAGTACTATATTTTCAAAAGCAAACTTGAAAAACGTGTGCCTCAAATAGCCAGTTTTCAAAATGTCCTAAATAATCGCCTCAAAATTGAAGAAATTATAGCAAAGTCAACTAATAAGAGCCAAATACATCAATTACGCTGGAGATGTTTTATGGAGGCATCTGACGAACGTGAAAGCCCCATCCAAACATCCTAACTAATTTTTTAACCAGCTTTTCATTTATTTATAACTTCTGGTCACTGTCCAGTCACTTTTGTGAAATAATTGTTGTTTTTTTTTCCAAATATACTTTTTTGTTATTTTTTTTTTCCACTGACAAAACATTAAAACATCTTTATTTTTTTCTAGACATACTTATGTACAAGGTTTATAAATGGTGTTTTTGTATGTTCAAGTATAACAAATATGTCTATGAAAATTAATAAATTTGGAATAACAAAAAAAAAATAAAATTATAAACATTGAATAGTGCATTTTGATATGTGTTTGTTATATTAAATAATGTTTATGCTATTTTCATTTTCAGCCAGACACGGAAACAACTGCCATTGCTACTAGACTATGATCGCAGTGTGCCCAATAATTTAGGTTAAGAAGTGGCTACATGTAGCTTTGCATAGACAACGCACCTTGTCAGGTCTTTCCCAATGCTGCATCAGGGTGATTGAAGCACACCAGAAGCTGAATAAGATTATTACAAATTTTGTCTTATGTTTTCTCTTGAACAAATGTTTACAAACTAAGTTATTTCTGTCTAAATACTATTAGAATACAAATTCATATCATCGGAAAAGTTATATGTGTGGTCACTGCAATATAAAATACAAAGTGATTGCATTGAATTCACATACTTAAAGCAATTAAAATTTTAACTTAAAATTATAAGCACACATATTAACACAGGCATTTTCACTTCTGAAATAATATGGCTTTTCAGATTTAAAACGTTTTAATCTATACTCGTTTGTTTAATGTGATATTATTTTTAAACAGAAACACATGTAAATGTATTTAAGAAATAGAAAAAAATATTTTAAAGCATTGACACTTTTGCTTATTTGTTCCTAAGAAGCATCATAAAGGACGGGCGATAATGCAACCTACATGGAAGCAAATCAAGTCATTACATACCACAGGACTGTGTATATAGTAATGCTTGTCATCTGGTGATGCAATGTGGCATTTGAAAACTGAAAACAAATTAAATTCTAAAATTATGTATATGCGGTATTATGACAAGAAATGACATACATATCAAATGTCACTGTCATGTTACAAAAGAACACTTGCTTCTTATTTAGTTTATATTCAACACTTCTCGTCCTAGTTATTAGATACCTCGCCCAGAGCATGATTTCAAGTTTCAATTTAGATCAGAAAAGCTTTAAATGAGTTTCTCTGTTTTCGCACATAGGACCCCATTGTTATCATATCAGATGTGGGACCCGTTTAGATCATAAAACATGTTTGGTGAGTACAACTTGAAAAAAGATTCTGGCATGTCTAACCCTAGCAAAACACATTTATAAACATTTAAAGAATATTCCGAACACATTGTTGTTTTTGCTTTTTATCTAATTTCATGCTGAGAGAGGGATTTCCTACGTGAAACCCGGTAACGATCACAAATTACATGAAAAACATTGACAATTGTTTTTGGTCAGTTCAACTGCTTTAGTTTTTGCAGTTAGGACATTAAATGACATTTTTCAAAAATACTTTTTAAACATACGAAAATATGAACAAATATGTGAACAAGTCCCTTTAAGCGAGTTATTGATATGTGTGATACGTGAAAAAACTCCTTTGTCGATCACCACGGTATTATCACGAATGTAAATGTTCTAAATGCTTTCATGTACAGTACGTGCTTCTCGTTTCTAAAATGGGTTTAAGAGGCTAATGTTAACATACTGTTATGTTTGTTCTGATTCGTTTTTCAACAGACCCAGTTAGTGATGACTTGTTTCATGAAGGCGGAGTTACGATACGGCTTATATAAGATATGTATAGTGAAACTTGCGTATAAATTGTCTTAAATGTTTAACAACTCACGGAAAAAGTGATTACTAACATTTTCCGTTCAATGTTCTTTTTACTTAATATATTATATTTTGTTCCACAGACAATGTAAATGCTTAATTTAACAAGTATCTTATTTGTGTGCATTTAGTTTATGAATTGATATGAACACCACGGATAAATAATACATTTTGATGAATATAAACACGAATAATGTTTAAGGGAATTTTTTATAGCTTTATGCCTTATGCTATCATGTCACGGTGCTGCATTTGGTCAGGAACTGTACGGAGCAACGTTGCATTGGAGACCACCAAGTAATAACTCGGTAGGTTTTGTAATAATATGATTATTGTATTTAAGAAATAATTTTTGATTTATCGTTAAACAACGATTTGGAGTTAAGATGCGTAGGAATTAAACCACGAGGGTGTTAGCCCGATTTGGTTAAAAGCCACGCATCAGAACGACAAAGAGTCGTTAACTGGCCGATAAACAACGATAATGTGAACATTATTTCAATTCTAACATGAATTGACTACTGTTTTTGCAATGGTAATGAGAACTATAGTTAACTATGCTCAGCGCAGAATCGGAGCTACGTTTTGCGTTGTTTATTGAGTAGTTTAACAACGATAATTGTGTTCTTCGTCTATAAAAATTAGCGAGTGTCATTTTAGAATAAATATTTATGATTAAGATGATTTTGGAATTTGTGTTTCATACTTTCAAGAGACTAAGAATAATAATGCGCCATAATGTTAAACGATCACACAGAAAAAACATTGAATATTTCAATATGACGTGCTTTTAAGAAATAATTTCAGATTTATCATTGTTTATCTGCCAATAAACACGATTTAAAGTTCCGATGCGTTGAATTAAGCCACTAGAGTGTTAATAGCCACTCGTCAGAACGACAAAGAGTTGTTTATTGGCCTATAAACAATGATCGATAATGCGAAAATTATTTCAATTCTAACAATATTTGACAACTGTTTTTCTCAATTGTAACGAGAACTACATTTACGTTATTGGTAATAATATCGATGTTCTTTAAATAACACAATTATACCAATGTTCCTGTAAAACATCATATGATTTTAGAAATGTTGGATTTAAAAAAAATATGATTCAATTTAATTTTAGGTTGTTAAAACATATCGCCTGACATGGAATGGACAAGGAAGTATCGATACTGTTAAGCAAGGCTGTCTCAATCTTCCGCCCAATTACCGTAATGTATGTGAAAACGCCATAGACACAAACTTTAGATATGGTATGTTGCAAATAAAAGATCGGATGATAAGTCCTCCAATATTCCATGAATACAAATGGATATGTACACAGGGCTGTATTCTTCCAACGTTTAGGGAAACAGGCGTCGAATCGGTGGAAAAAGTATTTGATGCAAATGACGATACGGAAAACGTTGACGAGTGTCAGTATGTATTGACGAGAAACATTAATTTATAAATATGGGTGTGTAATTACAAACTATTAAAGTTTCTGCATAATTATGGAAATTAGCTTCACATACCCGAACGGCTCCTTGGTGGATGGTCTAGGCGAAGCACATCTGAGTATGGCCGTGAGAAACGATACAGGAAGACCAAACATCAGGCCTATCCTGAATGTGTTCCCGGTTTACGGGTGTGATATATTGTATTGGATGTTTATTAAAGGAAGAACCGGAAAATAAGACACCACAGATACGGCTCATATTTAGTGTGACTTTACGTAAAATTACTCGTACATATATATGATAATAAACACCACCCCAAATAATATGAATGTCCTCGCTTCTCAGATCTTGCTAATAAACGTACAATACAATTGATGCATGACAAAATAACGTAGATAATTGATTCGAACTATTGCCCATTGTTTCAGAGTCCCCATGGGCTGTAAAATCACAATTCGTCTGTTTCCGTTCGACGGAGATGGTGACAGAGTTAAGTGCCAGTGGCAATTGTTTCCTACCATGGGTGATCCGTCAGCCGATGTTGTTCTCAATTCGGTTCGTTACTGTAATGTATCAATGAAGCTATATTTCACTTAAAATTATCGTAAATTTACAGATTATTCGATTAAGGATCAACGATAAATACGGTATAGTCAAACTACTTAAATTGAGTATATAAAGTAAAACTTATACCATAAAAACAAGAACATTTGAATTAAAAATCTAAGCCAAATGTATTCAAACGTTAAAAAAAAAAATTGTTTTGTATTTGTTTATATTTTGCACATAAATAACTCGAGTTGTTTTTACTTTAACCAATATATGTATGAATTATTTTAACTTCATATTCACAACTATAACTCTGCTTACTCTATAGGTTTATTATTATGCACGTATTTGTCTCAAAGTGACGCGTGTGACGAAGCACATGTACTTTTCTTCGTCCGTCGTGCGTGCGTGCGTACACTTCTTTAAACTTTTACCTCCGTTGGGCCGACCTTGATAAATCTTCACAGAAATGTTTCTTGGCTGGTCCTCTTCCAAAGCTGTTGAAATGGTTCGGGTCCGCTGCACAAGATGACCGCTAAAGTTATAAATAGAAAAATCCTCAAACGACATCTCCTAAACTCCTGGGTAGGTTTTCAAATAATTTTACAGGAAGGTTCCTTTGGTGGTATATTACCACAGTTGCTCCAAATGTGGTTCCGCTTCATAAAAAGCCATAGCCACTAGGCGCGGGACCATTTTCCCTTATATGTCTATATTTAAATGCATATGTTGATAGGAACAGTGCGAACTATTCTACACTGCCTCACCAGATGAAGTCCTGCCAGGCGACGCCTTCCGTCTTTCACTTCATGCAGAGGACTACTCATACAAAATAGTGGAATTAATAGGAGCGTGAAAGCATCTAACATCAGGTCCTTTGTGCAGAACGGCTGTTGTGGTTAGTATGCGAAGTATGATGTATTGCTTACTTAGAAGTAGCACAATGTTATTATTAAAATTCTTATTATAATATTTAATATAACTGTGTTCTTTTTTGAATTACTACCGGTAGTTTAACGGCAGCCTGCAAACAAAATGAACAGAAATTTGATTCTGATCAAACCTTACCACCAGACTTGAAAAGATCTTACCAAGTCGATCAGTTGACCAGAGGGATAACTACCGAGGTACCCTTTGGAACACACAATGCCAAAAACATGAACGACACTATTTAGTTTGTTTGTTTACTACATTAGTGAACGAATTTGATATTTTGTATGTACCTATCGTTTTCTGTCATTAATGTATACTGTATTCAACACTCAAATATAGGATACCGTATCCGCTACTAGCGTTTTCTGTTTTCGTATCATACTAGAAGCCCGTGTTAACACAAACAAGCCGTCGAATTCGGAAATTATCGGAATGCATATTTACAACTTCGACTTCACACAACCAGCTCGGCTGATATAAGTTCTCAGAACACCATACTAGCATAATATTATATATGTAGTGTTAGCAAATATCCTAGATCGCATGACTCTAACAAAAGTTTTCTAAATAACCAGTTTTGATCAAATCTATATAAAATTGATCAAACATAATTGTCCTTCACTCCGTCGATCGCATTCCTTTTCTATCATATTTGTTTAATTCCATTCTGGGTGTATCTGTCATGTTTGTAGTAATAATAATAATTTGTATGTGTGTGTTTTTGTTTTGTTTTTTTGTTGATGACATATACTTTTTTATCAGATAGAAGACCACATTGTAAAAAAGATAACCATGTTGTAACTTGTTTTATCTTAATGTGTTATCTTCTATAAATAAAGATATTATTATTATTATTATTATAAAACAAAAACATGTAATTTTTGAAGAAAAAAAGCGATATGGAGATTTAAATTCACTGAATATACAACCTTAGCATATATTGAAATAATGTGAAGATTCTCTCTAAAAAGTGTCATGTTTTATCCGTATTTATTAAACTATTATTATCAACGGGTCATAATAAGTTAATTCATTCAGTAACTAAATCGGGTTTTTTTCATTTATTTCAGAATTCTCACAACTGGTCCGCGATATATGATATTTAAAACTGAACGAAAAGTCACTGCAATTAGCATTGGCGTATGGATGGACTTGCATGACTCCACATTGAAGGGCATTCATAAAATATGTGGAATTGTGTATACAGATGATGGGTATGCTAAAGATGTTGTTTTTTTATGAATTACAATGCTTTTTATAAATAAATGTTATAATGTTAATACACACAAATTATAAATTTGTACACACCATTAACAATTGACATTGCCTTTCAGAGCACCTGGCGAGAGTAGATGCGCTGTTTTGTTGTTGTTTGGTAATGTTATTTCGTTTTCTGTATTGAAACGGTCTAATACTTTTATTTTGTTCAAATTTGACATTTCATGTTACTATTATTGATATAAGTTACTAAAATTTGGTAAAAAGCTTTTTTTTGCAATCGTTATTTGCATTTATAAATAGTATCAATGATCCAAGTAATTAAAGACAGATCTGCCATAAAAATTAAATTATGTGGCATTGTCTTAGTTTGTTGCAAATTGTATTTGTTAAGTATTATATATTTGTTTTACTATTTTAATGGTAGTGTCTCTTTAACAACTTATTTTAAATATTACGATTTAAATATACATGAACTCACTGACATATATTTTTTTTTACTAATATCACAATATCATAGTTTACTCCTTCAGAGCCGGATGAATGCAGTGGATCACTTAATCCGTGTGGCACAGGAGGAATTTGTGACAACTTCTTCGAACACTACACCTTTTCGTATCCGCATAGTGGGTTTGCATGGAACAGTTCATTACAAAGCAACTGTAGCATGGGTAAACATCTGTTTTCCTTTAAATTTGTTTTACGTGGTTTAACCAGTTTTAAATGTCTGATTATTATTGAAATAATATTTGTTAATATTGGACGCTTGTTATTTGCATTCATAGTTTGACCAACTGCGTTAAACAAGTTTAATTGGAATACAATTGCGTTTGCTTTTTTATTTTCAACTGGTTGCATTATACGCTGTATGTTACAATGTATATGCATTCCGAACGGATTTCCTGTTTTAATAATATGTATTTTAGTGTGTTTTTTTTTCCAAATAATGTTATTTACAAGTACGTTTCGTAATATATATCCATATGAATGCAAACAACTAATTTGGGTTATAAGTTGAAACGGGATAAAACGAAAAATAGCACAAATGAAACATTAATGCAATGCATTGTTTATATCTTCCTTTGCAGCCAATGCGGTGGAGAATCACAACGACGCCGCACTGGGTGTCTGGCTTCCAATAGGGCTATGGCTTCTGACGCTTATCACATTGGCTGCCATCTTTTGCTTTTGGAAGTGGCATCACCATGGTATATGTAACAACAAAGTAACTGTTGAGATTTGTGAAGCACAGATGCCGCAACAGTGTTAAACAGTCTTGGCTGATTTGTGGATTCAGAAATGGGTCGAATCAATGGGTCGAATCATCTGTTTTGTTAACAGTGCATATGTATCTGTATAATGTATCAATATTTAGGCTAATATATATGATATTATTCGTTTTAAATATTCAGCTGCAACATAAAACTGTTTAAGTATACTCATCGAAACATAAAGACTATCTTGAACATTATGTAAGCACTTTCATACATTCGTAAAGCAATTATGTTTTATTTTAACATATTATGAATAGGTTATTTTCATATGCCGTAATAAAACGTACGTGAATATTGCCACCTATTAGTCAAAAATAATATTTTCATCACCATGCTAAATTTAGGAAGTTTTGTTATCTGTCTGTATTGGATCTGTCTGTATTGAGCCGCCCGTGTAAGCGTGGAAACCGAGACCCATTAAATTCAAAACTGGCAGCTCTATCAAAACGCGAGAAATATTTTCCTCCAAAATCTTCCATCTCTTTCTTTGCTGTCATTCTTTACTTTCTTCTGTAAGGTGACGAATGTGTGAGCTTAGAAGACTATTCAGCTGTAGTCCTCATTGTCCATTTATTTATTAATGTAATTAATAGATGCAGCCCTGTGTATGCGATCTAAAGTTGTTGCCTATTTCTAGTGACCATTATTGGTGACACAATTCATACTACGCCAGTTGTGTTCGGTTTTTAATTGAGGCCAACACTTTAAAGAACAACGTGAACTTGTTTATATTTCGAAATCACATTTAGGTATATCAAACATAATAACTTTTTTTTCTACGTTATAGTCCTTTACACGTGTATTGACATAACAAAACGTATTTGCCATTGATAAATGTCTTGAGAATACTTGCGCTCTATGCTATGTTAGTTTTTGCATTATGTATCTTATATCTCTTTACTGGAGAAGAATTGGTATATATACGTTGCTGACGCTAGATTTCTAATCCAGTTTGTACTGTATATTAGATATAATGCCATGTCATAATATGCTTGTTTGTAATTACGTTTAAACTAATTTCTGAATAAAGTTTTATCGGTATTTTTGTAACAGAAACTCCCATATCGAACCTAACCTAAACTAAGATTGACTATGACATGCTGGCATTTATATAGTTAAGAGATTATAAATTTATATTTAGGATACCACTAATAGGTTTGGTAGAAATTAATAACCAGGCTACATGTGACAAATGCAATTGATTTGATAAAATTGACACGAACGATAATACACCCAATTTAAGTAGTCAGTAAACTACAAACATAAACGACAAGATGTTATGAGTGTATCACTACATGTACGTCAGCTACATTTGCAATGCATGTATTACACGTACTTTTCATTATTCTATGATGTCCTTATCTGACGCATCCCTATAGCTGAACGATATACAGTTGTTACTATAATTGACAAAGAAATTAGTCAAATAGTTATTGTTTCTTTCAAAATGTTGATGTATTTAAATTAATCCACCTTATGTATAATAGTGTCACAAACGTGAGTTTTTTATTTTGGATCAACCCAGTCTTTAGACGATGTGAGGCTACCTCTGGAATATGCAAAAATATTTAACTTGTCCAGAGGACTTCAAGGGGAAATAAATTTTGTCAAACCATATAAACCCAAGCCATATAAGGAGTTGGAAGACAAAAACCCAGACAGAAACAAAAGAATCAATACTAATTCATTGTTATTGCCCGTTCTCGTATACTTGGGACTCGGGACGACATCACGAAATCCTGTGATGAACATAATTATTGACCATCAATTAAATGTTTACTATAATGAAATTGGAAACAACAACAATCGCTGAGAAGTTACATTATTGACATTAGATAACAAGAAAAGAAAATTTGGTAACCCATCATGGCTTAAGCATGCCTTTGTCATGTTACCTTGCCTAACCCCGGTCCTAGAACGCGATTTCTGATTGATAGCCTTTACTCTGACTACATAGCAGTGCCATCTACAAATCAAATAAGGGCCTAGGCGATTTTAAATTGATAACAAATTGATCTTAAGGTTAATGATAACAACTGGTCAGCACACAGTGGGATCTGAATAAACAAATTCAAACCAAATTCCACAAAATCTTATGTAACCCTATGATATTAAACAAAATGCAGTAGCGATGGTTATATCACGTTCACATAATCATTATTAAACATTTATGGCAAACTATACGGCTCATTTAGACATAACACTGGCAATTAACGTTATTTCAATGATAGATTATTATTTTTGTATCAATAATATATAAAGATTTTCCGGCTAGAAAACAGTTCCTTCGCCTATTTAAGAGTTATGGACCAGTTTTTAGACATTTGCGTAAAGTCATGTTAAAGGGACTTGTTTACTGATGTTTGTATTTTTAAATATGCCTTTAAACGTCTTAACTTGACAAATTAAAGCTTCTGAACTAAAAAAACAACAAGATTATAACAAGAAAAACATACAAAAAGGAAAAAATAAGTTGCTTCCTCTGGGGTTCGAACCTCAGACCTCCGGATCAAAAGTCTAACGCGCTAACCTATCGGCTATTCCGACTTATATTCTGGTCAGTTTATTTATTACTTTATGTAAGTGTAAGTTACTTATGCGTGTTTTCAACAATTTCAGCGAACCCATCAGAAACTCTCCAAATTATTCCATCGTTTCGCATTACAAAGGCTTAATAATTCTGTCAATGTCACCTGATGATTACTCATTAACGAAACTGTATTTACAGTATATTTCTATGTCAGTCGTTTTATTTTGCTCTGGTATATACTCTGTTATTTTATTTTTGGAATGTGTGACCAAATGTTTGACAAGTGTCAATTCGTCAATCTGTGAACAGGTCCTTTTAATACGAGGGTTGTTCAATAAATTCATAGACAGTAACCCTGTCATTTTTTCCATATTGACACATAATGCATTTGGGTATCATTTCAAACGTAAACTTAAGTTCTTTTAGTATGACGTGATTTATAAAATGTAATGTTATTAAGTGTCCCTAAATGACGAGTTGCATTACCTAAGTAACGCGCCAAAGACCAAACGCCAAAAAGTTGGAATATTTCATTTAATACCTAATTAATAAAATGCTCTTTGTATATGGTATCTAAAGAAATAACGATCACCAGATTGTTGCAAAACGTTATTGTGACGTAATCTGAATGAAAAACCTACATTAACTTGAACGTCAAAACGTCACTGACAGAATGCATGCACATTCGTGTAGATATAAAATTATGAAAACCGCTTGGCAAAACCCCGACGAAATATTACAATATGACGAAAGTAGCTACACTGGAGAAGATGCCAGCCGAACGAGGTATTCAAATAGAGCATACACTTTTGAAAGGACAAACACTATTTAAATTTGGAGAGCAGACCGGAAGACATCCAACGTCCAAACGTCTACGACATTATCTTTAATCAGCGCTGCAGAAAAATCGAATATTGGCAGTAAAGCAGTTAAACCATTTTACCTTTGAGACTTTCTTTTATTTGCCGATCTTTTACTTGGTTATGCGAAGTATTATATACATGTATATAATAATAATTACAAATAATAATAATAATAATAATAATAATAATAATAATAATAATAATAATAACTGTCAAAACCTGCATGGGCAAAATTCCTACAGAGTGGTTATTTGTTCAACTGCACAACGCGCCATCATTGCAGGCTGCACAACCGCAGATATAGATCTTGCGCTTTCACCAAACAAACCATTCAGCATGTACGGATTAGCGTGCCATAAAATATAAAACTGGAGTTAAAAGGTCACCGTTTTGAAATGTCAAACAACTACAGAAATTTAAAACGACCTTTCTGAAGTATAAAATGCTTTTCTGAGGAAAGATATACGCAAAATCAAATATGGCAGAGTTAGAGACACCTTACCTAAAGTATGCATTTTGGAACACACTTTCATAATGAAATTATATTACGTATGTTACCCCTTATACGCATTCAACGTGACAAAAAGTGACAACGTCGTGGGTGAATAGCGGTTGAGTGTCTCTTTTGTAAATTCCACTGTTCTGCCCCAAATAGTATGTTTGTTTTACAACTTTGAACATTAAGCATATCCGATGGTTGGAAAGCTGTCAGCTATTTTTATAATGGAACCGAAGTCTGTAGTTATATCTGTGTTTTTTATGGATCACATTTCTGCATTTTGGTTGGTTGACATGCGATATAATGTAGATGGTTTAACGGTTTAGCTGTCTTTTATTTTTCTTATTATGCCTTACAATAACATACCCATAATTGTTTTCATATTTTGAGAACGCAAATTCCATTAGGTCGGTTTTTTTAAATTTTGACAGCATGTGTTTTCTGCTAATCATTATCACAGCTAACAAACACAAATCGTGTTTTTTATTTCACGTGCGTACACTATTTAAGTCTTCTATTCATGGAAATATTATTTTGAGTTGGATTTTATTTTGTGTGTGTCATATTTGCTATTCATCTGACCTAAGGTCTGAGTCTGCATAAACAGAAATACGGTTTATTTTATTTAAATGGACCTGTTCACAGATTGACGAATTTACATTTTTTCAACTTTTTGTCAGTGATTCAAAACATAAAAGAACAGTGTATACAAGGGAGCAAAATAACACTACGGACCTAGAAATATACTGTAAAATCGTTTCGGATATGAGCAATCATCAGTTGAAATTGATAACATTATAAAACGTTAACGCTAAACGATGAAATAATAAGAAGTGTTTCTGTTGTTTTTTGGTTGAAATTGTTGACAGCACGTGGAACGCTTACATAAAGTAAATAATGCAGGGTGAAATATAGAAATCAAAATGGCCGAGTGGTTAAGACAATAGCGTTTAAATCCGGAGGTCCCGGTTCGAACCTTGGTGAGACCATTTTTTTCTTTCCTTTTTTTCTAATTCCTTTCTTGTTATTACACTTGAGATTTTAGTTCCGATGCTTAAATCTGTCAAGTTAAGACAGTTTGTGGCATACTTCAAAAATGCAAAAATATGTTAACAAGTCCCTTTAAAAGTCAAATAACAGGCTTGAGTTATATAGTATGTGCTAAATTGAGCTCGTTGAGAATTTCGAAAATATACTTTAGTTTTAAAACTTGGTCTAACTGTTTTTCGACATTCGACATGCATTTTTAATATTTGTCAATGTTTAATATTGGAGGTTTGACTACTCGACGTTAAATATGATATTTGCTATACTGGATACTTTCTTTTGCGTTTTTGTGCTTATAGTTAATAATTAGAAGCTTTGAAAGATGATTTGGAAAATCACATACAATTTTCTCTCGAGTTTATTAAAAATCGTGGGCACTTCTAGAACATGTTATTTTAATATATTAATGAATACAAGCAAGCTTTATTTTGCGATATCATTGATGTGAACTTATCAATTTGATTTGTTTGCCTGGTAATCATTTAAAGTTTTACTTCCGTATAGAACACACGAAGGTTGTTAAACTGAGAAGGTATAAAAAGGACACTCTTGCCTCTATCAAGTACACTACAGTCGCGAACTCGTTCTGGAAAGAACACAGTGAGGAAAAATATATAACGTTATATAGATTGTGTTGACAGACGTGGTTTTGTTAATGAAAACATCTTACGAACCAAAACAACTTAAATGATGTTCTAAATCATTCTTCAACCGATCATTCAAATAACGGATATTATTTTGTTCGAACTCTTTGTGTATAACTCAACTAACAATCAACTCGGTGTATTCTATTTTTAATATTGATAAAGGTAAAAACAAAATGGAGAGATATTTGGTATTTAAAGAACATTTATTTTTAATATTGATATTTCATACAGCTATTTCGCACGAGCTTTACGGAGTCAGCGTCCATTGGTGGGCCACCAACATTGACTCGGTAATATAATAATAATAATAACAATAATAATAATAATAATATCTTGAAAATGACCAAATGCCAACACTCTCATCCAAATGTACAACGAACCTCTGAAGAAAACATCAATAAACTATTCAATGACGGTCTCCTTCAACCAAATAATTGTGCGATAACACCACCGATATATCCCGGATACAGCTGGATTTGTATAACAGGAGTCATTTTCAAAAAGTCTTCAGCAATTTGTCTACCATGTACTTTACCGAAGCTAGGAGTTTCTACGACACGAAGTGGCAATCTGGCGTTTCATCAGTAGACGTACAATTTGATGCTGAGGATAATAAGGAAAATATAAAATTTGGGTAACTATGTTTTTATATGTGGGTTAGTAGACAAAGTTGCAAATACAGCACATTTTAATTTGTTATAATGCCATGTATTCGTAACATTTCATTATTTAATTAAGAAATATTTATCGAGTTTGCGTTGTTTATCTATAAATGAGTTCTGATGCTTAGGAACGAAAGATCGTTGTTTATTTACATATAAACAACACAAACGCGAAAATTATTTAGATTCTAACTTGCCCGGGCAACATATTTTGCAATTACTATGCAATCTATATTTTCCGATTCGCGTTGTTTATTGGGTAGTTTTACAACGATAATTTTGTTCTTTGTCTATATAAAAATCTGCAGGTATCATGTAAGAATAACTATTATGTAACATCAAACGTTTGCACTTTTGTTATAAGCATCTCACACCAGTTTTATGCAAACTGTATATGGCTGTGAGAAACGATACAGGAAGACCAAACATCAGTCCTATCGTCAACGTGTTCCCAATGTACAGGTAAAACATGTTTTTTGAACGACACTGTTATATGATCTTCCAATCACACGCGTATTTACAATATCATATCATATTGTGTCGTGTCGAGTCGCGTCGCGCTGTGGTTCGGTTCAATTCGAGTAGTAAAGATGTTGACGATATTGTAATTAATATCTTGAATGTACATCAAACTCATCTGTTTTCAAACTAAGAGCCCCGCTTGGTTGCAACATCACTGTACGACTGTACCCGTTTGACGAAGATGGCGACATAGTTAGGTGTCACTGGCAGTCATTTCCTATTCATGGAGGTCCGGCATCCGGAGCTGTACTGAACTCGGTTGGTAACATACATTCAGCGTTAAGTTCACCTGAGCACGAAGCGCTCGCGGATTATCTGTTGTGGTCACGTCTTCCGTCATCAACAATTGACTTAAAACATCATCTCTTTAACCGTTTGGTGGATTTTAATGTAACTTGCCAGGTATGTTTCTGAGTGGTTATGTACCAACTTCGATTCATGGACGTATATTAACAGGGCTCTGGCTGACAGAGTACACAATCTTGTAAATAACAATAACACAAAATAACACATAGGTAAACAATGTGTTATTATTAGTGTGTAGCATCATTCCTGTAACACTATGTACCAATGCATCTTGAAGTTTTGAGGCCGGGGCTAGAGGTCGTTGTCTCCATAAAGATATCTGTGTTAAATAAGCATTGACCGTTCCAAGGCGGTGACCCCAGTTTTATTCATGTGCGTTTTGTGTTTGTTATGTGTTTTTGTGATGTGCTGTGTAATTGTTTGGCAATTGGTCACTTGCCATACATAAAGGACCTCGGGCTGCTAATAAGAGTTCTCTCCTGCTGTCGCAACTGGAGTTTCGCTTTGTTTATATTTAAAAGTTCTTAACGTCTCCTCAGAAACAAACTGACGCATTTTACAGACATATTTATTATGCAACCCAATTCATCACATCCGTTTTATTTGTTTTATAAAATTGGCTGGTGGGAGAAGTGTTAATGTTTTAAGTGTATTACCGGTCCTATACTAATTCCATTTGTGGCATGGTATTTATAGAAATTGTGTGATAATTTGCTAAACTTTCTTATGCTCACACGTTCTATTTTTAATATGCAAACCAACATGGTTATTCTCATGATTATTTATTGCTGTAAAGAAGGGTTGATATAATGCGGTAATAATTCATGAAGAAAGTCGAACATGAATCTGAAGTCATAGTAGAGCAGTTAGTCAGATTGCACTTGACGGGTAAAAACAACTGTATAAGTCCCCTACTTATTTTTCTTCCAGACGTCCATTGGCATTTAGTAAAAATACGTCATCATTTAAAATAAATAATGGCACATGCCTGTGATTCCTTGTTGACTTTCCGATCTGAGCAGAATGTATACCCACAGGAGAAATGCGAATTAGTCTATACAGACACGCCTGATAAGGTTCATCCGGGTGATGCTTTCTACGTATCACTTTTAGAGGAGCTTCCAAGTCCAGGCCCTTTCTGCAGAACGCCAAATAATAGGTAAAATGACTTTATCATTCAATTTTATATTATTTGTAGACGTTCGATATTTATTTGTCCAGACTTAAGATGTATTCATGCAAATACTTTTTGGGTTGTGCATTTTACAGCTCAGGTTTACTATTGGTAATGCATCATCAAAATGCGCACCGGCTGGACCGATATTTGAAAGCCATACTATCATACTGCCGGGCTTCAAACATTCATATGGATACGATACCTTTCATGCTGGTGTAGAAAATGTTGTGCCATTTGGTACTTCCAACCAAAACAGCTTGTAAGATATTTAAATTCGCCTATTTTACTAAAACCTTCCTTCGAGCACTCTATGAAGTGTAAAATCACTAATATTTTGAATATAAATTTTAGCAGGATTTTATTAACATTGAAGTATTTGTGATATAGACAATATCAACCATATGCGAGATTTATATTAAAGTGCAAGAGTAAACTTAACCTATATTTTACTAATAATTGTTTGCAGAATTATGACGTCTGGTCCACGGTATATGACCTTTCAAACTTCACGAAACATGACCTTACAGGTGTTTGGTGTTTGGAAAGACCTGCGCGATGCATCAATGAAAGGGATACACCAAGAACAGTTTATGCAGAGGATGAGTGCGATATATCGCCATCTTAATATTAAAGGGTCTAGCTGCTTCTTTTTAAATGTTAGATTGGCCCTTTTAATCCTAAGCGATTTGATAGTTAAAACTCAAATTGCCTTGCAGAGTTCTTTCCTGATAATCTAATAGGTATTTATTGGAACACACTCATGGGAATGTTATGTTGTTTTTTTTTCAGAACTCCGGGTGAAAGTCGCTGTTCTGTGATCATGTTATTTGGTAAATAAAATGGCAATACATTGCCACCATAAGTAACATAGAACCATAAAGTATGCTCGCCGAAGGGGGACATATAGTTGCCGCTTTTGCAATCCTTTCGAATTCCAATTGAACTGCCATTCAGTCTGTCCTAACTATTGCATTTCCCCGCAAAGTGTATCCGTCATTCTTTCGGTCCACTTCTCCCTTCGATCGTCCGTAGTCCTGTATTTTCGTTTCCATGCAAAATCTAATGAACTAATGACTCGCATTCAATAAAAAATTAGCAGCATCCTTACCAAGAGGACATAAGCATATTATCAGGTGGATTCTGTGTGGTGATATTTCAGGGGGTTTTCATAATGGTAAATTTCTTAATAATATTGGGTATTTTCCGCGCTAGTTCTTTTGTAGCTCAACTTCAATGAGATACTCTTTATCGATTTTATTTATTTTCGGTTTCTTATGTATTCCTTAATTAACAGTTTTTTCATATGGGGCAATAATGCAATCAAAACAAAAAACTAGCTTTACATAGAGTATTTATCTTTCAAAAATGGTTCATGTTATCCTCCTTACTAATGTTAATGATGAAAAAAGATTATACTCTAGTATGCGGTATATTTTTGGACACATAATATATGATAAACGAACGTACACCTACAAGCTACATTAGCAGAATACTTAACACATAAACATGAACTTTCAATTATTAATATTATGAACATAACTGCCATTGAGTTCGTTGACTGTTATAGAGCCTGATGAATGCAGTGGGCCAATTAATCCATGTGGAATTGGGGGAATTTGTGACAACTTCTTGAACACTACACTTGTTCTTATCCGCAAAACACCTTGCAATTTAACCGGTCAGAAAAAGAAAACTGCAGCATAGGTATACTTCTTTAATATGGTTAAGATTTTTACATTAAATTTAAGTTACATAAATGATTGTAATGCCCATATATCGGAATGTATTATATATGTGTAGACTTAACGGACCACAACCAAAATGCGTTTAAAAGCCTTCGACACATGTAGAATATCTAGATTACACATGTTACATGCATCTCGGCGATATGAAGTTATCGCTGATTTTCCCGTTTACGTTGTGCTTATAATAAACGTATTACATAAATTTAACCATTACAGTACTAAAGGGGACTGTTGGCGGTGGATCTCCATCATGGGGCATCTGGCTAACAGTAGGACTGTGGGTGTGGTTTCTTATTGTTATTGTCGTTCTGATGTGCATTTGGAAATGGCACCACCACGGAGACAATCGAACAAAGAAAGGCGACATTACAGAAACACCGATACAGCAGCTGGGATGAAATTCAATATCGATTGCAAACGATTCTGTACTTTTCGCTATTATTGTCAAATAATTGTAAATGATGTGCTACATGTGCGTAGTATAAAACACACATAAGAAATTCAATACGAAATTAATTAATCATTTACTTATTAAATTAAATTAAGTGTGTAATTTAATTAATTAGTTCGATTTTTATTATATTTAACTCCTGGCTGCGCCACTTGTGAAAGTATAAATTTATATGATCACTCGTGAATTAAAATCGATATTCTACCGAAACCAACAATCTTTTATTTATTGCCTATTGTTTACATATATCCACATAGATGTACTCGCAATTCAAAGATATAATCCTCCCAGAATGCCTCAACTTCCTAAAGGGATTGTTTACGCAGTCATACATGAGTACGTTTTTTTGACCCAAACCATACATGCAACAGGCATTCAAAAGCGTATGCTTAAAACGAAACTGTAGCATACCCGCTGTCAGGTATGGAATATAACGCGCATTCACAGATGGAACGTAACGCACATTTTGCCATTAACAGAGCCATTCTTACACACGTTAGATATGGAATCGAAAACGATTCATTGATAGAAACGTGTATTACGTAGTTAAGTAAATTCATAGATGTCGTATTCCGCAGGATATTTCTCTTCGTATGTAAGACTTCTTCACATTACGCAATCACACTATATCTGACGTTTGTAATCGATTCTACTTGATGCACATTCTTCAATATCAGCGCTTTTGATTCTGAAAAATGCAAACTGTACACGTGAATCATACTTCTAGTAAAGTTATTTGTTTTTTTAAATATGTCATAGAAACGTATCAATAAAATTAACATTAACGTCACTTTGGTTGTTACAACGTTGTTGAAAAGCATAAAAAACAATCGCTTTGTGCTTACGTACGTCTTTCTCTTCGTTACGATTTTGTTTTCTGAGAATAACATAGCTTATGCTCGAACGACGGAAAATCTTCAATATATATAGCGCTTGATCTCATTTTAATGTCTTATGATGTTTTTAACGTATTTTGTAAAGTGATTTTACATGATCCAAACTATTGTCATACATGAAATTATAATTCAAGATTGGTAACCGCAGTGCTTTCAGAACGACAGATGATTGATACATATGGAATATTATATTAGTATGGTGTTCGGAGAACATGTATCAATCGAGTTGGTTGTGTCAAGTCGTATCGCCGCCTCGAGTGCGATGCTACTTGACAAAACCAACGAGACTGTTACATGTTATCAGAACACCATACTAATATAATGTTCCATTTAGTATATACCTTTTCGGCATAGTATTCTTAAAAATATTACAAACTATTTTATGTCGCGTAAACAATGCTTTCCGCGAGAATGACTTGTACATTGATGACGGCATTATATAACGTCACTTAAAATTTAGCTCCGAATGGATTTGTGTTGCTTTGTTTAGTGGATATTATAATTAGTATTCCATTTTATTTGTTTTGGATTAAATACACAATAAATCACCATCGCTGTCTGTTATTCTCTTTTGCATTGTGTTTAACAAAGGTGACATTGATTAATACTGTTAGTTGAAAGTGATAAAACAGCAGTAACCTTTAGTGTTTCTGGACATGTTGAACAATGAATAATGTCTGAAGAAATGCTGTACCGGGTGCCTCTAGGAAGAAACGATTACCGGAGTTAAGATTATCAACTGCTTTTATTAATGTTCTGTTTATTATGCCCCCGAACGAGGGCAATTATAGTAGTCGCACCGTCCGTCTGTGGGTGGGTGCGTTGAGTCTTGGGTGGGTATCTCCGTCCAGAATTCATTTCCGCTCCATAACTTCTAAACGCATGAATGGATTTTAACATAACTTCAGATTATTATTCCACATGACCAGACAATGTGTCGCGTGCAACTCCCATACTCGTCGGTCAAAGGTCAAGGTCACAATTCAAGGTCAAAGGTAATGAATTGTTGTTTCCGCTCTATAACTTCTAAATGCCTGGATGGATTTTAATATAACTTCAGATTATTATTTCCCATGACCAGACGATGTGTCGCGTACAACTCCCATGCTCGTCGGTCAAAGGTCAAGATCAAAATTTAAGGTCAAAGGTCATGAATGTTTGTTTCCGCTCTGTAATAACTTCTTAACGCCTGGAAGGATTTTAATATAACTTCAGATTATTATTTCCCATAACTAGACAATGTGTCGCGTACAACTCCCATGATGGTTTGTTAAAGGTCAAGGTCAATTACTTTTGTTTCCACTTTATAACTTCTAAACGTCTGGAGGGATTTAAATGTTACTTCAGATTATTATTCTCTATGACCAGACAATGTGTCACATACAACTCCCATGCTAGTCTGTCAAAGGTCAAGTTCACAATTCAAGGTCATAGGTCAATGATTTCTGTTTCTCCACCATAACTTCTAAACGTTTGGAAGGATTTTAATATTACTTCAGATTATTATGTCAAATGTCATGAATGTTCTTTCTGCTCTATAACTTTCAAACGCTTTGAAGGATTTTAATTTCACTTAAGATTTTTTTTTCCATTGACCAGTTGATGTATCACATACCACTTACATGCTCCTCGGTCAAGGTCTGTGGGTCCAAGGTAACACATAGAAGGTCAAATATTAGAATGAAGTTTTGGTAAGAAGCATCATTTTTGCCAACATGTAAGGAATGAGATAACGAATGAAGATCATTATGAGGCAGTGTGTCACAACAACAAAAAGCTGTGTTGCTGAAATCCCAAGATATTTGTCCAGGGCATTATATTGTATTCTGACATTGTTTTGCCTTCCTCTGACAAGTATATGCGTCGGGGGCATATGTCACATCCTGTGACAAGCCTTGTTTGAAAAAAGGTATATTACAGACTAGATATCTAGATCTGCACGTACACTTTAAAAGTTGTAAATATGTCTTCCGATAATTTCAGAATTCGATCGCGTGTTTTTAACATAAAAAGTAGTCCGGCTACTAGTATGATAAGGACACAGAAAACGCTATCCGAATGTTGAATACATTATGTATTGCTAAAAGAAAAACAATAGGCATATAATAAAACCCTTTTCAATACGTGTTACTCTTTAAAGCCGCAGTCCGTGGAATCTAATTCAAAACACCTTATTTGGCAATAGTTCTTATGAACGTTAATGGTGTTTATTCGACGGAAAACTGTTTCTTATTTACGAAAGGCATTTTATACTGTCTTATTTCGAACACGCATGGTACGAACTGAATATACAATCATGTACAATGCTGATTTACTTCAGAGGCATCACCAGCTGGCGCATACAGAAAATAGACGATAAAAAAAGTCACCAAAACGTTATTATTGCACCGATTACAATTCGGTTTGTTTGTATTTTAATCGGTACGATGTCCATTAGAAACCATTTCTGCAGTCTTATTTTTATTTACATATTTCTGGACTGCCTCTCAATATCAAGGCACTACGTAGAAAACTGCTTTCAATACAAGTGACATTCGGTTAATCACTCAAACTTTAACAATTACATTGTTACTTAAACATACTTAGTAAACTGTATTTTATTAAGTGTTTAATAAAACAACGAACTCACAAGAAACATAATTGAGCTGATGTTGCATATTGTGAGCTTCATGTTCGGTGAACGGTCTATAAAAAGTAATCACGGCGATTGCGTTTATTCAAAATGAACGTGTATGGGAACAAAAAAGGATTGTAGACAAGACATGATCCGGCATATGGAAATATAGTAAACCGAATAGTACTGACCATCGGTTAACTGTGTAACCGGAACTATCCTACAAGCGTGTATTCTGTCGGTTTTGCCAAAATACACCGTTCCACGCTACATATAAATCTGAATACACGGTCTTACTTTTTACCTCCATTATTGTACAACAGGAGTAATTGTGACTAGAAGCCGTCGGCATTTGGCACCGCAGGTATATTGTACGCTCTGTAATACAAATAACATTGATTGTATATGGGAGCATTATTGGTAACTGATTACCAATGTTTAGTTGAAAGGAATTAACAGAGAAGAAAACTAAGAAACTCATCTTAAAACACAGTCTTATCGCGTGCCCGTCCTGCGCATGGCGTGATCACCAATATCCGCGATATCTGGCTGCTGAATAATCAGTATCATCCGCAATTTCAATAAGGGCATATAAGAAAAATAAATCAATTGATAGAACATTCTAAAAATGAAGATAAACACCAGTCAATCCACGGTGGTATTAACAGAATTGTCAATATCGATACTGCAAATTCTCAAGCAAATATAATGTTTTAAACTATCCACGTTTGCATCATATAAACACTATCTTAAATAAATGGCAATTTTGTAGAACGTAAACGTGTTATCTAGGACTAGATTTAACAGCGCAAAGTAACGCTATTGTAATTGCTTGTTTATCATGTGTGAGGACTCTCATAAAACCTGTAGAAATTTATTAAAAACAGATTTCAAGTTTCCTTTTAACTCTAATAAACGTTAGTATAGCGGAATATTATATTAAGTTGTTGAGCGGTAACCCGCAACTGAAGCCGAAGCAAGAAAATTTCATACAATCTGATAGGATGCATGATTTAATGTTCTTATTCGTATTCATGTTCTGTAATTGATTTCTTTGCGAGAATTGAAAAGACAACTGGAAAGATAAATACTGAAGCAAAATGTGGCGTTTGTATTGCTTGTTTTTCTATGGGCAAAAGGTTTCGTTGTTACACAGGAGTTACATGTATATGGAGCCAGCTTATATTGGAGACCGACGAGCAACAATTCGGTAAGTTGTTTTTAATTGCACATTTTATACAAGGATACATTCTGACACGAACAAAGAGCCAGCATGATAAGATACATGTATCTGAACTTAAAAGAGAGACAATCGATTATAATCATGAGAAACGACAAAATACAAATGCACAAGTGTTATTATTTGAAATTAAAAAGAGCCAACCTGTACTCGTTGAGTCATTGGAATAAATATACATTTCCCGTGTTGATTTCATTTTCATCCGATCTTGACATAGCGTGCACGTGCACAGCTTGGTTATGAACATAACATCTCGGACGAGTTCAATAATGACTACATGTGTTATTCACACTGCTTTTGGACATTCCCTTAATTGCTCTCAACTTGGCAATGTCTATTTGTTAGCTGGAACATGAACAATAAATAAAGACATTAGTGCAAGCGCGAACATTGTAATAAAACCCATATCACACATTATAATCTTACAAAATATGTTTATTTTATTTTTACTGTTCGACCTAGTAGATCCACTCTGCCGTTTATTTCGCGTTGAATATGGAATATATACAACAAACAAGTGACGGAATCTAAATGTTATAACAGAAAGGAAACATATATTGCATGCGTTAGTCTCAGTAAATAATTAATATTAACGTAGCTATTTTTTTTAGATAACATGATAAATGTTTTTGAAATCTATTTTTCAGATCATGTTTTCATACTACCTGTTGTGGGAGGAGAGAGGTGAGGTTAAAACATGAAAACAATGTGTCAACAAACGGGTTCAATGCTAAATACCTGCGAGTATGCCATTGACAAAAAGTTCAACGCAGGGTTACTTCCCATTAAAGACAGCCGCATTTCGCCGGATATATTCCCTGGATATCACAGGATGTGTATACACGGCTGCGACCTATAATTTATCATGGTCATCTGGGGTCGAAACGGCAGACATCACGTTCAAACCAACAGATGATTTACAGAATATTCGCTTTGGGTAGGTAATCAGTCATCTGTGAATGACAATATATTTTCTTGTTCATATGTTTAATTTAAAAGTTTATTACAAATTCTTAAATACATGTACATGACTGACATGTTAAATATATTAAAATGTCACATCGTTTTGAAATTAACTGATATTAATGCAGCGCGTATATTTTTAATACCAAACAGCTAAACATACCCTAATGGTTCATTGGTGGACGGTTTCGGTGAAGCACATCACCACTTTTCTGAATTTTGAAGCAATAAATATACACTTATGCCGGAAAGAAGGACCGTTTGATGGTAATAAAGGTTTCTCTCCAGCAGGAGCTTCGTTTTGTGTATGTTCGTAAGTTTTGTATGTTGATGTTCCCCAGGGGATGCAACATCACTATTCGACTGTTCCCGTTCAACGGAGACGGTAACAGAGTTAATTGTCATTGGCAGACGTTTCCTGCAATGGGAGATCCGTCTTTCGGAGCTGTTTTGAATTCACTAAGGTTCCTACATTTACAAATATCAGCATATCTTTAATGTAGGCCTTTTTTATTTAATCAATTGTTCTATTACTATGTTTGTATCTTTTAATGGCCTAATTATGTCCATTTATATAACACGAGTAATCGATGTGAAACTAGTAAAAATCATGACAATATATTTGAATTGTATAAAAATCCAATAAACTATTTGAACTTGAATAAGTCTAGATGTTGATCCAACAAAACCAGCGTTATAGTTTAGAAATAAGTAATCTTACTCATACGAGTATCTTATTGACTGTATTATAGAAGCATGAATTTAAATAGAATAAGAGGCTACTGTCTTGTCGTTTTTAATATTCCATACGAATACAATGAAAAAGGATATATTAGTATATGCTCCTCACTTGATAGAGCAGCATGTTATTTTTTATCCAATATTTTCCAATGATATTAGTTGTGTATGTAAAATGCAAGCAATAAGTATGCACACTTGTATGTTTTCCTTTAAAATGAATATGTCTGACAATATCTGAAGATAATATTTTTCATACAGGAGACATGCGACGTAGTCTACACTGCCGAGCCAAATAAGGTCAAGACAGGTGACGCCTTCTACCTGTCACTTTATGCAGAGGACAACTCTGACACCGTTGCGGAATTCACAGAATCCTCCTAATATCTCACCAAGGGTCCTTCTGTAGCACACCTCTTAATGTTAGTATTTATCAATAAAAACGCCAGGGAGATCCGCTATTACATGTTGACAATACTTCTGATAGAAACTTTGTTAAAGTATTCGAGGGTCGGATTCAAATTTGTATAATATTTGTAGCTTCGCGTAAATATTGGACGGGCAATATCTTCTGGCTAGCAAACTTGGCCTTCGTTTCATCCAATTGCATATCTACCTGCGGACTTTAAACATTCGTATGGGTATGAAGAATTCATCGGTGATACACCTATCAGTTTACCATTCGGTACTTTAGGGAAAAACAACACGTAAGTTTGTATGATTCAGAACTAGTTAACAAAAATATCGAATGGCAACGTTATGAGAGTAGGCAGCTTCTAGAATACATTTTCGTGCATTAACTTTAACTTATTTGTTTTTCACTGTTAATATGTTGCTTTAAAAATGTGTATAGTTATTTAGAAATATACTCTAATTTATGCATCGAATACAACAATTTAGAATACTGATGACTGGCCTACGTTCAATGACATTTACAACATGCCAAACGGAAAGTATACTTGCCAGAGAAGGCAGATGGCAAAACGGAGTTGATCCGTCCATGAAAGGAATCCATCAGGCATGTGGTATGGTAGATGGAGAAGATGGGTAAGTTATACTGTTAGAAAAAATGGGTTAGATATAGTATTAAATGTTTTAGATTCAAAACGTGTATACCTTTAGATATATTCCTTGCTGATGTTTTATATCATTAATATTCACATTGAGTATCTCGTAAGTTTTATAATTGCCTCATGAATAATAATTCGGGTACTATGTTGTCTATATTCAGTGCACAAAATAAACATATTTATATAAATTCACTTACAGAACGCCCGGTGAAAGCCGATGTGCTGTTCTCATGTTGTTTGGTAATATTGATAGTTTTTAATGTAAAATATCTTAATTGAAACAATCGAAACACGTCCTGATCAATTTTAACATAAAGCGTTCAGTTTGTATGAACATTTTGTTGATGTTCGAGTTTTTGTTTTAAGTCCCCTGTCCCAGTGTATAACATACGATGGGTGTGTACAAAATACCAGTATATAGTTCGAAGGCAGTACATCCACATTCAGCATAAAATAAACACGATTTTTATTATTTATACGCATTAAACATGATCAATATTATTATTATGTATAGAATAGTATCAACGCAAACAAAGGATTTTATCTTTGCTTGAAAGAAAAAGATAATGTCTAGAATGTCCCGTTTGTATTTTAAAAAATACTTCGTTTATCATGTTGTAGTCAACAAATATCATACATTCAGAATATGTAAACTATGTAGAACTAGGATGGTTTTTTTAAGTGTGGTATGTCGCTGAAAACTATGTTTGAATGAATTTATTAGAAATCTATATAAATGTTGGCTTTAACATAACAGGAAAACGTATTGTACTAAATATTTCCGAAATTTGTTGTGCGTACCAACATGTCTACCATTTTATCGACCCAGTGCATTTGGACAATAAAAACATGAAAAACAATACTGAAATTCACTGCATATAGGTTTAGAGCTAGGTCACAGACTTCGCTTGTGAGTTTTTAGGTAAACAAATAAGCAAAGTGTATGCCGTAATAAATTATTCAGTTTGATTATTTTAGTATACGATTTCTATACTGGTGTTTATGTGCATGCAGAGATGTTATTTTCAATATTTTCATAGAGCCGGATGAATGCAGTGGGCCAATAAATCCGTATGGCACAGAAGGAATTTGTGACAACGTATTCGAACACCACACTTGTTCTTATCGAAATAATATATTGACATTTCACCAGCAAGAAACAGACAACTGAAGCCAAGGTATACTCAATTACATTAATGTCAGATTACTTAAATAAAATAGCATCTTCTTGAAAAAAAGAACAACAAAATCGGTAAAACCGATTGATGCTCCACGATGCCAACTTTAATGGTGGCGTTGACCTTTAACCTATGGACCTGATTCATAATACAACACGATGTCTTTTTATGGCAACTATTTGATTAAAGTGATTTTAAAATCCATCCTTTTATAGCCAAGTTTATGTCCGGACTAGCAACCTTTCATTTACAGTGCCGGCTTATACACGTAACAGCCATCTCATTAAGGCAAAATCTTGTGCCAAGTGATATGGAAGAAATCCTCAACTCATGGCCAAGTTATAATCCAGACAAGCAAAAGTCAATTTCGACCTTTGGCCTCTCAAGTCTGACCTTGACCTTTGACATTCGGACTAAGTTCATGTGCGCTTCATGCTGTCTTATTGAGGTTAACATTTGTGTCGAGTTGTTTTAAAATACATGGCATGTTAAAGTACGGACAAGTGCCACTGTTTACCTTTGACCTCTATGTGTGACCTTGGCCTTTAACCTAAAGACTTTAATCATAAGCACTACAACATCGCATTGCAGCAAACATTTGGGCCAGGTTATTTTAAACTTTCTCCATATAAATGTATAACCATATACATGTATAGCCACTTAATAATAAAAGGGCAACACCTCCATGAAAAATCATCAGACTGGAACGACCTGACAATATGCGTGTGTCCTCTTAACAAGAATGCTGCATAAAAGAGTAATTGAACTCGAGTTATTAGATCCTGAGATTTTGTACGGAAACGAAATTTTCCTATTAAAATGTAATATTTAAAAATGAAAAAGTGCAATAACTCCCTGAAAAAACTATTAGAGTGGGATGACCTGTCAATATGCGCACGTCCTCTTAGTAGGGATGCTGCATTTAAAGTTTCATTGAATTCGTGTTGTTAGATCTTGAGCTCTCGCCCAGAAACGAACATACTATGTTAAATGTATTATTTTAATATAAAAGGGCAATAAATCCCTGACAAACAGTACCCGAACGACGTGACAGTATTCTATGTAAGTGTCCTGGTGCCAGGTGTAAAAATAAAAATAAATACAAATTATTGAATATTAAACAATTTATCTCGTAATTACGAAATAGTACATGTATCTCGTAATTACAACATAGTATCTCGTAATTACGACTTTTTATCTTGTAATAAAGACTTAGCATCTCGTATTTACGATTTCTTATCTCGTATTTACGACTTCTTCTCTCGTGATTATGACTTTTTTATCTCGTAATTACGACTTAGTGTTAGTATAAGCACCTTGAGTATTACCTCCACTTATTCTCAAGTCATCTGTGCTAGCGCGTTTACTTTAATATGGCGAAAAAAGAACATGGTTTTATTTTTTAAATCAAAGGGCATCCCAGTAACGGTAGCAATAGCTACATCAGTAGCAGAATCAGCTAAAGCTAAAAGCTAAAGCTTTCATAGTATGCGCATGTCCACTTGGTAGGGATCGGCATATATACAGTTTCATTAAAATCAAGTTATTATTTTCTGAAATATCGTGCGGAAACTAACGGACGCAGAAGGACGGACGGAGGAATGGATGGACGGACGGAAATAAATTATGAATGATAAAATCTTCGGGAATGTGCATATGACAACCAGACTTTGAATGACAGATTTATTAGAATTTGGTAGTGCGGACAAAGCGGCGACTATATGCTTGCCCTTGAGGTGTATACAGTTACGATACGTTATCTTTGTGTTCATAATTAACAAAAACTGTGTATTCAGAATAAACAACGTATTTATTTGATCGTGGCTATGGTGTTCTATGTTATATCTACATAAACTATCATGCTTCACGACTTACATGACTGAACGTTTCGTTTTCCGCAGTAATTTTTTGTTCGAAAATCTATGTTTAAAGAATTACAGAAATTACTGGGGTTTGTATTTTTTACAGAACAAGTGAAGGCTGTAAACGAAGAACCACCAATATTGTTTGTCTGGCTACCAGTAGGCCTGTGGCTGTAGCTGCTTATTATCATAATTGTTCTGCTGTGCATTTGGAAATGCCACCACCACGGAGGCAATCGTACGCTTGTGGATAGCACAGTAACACCGATACGGCATCTCAGTTGAATAAAGTTTACAAAGGAAACAGTCTATTAATTCGTAAAACAGTTGTTGTTTTTTTTGTCTGCGTGCGATGTATGTGTGTGATGTATTCCATTATTATACTTATTTTTTATGACGGTTTAACATCTGAGACATATATCATTAGGCTTTTACATACATGAATAGATATGCATAAGTCGTATGAAGTTTGAAGCGTATCGAATGGATGTGCTTCTGGTCTTGAATTAGGACATACATATGTGTTTATACTTAGCATGCTTTGAATTAAACGATTTCGTAATATTAATCGTAATATACACATAAAAATAACATCTAGCCCGTCACATACTAGGCTGGAATACAGGATAGTGGGATATATGTGGACGGAAATATTCAGTATCTAGCAAGCTGTAAAAATATATTGTGCTATGCAATGATCATTTGCGTGATGGTTTAGTTTTAATAAAGGCATGTGCAAATTTAGTAATGTCTGTGCAAAAAAAATCAACAACAAAAAACAATAAACAAAACAACAACAACACATTAATAAGAATATGTAATTGATGGCAACGGCATAATATTTCCGTGTTAATACGAATAACCGCATGAATTGTATTCGACCATTAGGTTTTAGCAGCATGATACTTTATCAACTTGAGAAGAACTGTCATGTTTTCAAAATGATTTTGAAAACTTTAAGCACGGTCGTTTGATAAAATACAATGTGTAATTTGTTGTTGTAGAATTGTTTTATCTTGTTTTATCAAATGCGAATGCATTGTTTACGTTTAAATGATTTTGTGTTTGTACTATTAAGGGTTCAAAAATGAGGGATTGTGGTGTAGCGTGGCCACGCCTACAGGCATGACATGCCTATTGCTTGAATGCCTCTGCGATATAACAGCTAGTTATAAATATATGATCGTAGAAAACGGATGTCAGTAACAGAGTAGTTCCTTCAATGGTGTTGAGCGTTTCACTAGTACCTTAAATGGTGTTACTTAAATGGTGTTATACTAACAGTGTGTTCTTTAGAGAAGAAACACTACATCAAGGTATATGAAATTTGGGAAAGTGTATGTGAAATTCTTTCTGTCATGGATTTTCTATATTTCTCTCTGCTTCAATACGTATCATGACCAAAACGTACATGTTCAAAACATACCAAAATGGTCAAAGCGTATAATTATGTTGCTTTATTGTTTTATTTGATCCAGCAGATAGATCTACTTTTTCATACATTCGGTATTTTATATTTACTCGAAAACTGCGCCTCGCAAGACGGAGTTTCTTGAGCTTGTAATGTGGCCATTGTACTTAAAATAAAGGTTGTGTAACCGTTGTCATTGTCATTATCTTAAACAAGCAAATTAACATGATTAGGCCTAAATTATGCTTAATTAATTACACGAAATGCCTTTAAACAAATTAAGATCAACATTTTAATGCAAACTGATCAAATGCATAGATCTAGTTGCGTAATACTTGTAACAGATAGCTTATACATAATTGTAGATTTATTCCCGTTTTCATTATTGTTTTTGTTACTCATCGTCGGACACCCACGATCAATTAATTACGTTACTCTCCATTCCTAGATAAATGGAGAGATGTGTAATCAGCAGCCGCGGGTATCCGACGATGGTTATTACCTTGCGCAATCCAAACCATTTTTTAAAATAGTGTTTTGTAACCCACACTCCTGCCGAACGAAAACAACAACAACAACAACAACATGTCTGATTTCTTAAGTCGTGTTTTAAATAATGCATGTTCGTAGTACTACGACATGGATAAAGTTTTTAATTCAAGAATCATTGTTCCCGTAGCAACGTTACTTGGTACCATATTTTGCTTTTATTTATCTGTTAGTTTTATATCCAAATCTGAGAAGGTCGCTAAGATTTTCTAATATACTATTTTTAGAAAACGAAAGTTGACTGTAGAATCCTTTTATGTGAAAGGATTATGCTAGGATTATGCTATATAGAAAAGATAAAGAAATTAAGTAAATATATTATTGATAACAACAATCCAAGTAGTTGCAAAATTAACAATTTGCATATTATAGCTAGGTCTGCAGATTTACTGGGCTCGAATTTTGCACTCGCAAACTCGCAAAATGCAAGTGAAAAATCAGATTTGTGTGTAATTTTTTCTGGTGCTCGCAAAAAATGCGAGTGAAAAATATATGAACGTAACAATAAGAATCTTCGAAATACATCGTAACCCCACATTTACACAATTCTCGCACCTGTTGCGAAGGGAAATAACTATGAATGGAACAGGCAAAAACAGCCCCTAGTCAAACTGGTCACATAAAAATAAATTGTCACCAAAAAGTCCAACATGACACACATTTTGGTTAAACTAGTCACAACAGTGTGAAACTGAAATAGTTTTCTTAAATAATTAGATTTTTTGTGTGTATTATTATTTTAAAATTGAAATTTGTAGTTAAATAACTCAAATAGTTGTTTATTGTATAAAAGTTTGCTTTTAAATATTTTTTGTTGTCAACACATATTTCAATACTCGCATAAGTACAACGTGAACACAATTATAGAACTCACAAACTGAACCAACAACTTATTTGAATATATCAGTTTTAATTTTGGGTTGTCATATACTTTATCGATGATATGGGCCGTATATGACTTGGTTAGTCATAAAATTGTGCCATCCTGACTCTGCATTGCAGAGACTGAACACATTTTCAACAGGCAAGTTTATGATGACATTAAGTTAAAAACACGCAACTGTCTTTCCAAGGGTTGAATGGGCAGCTCGAATTTAAACAAAAATGTTGATTTCTTTTTCGCATGCATTTAAACTCAGTTTAAAGGTAATAAACACATGTTAACAAAAAAGGGGCATTTAGTTGATTTTTGCTATTACTAAATGAAATTGCGATAAGGAACTTATTTGTGCCAGTCGAAATATAAGTCACTTGCACAAATTTGCTAGTGGCAAAAAAAGTTAAAATCGAGCCCTGCAGATTTATTATTTGTATTTAAACAATAGCATCTATTCTGGCAAGTGTGTGGCTTCAGCCATCTCCGTAGTCTAATAAATGAGACATTTAACACAAATTTAGTGCTACTTTTAAGATTGGGCTAAATTCGCTGTAACATCTCATCGTCACAAGGCATTTTATGTGGTGGAAAACTGAAAGTTTAAAATTTCAATAAACTTCCATAATTTGTTATTGAGTAAATTCGTCCATCAATGTCTTATTTAAACAACACCTAAACTGCTTAACATGTCCCGAAATTTACCAAGGACATTAGTTTAATTCCGATTTAAACTTTTGTATAAATATACATTCATGTACAGACCACAATGTTTACCTTGCTTTGACTTGTTTAACCATTCAAATATGCTTCAACCAATCGGATGGCATATGTATTTATTAATAGAATTGATTGACCAATCAAAATGATGCAATCGTTCCAGTGTAGCAGAATATCAATTCAAGTTTACACAGTGGAAGACAGCCAGATGTGTTTAAAAATGCAATAGTGTGTAGGTTTAAATTGCTCAGGCATGCAAAATAAAAGTGTTATCATCTTATAATGCAAATGTTAATGGAACATTAATTAGGAATTGTTTATCTGTCTAGGTATGTAACTTTTATTGAAATACTTTAAGAATAACTATGTAATTTCGGGACGTGAAAGTAGCGATCAACATCCTTTTGGAACAATATAGACAAAGAAGGAAAACTTTCCACCACAGAATTGGTCCTTTCCCGGTATAGCCTGTCCGAAAAATATTGCCCATATAAAAAGTGTCTCAATGTGTTTCTAGTGCTTACAATTATAGCTATCGGCTCCAGTAAGTTTGTGGATGAAATTATGACATAATTTTCTCTTGAATGAATCAACGTCGCGTGTCTAAATTCTATTAAAGTGTGAGCCGAAGTACAGCCTTAAGAGACTTTAGAGAGCACAAATACACTTTTTGCAGTAAAGATATTTAATGATATTTTTCAAAAATACAAACATCAGTCCATAAGTCCCTTTAAAAATGTATCTTACACCGGGTGACTGACTGTTAGTATTTTTGTTATAATATAATTTATAGAACATTGTTATATATCTCTGTTGTTTTATCAAATCATTTTAGGTGCAGCTATAGCGTTACTTTATTTCATTAAGAAGAAGGGAAGTGAAAAGAAAATTGCAGAATGGACTTTCCGTGAATTAAAACAACGCGAGCTGTTTATTATCTCTTCAGAGGATGAATGGGAAGAAATATACAGTAAAGTCAAAAACAAATGGGAGGTGATACAGGTAAGATACTTAAAGGGACTTGTTCACAGATGTTTGTATTTTTATGCTTTATACTTTTTATCACATAGATTGGCTGCTTAAAGTTTATATTCAAAAGTTTTGCAGCTTCAAAACTGCAGGAGTTATTCACTTGAACATTGGAATATACCTTTATCATCCATTCCAGTGTCAGAGGCAACATTCCTTATAACTGTTTTGTATGTTGACAGAGTTATGCCCCTTTTTCATTTAGATTTTCAAGCTCAAGTTTATATTCAAAAGTTTTGTAACTTCAGAACTACATAAGTTATTCACTTAAAAATTGGAATACACATGTAATCTATCTTCATTGTCAGGGGCAACATTTCCTATAAATCTGTTTTGTATTTTGTCAGAGTTATGTCCCCTTTTCACATAGATTTTCTGGTTAAAGATTATATTCGAAACATGTGTAACTTCAGAACTACATAAGTTATTCACTTTAAAATCTTTAAAATAGGAACATACCTTTGTTATCAACTTCAGTGTCAGGGGCAACCTCCCAGGTTTGCATTTTGACAGAGTTATGCCCATTTCGACATAGATTTTCTGGTTAAATTTTATTTTCAAAACTCTTATAACTTAAAAACTACAATAGTTATTCACTTGAAACTTGGAATATACTTTTGTCATCAACTCCAGTATCAGGGGCAACATTCCCCATAACTCTGTTTTGTATTGTGACAGATTTATGCCCCTCATTACATATATTTTCTGGTTAATGTTTATATTCAAAAGTTGTGTAACTTGAAAACTACAAAAATTATTCATTTGAAACTTGGAATATACGTTTGTCATCAACTCCATTATCAGAGGCAACCTCTAACTCGGTTTCAAAACCTCACAAGTTATTTACTACATAAGGTTGAAACTTAGCATAATTTGATGAAATAATTGCCATAACTCAGTTTTGTATTTCAAAAAATGTGTGCCCCTTCCACTTTCCAAAATATGTACCAACTGAAATAGACGAGCGTGCTGTCCTCTGACAGCTATTGTTTATCCAATCTTGATGTAACTTGCACAGTTTGTGTATGACCATAACATCTTGGTTGGTATTGATAATCGGCAAAATCTGACCAGAAACCTTTAGAGTTATTGCCCCCTTTTCAATGAAAAATTCAGACATTTCCAATAAAGTTATCCCCATTTTTCATCCAAACTTGACCGAACTTCCACCGTATGTGTTGACAATAAAGTCTCAGTAGAAGCCTAAGATGGGCAAGGTTTGACCACAAACACCAGAGTTATGACCTCTTTTTTTTGGAAATAAAATGCAAAAATGGCCTTTTTCGTTCATAGATACTTTATGTTTCTTCCAATCTTCCATATTTCCACAATTTGTGTTTTATCCGAAGAGCACAGCAGACGCCATCAATGGACCAGATTAGACAATAAACACCAGAGTTATGCCTCTTTTTTTTGTTAAAACATCGAAAATAATTGCATTTATACCTTGATAGTGACTTCATTTTTCTTCCCGTCTTGACTTAACTTCCACAGGTTGTGTGTGACCAGAAGATCTCATCAGAAGCTACGATGAGTAAGGTTAGGCCACAAACACCGGAGTTATGGCCCCTTTTGTGTATAAAAAAGTGCGTACATTGCCCTTTTGTTCTTAGAGACCTCATTTTTCTTCCAATCTTGACCAAACTTCAGTTTGATTGTGATCAGATGGTCAGAGCAGAAGCCATTAAATGGCCAGATTGGGTCACAAACACCGGAGTTACGGCACCTTTGTTTGTGAAAAAATGCAAATATTGCCATTTCCTGTATGGAGGATTCATTTTTCATTCAATCTTGATCAAAATACCACTTGTTTTGTATGGCCATAAGATCTCAGAACAAGCAGCCAATGAGACAGATCAGGCCACGAACACTGAAGTTATTTCCCCTTAAATATGTACTGTAATGCCATAATGGACTTGATACAAGACAGGGACTTCATTTGCAACCAGACTGGACCAAACTTGCACAACTTGTCTATGACCATAAGATTGAAAGCGAATTTGAATATAGGGAGAGTAAATGACAATAAAATGACCCCACCCTTTTGAACAAGCCGGCAAGCACGACATGACCTTTGCAGCATTAACACTATTCCTCCAAATTACCTGCGAAAAGTTGGATAGCAGTGTAGAGAAAATATACCCAAGTCCTTACTTGTTTATGACCATGAATTGTTTGTTTGTCTTTGACAAGCAATGGCAAGCCAATGAGCATAAGAAAAACATGTATGTGAGTTAATCAGTTAGACAAAATAGTTAAGGACATCATGACGTACACTACCACATTTGTTCAAGCCTGTCACAACAGTAAGGCTTTTATCTATGCCAGTACTGAGGTGAGCCCTTTGCGCCATCATGGCTCTCTCGTGAGACTATATTGAAAACTTTGAAAATGTTATTGTCAGAAAGTTTCGGTTAAATTTAAAAATAATTTCAAAGAAATTTCCTTTAAATAATTTTTATTCGTTCAAAAGCATGGCTACCAGGGACAGGGCAGTTTCCTTGTATGGCTATATAAATCTTCTTGGGTGAAATTCCTTCATCTAATTTTGAATTGTAAAAACTTATAGCCAGCAGGAGGCGTAGCAGTTTTCTTTCTCGTTTTGTTGAAAACTTCTTGTTTGAAACCACTTGCTTGATTTCCAAATAATTTCATAGAAAGTTTCCTTGATTGACTCTATTCCTTTAAATCATTTTGATCCGTTAAAAAAAAACATGGCTGTCAGGGGGCGAGGCAGTTTTCCTGTTCCAGTTAATCTGGCTATATTGAACATTTCCTTGTCATAAACCACTTTTGGAATTTGAAATAATTTCACTGTGATGTTCCTTTGATGACTCTGTACAAAAATTTCTTTAAATCTTTTTGATTAGTTAATATTATGGCTGTTAGTGGTCTATTGTTATGATTTGTCGTCAACACTTAACTTCAAACAGCTATGCACACGCTATAATTTACTACAAGCCATTATAATGCCTTCAACTGAGCGACCCACGGTCATCTTGGCCCTCTTGTTTTAATATCTCTGCCCCTCTGAATGTATTCCCATTCCTTGGCATAGGGGAGCATTCCCCAGTGTCACTGGTATCCTTGTTAATGGTGTTTCGATACTGCACATGCCAATTATTTAAGTGGCAATTAGTTATGGATCAAATTGGTTTAAAGAGTGTATTTATTCATTTTCAGGCTGTTGGATTTGACTGTGAATGGGTTTCCAGCAAGAAATCCCATGTAGCCATGATTCAGATAGCTACATATGATGGCTAGTGTGCTTTGATCAGGATTCAACATTTCAAAACAATCCCTGACACACTAAAAAATTTACTTGGAGATAAAAGGTAAATTGCAGGCCTCGACTTTAACTTTTAAATCCACTTGATCAGTTATACAAGTTACTGTAAGTTTTACTTGTCCTGAGCTTATCATTACTTGTCCTGAGCAAAAAAGTACACAGTTGAAATACTTCGTAAGATATATTTTTAATGGTGTTCTTATTTTGAAAGTAGCCGAGCTGATACTAATTGAATACCCATAAATTAAAGCTCAACTTTACTGTGAGAAATCAAATAATTTGCAGTTTCTGCTCGAACTTTTAAAAATCTGTCAGTTAGTTAATAATAATCAATACCCCACATATCATTTTTCACCAATAATTCAGACAGTATTAAACAAATTTTGCCATTTGTAAACGAAAATGTATAGCTCAGCAGACATATTTCAAGAACAACATTTACATATATCACCTCTGGTGACCAGTTCACCTATACGTTTAAGTATATTTATAGTATTTTCACTTCTACACAATTCTTAGATTATAGGTCATATTGTATCACATTGTATCAGATTGTATCAGATTTTTGATTGTACAATACAATTTGGTCAATCATTATTTTTCAATATGTATACAATGTTATGCTTTTGTAATAAAGCAGCCTGCTAACAGTAGTACATGCATATAGTTCTTCGAAGAATGTTGTTTAAAATAAATGTTGAGCCTACTCCAATTTATTTGTAGTATCCTTAAGCTTGGCGTTGCCTCCAATGAAGACGGGAAGAGATTGTTTCGGGATTACGGGATTGCCGTGACTGGTTGCGTAGATCTTCGACATGTTGTTGCCAGAATGCCTGCTTTTAAGTGGTATTATTTTATTAGCTCACATGAGCACAAAATGACTTTAAAAATCGCCTTGGATTTTAAAAATCTTCTCCTTTGAATAGCAAGGCCCAGGGATTTCATATTTGGCATGAAATATTTTATAGTGGTCCTATACACAGATTGTTCAAATTATGGCCTTCAGTAAAAAGAAGCAAAGCCCCCGCGGTCACACAGTTTCTATAAACTTAAATGGCAAGTGGACTAAAATAATCAATACTGGCCACGCCCCAGGCGTCATATGGTTTATATAGACTTCAATTGCAAAATGACTTGAAAAGTCTCTTACTAAACCGCAAGATCTTCATCACATTCATTATGAATGCATGAGACACCACCAGACACGTGTTTATTCATCACTTTGTTCTAATATTTATATTCAATATTAATATTGTATGTGGGCTTCATGCTATTAGACAATTTCAAATCATGTTTTAGTGAATACATTCCATGCTCGACATATTCATAAGATTATTGATCACTAATATCGCTGGTTACATATTGTGTAAAGACATTAAACGCCCTTTTCAAAGAAAGAAAGGCATTAAACAAGTCATACATTTTCCACTTCCCTGTTCGAAAATAATACTTGTTTATTCTAACAAGATAATCATTATCATTGTGTTTAGGCAGAGACCGAGTGCTTCTTCTGCTACCTGCTGAAAAACTGGTCAACTACCCGCCCCCCATTGAGTCATACAACATTATGTTCTCTTCATGTAGTAGCACAGCATGGAGCACACATAAAATGTTTCATTATACTCACATAGTGCAATTGACAGACTTAATTTATTGGTTAATATTTGTTGGCTGTAGAACATGCTACAGCGTGAAATGTTGATGTGGACATTACAGAATACAAAAATCAATGACGAATATTTAAAATTTCAGCAAAGTATGTCCTTATTGAAAGTTAGTATAACTTCACTGTTATAAATGTTTTGCTTAATTTAACTAAGTACTCTAACATAATTATTTAACATAATTATTTTTTATTGCTTACGATAGCATTGTTTAAAATCCGCTGCTGATCATCTTCAAATGTGCGTGATAAAATGTATGAATTGAATTGCCATTAAAAACAAATACGTTTACACAATATTTTCTGTATAATATATGTATTATATATTTGGCGTCATCTTCATGAATCCAAAGTTTCAAATACTTTCAATGTCCAATATGTACCTGGTATGGTTTTGTTAACAAAGCTTATTTCAACTAAATTCCACAGAAATGTTCTTTGAAGAACCCTTTGTAGAATAACTGGATTTTGAAATAATTTCACAGAAATGTTCATTGGATGACAAAATTCGTTAAAATTACTTTGATTCATTAAATACATGGCTGCCAGGGCGGTGGCAGGGCAGTTTTTAATATAATTATCGCTGTATTGAAACACATTTCAAATATTCTTGTATGCGAAAGATTTCTAAATAATTTGACATGCATGTTCTACGGCCAGAACCTTACATCTCATATTAAGTGGTTAAAAAACCATGCAACCAGGGGTTGGGAAGTTTGCCTTCTATTAGGATATTGAAAACATTGAAATATATTCATGTCTGAACCGTTTGCGGATTAAAAACAATCCACAGAAATGTTCCTAAAGTGATCCTTTACCAAATTTATTCAAATCATTTTGATTCGTTAAAAGTCATGGCTGACGGGCTGGACAGTTTTTATGCATCCGGCATATTGATGCTGGAGGCATAATGTGATTGCCCTGTCCGAGATTCCGTTCGTACGAGGTTAACTAGATGTTATTGTTTCATATAGGACCAATACCACTTACTTCACACTTGGCTACTTACATAGTTGTTGGCTTAAAATTTATTCAATTAATTTTCATTTGCTAAAAGCCATGGCCGCTTTGGGGCGTGGATGTTTGACCGTATATGGCCGTATAGACATTTTTGACAATCTTCTTGTCAGAAACCATTGACCGAATTTCGAAATAATTTCACAGAAATTCAAATTCTACCAAATATCTTGAAATAATGTTAATTTGTAAAAAACATGGTCGCCAGGGGATTGGGAAGTTTGATCTTATATGGATGTATAGGCAACTTTGAAAATCTTCTTGTCAGACTCCACACGCATGATTTCGAAATAATTTCACCGAAATGTTCATTGTGTGACCACATACCAAAATCCTTCAAATAAGTTGGATTCATTAATGCCTACCAGGGTATTTGGAAGTTTGACCATATATGGCTGTAAAGACAACTTTGTCTATTATTGTCAGAAACCAGTTGTTAGATTTTGAAATAATTTCAAAGTAATTTCCATGGCTGAACCTCTACCATATTTCTACAAATCATTTTGCTCTGTTTAGAAACAATGCTGCCAGAGGTGGGACAGTTTTCCTTATTTGGCTATGGGTGTTAGTGGTCCAGTGTTGTCATACGTGTCAACATTTAATTTCGAACATCTGCGTATGTACCCGCTAATTAAAAGCCAGTATGATGCCTTAAACTCAGGTTAGCGACCTAGGACCATCATGACCCTCTTTGTATACCTTTATTTTGAGTCTTATTTCATTTCCAACTAATAAAATGCAATTTTTCTTAACATAACAAAGGTCAACATTAAAACATATTTTAATGCAGGAATGAGACACAGTCACAAATTTCACGAGGAAAGTATTTTATTTATGTTTATAAATTTTTTCAAAATGTTATTTTGTTGTTCTTATTACACACTGTTTTGTAAAAGTATGGATCAATTTTAATGCCACTTCATGTATTGTAGTTATAGCAACAGCCTGAAATCTTTGGTTTGAAGTGTTTCTGGGTGTGACCATGAAGAAGGATAATGACATTCGCTGTGGAGATTGGGAGGCAGAACTCTCTCCCGCACAGGTTGGTTAAATGGCTGGGATAGGTTTTTAATTTGAAGCGACTTAACATTTATATTGACTCTTATTGGCACCGGTTTATGGGATATGCCATGACTGTGGGATATAAAAGTGAAATGGTGTTGTTTCAAATGTTTTGTAAGCATATTTCTGACTGAGTAGTAAGTAATGCGTATCCTGACCTGACTGTAAAACGTTTGAGGCAAAGCGATGTTGCTCGTTGTAAAGCTTTTACTTACTGCTCTAGATTTAATAACATTTTCTTAATCAGAAAAGATATCAAGAGTATTAAACCATGCTGAACTGTTGGAATCGGAAACGTGTATTTCGTGTTATGTTAGCATGTAACTTTAAATTTGCCATCATTAATCCTGGCGCTACATAAACATTAATTTGTCTATATTTTCCACTTAATTAAAGTCGGATATCCGTGTACGGGTGATTCACAATATCAACAAATAAACAATTTCACAACAGGTAAATTAAATATAAACTTTTTTACAGTATGGTAAGGCAAAAAAGATACTATACTTTGTACTTTGTTTCGTCAATATGCTTCAATTCTGAATTTTATTACATGTGTATTGTCTAAATATATTTAATTCAAAGAAAACTCTTCGATTTTAAATGAAATTCATCAAGTCATCATCAGGCTTGCAGTCATTTGACTTGTGAATGCTCATGATCCACTGCTTTTAAATCTTCGTGAATACTGCAACCGGTACAATTTTCGGATACATCAATATTATGTTGAACATGTAATTAGTGGCAAACGTCAAAGTATGATTACTAACGTTCATTTTTCTGTTGGGTACATTCACAGATAGATTATGCTGCAGATGATGCCTTATTTGGTATTGACATATTTTTGCAAATGGTCGTTTTGAAAATTACTGGAAAGTCCTTGGACGAATCGAAATACTTTGGACATGATGTGTACCACAGCAAGGAAGAATTCTGGAAAACAGCCAAGTCAATGTGTCAAGGTATATGCAAGCTTTATAGTGACTACGAGTTAATAAATAAAAGTTTATTGTAGATGTTATTGAACAAAAGTATTTTGTATTAACTTTAAAATTAAACATATCTATAAAATATAATTAAATATCACCATTTAAATGTTCAATCATCCTTTGATTCTCTTGGACTGAATATTGTTGCTTCACTTAATGTATAAATGCGTGTTTATTCTTAAAGGAGTTGTAGATATTACATACAAAAGAGGAAACCAGAACAAAACAAATGATGGAACTACTCGCAAAGACTCGGAGGACGAATGGGAAGAAAATAATGAGGATAATTATGTCTGTACATATGTTGGCCTTTTTGCTCGACTTGTCGAAGAAAACAAGTCGAGCTATTGTCGTCACCCTGTCGAATGCGTCAGCGTCTGCGTTAGTTAAGTTTTTTGGTTAAGTTGTTTGGTTCAGTTTTGTAGTAAAGTTTTTTGTTAGAGTCCATTTCTCAGAAACTATCAAAGGTATCCGTTTGAAACTTCCAATACTTGTTCACTATCAAAAGGGTACTCCATTGCAACGAGGCAGGTAACTGTGTGATTTGTATTTCCAGAGTTATCTGCCCTTGTATGGACTTAAAACTTAGCCTATTTTGACAATGTTTTGGTAAAGATAAAATTGTTCAAAGACATTAAATTGTAACTTAACCTACTTGTTCTTAGTACTGACACCATTCTGTAGACAAGAGAAGGTAACTCTTTCAAGGATTTTGCATGAGTAATTGCCCTTTTTACAACTTATAAATTTAGCTTTAGGTCAAAGTGCACATTATCTATTAAAGGTATTGACTTGAAACTCAAAGTACTTGATCAGAACTTATTCTGTAGACAAGAAGAGGTTACTATATCAAGAATTTTGGTGGAGCTATTGCCCTTTTTTCAACTTAGTTTGTTTTTGCTGTATGTCAAACTTCTCAATATTTATGAGAGGTTTTGTCTGGCTTTAGGTCAAACTTCTTAATTTCTATAAGAGGTATTAACTTGAACTTCAAAATACTTCATGACAGTGATAAACTTATTCCATAAACAAAAGCTTAGAGTACTATCAAATATGAGAAAGTCGAGCGTTCAAAACCCGTAGGCGGTGCTTTTGTTTGAACATGCAATTAAAATGTATAACACCATAGTAGTAAACATTATACTTATACTAACATACAAGTACATACTTGTAATAAGATGCGTTTATAACATACGGTTAGTTTAAAACTGTAAGTGGCCAATAATTAAACTACCTTGCAATCAAGGTCTAGTCGTTAGCGGAAGTAGATTGTTCTAAGATGGTTGAAACAGTATTTTTTCAGAAAAGAAAACATGCCACACAGATAAATATTTCATGGATTGCAAAAGGAGCTTTGAAAAAAACTTGATATACATATATTAATGTAATATAAACATGTGTTCTTAGATGATCCATTCGACCAGTATTCACATGTAGCATATGGATGTAAATGAGTGTAAATGGATATGTTTCTTTGAATGACAGGTTACATCGGCTACACGCGCCCTTCAAAAAGTTGTCATGGAAGGCAGTATTACTTCTAAGGCATTCATGCCATGCCAGAATGCATCAAGCGACAATTGCCAACTCATTGCACGAGATGGGGTATTTCTTTCTTTGTGCAATATGAAAGGAGCGCAGTGGTATATAGACAATAATTTAGGAGGTAATGATTGTCGATGTACTGATATCATATATCTCTTTAAAATACGTTTTCTTTAACAGTTTTTTTTCAGTGAAATTTTAGTTGGATGTGTCTGGTGGATTGACCTATTAAAGAACAATACCACTGGCGTAAATTGAACATGTTAATCGATGGATAACAAGAATATGATTTTTTTCTAAACATGTTTAACTACTAAATATACTATATATCTGATGCATTCTGTTCATTACAATGATCGGCTGAAGTACTTGGAGTTTTTATGATCCTGCAGTTGCAAATGTCATTCGTACCATGTTGGCAAACTACACGTGTTACTAATTATTGTTATTAATTGTTACCCGTAATACTATTTTAACAATGAGGTTAATCACCAATATAAATCTGTAAAATGTACATTTTCAGACAAAGTAAGTGATGATCCATTCACTGTTCAGTTGCGTTTCGAACCCAAGAATCAACCTTCGTCAATAAAAGGATATTGTCGGCAGAGAAAGGAATCTATTTGTGTTGTGTGCGGTTCAGACAAAGACTGTGTAAACAAATACATTGTTCCAAAAGAATATACAAAGTGAGTTTCTTTTTATGCTTCTTAGCTACAACGGGCAAAGGACGACCACATTCTAACCCTGTACAGCGGGTACAGGGTTAGAATGTGGTCGTCCTTTGCCCGTCGGTTTTATTAATGTTAAGGCGAGAGTTTGTTTATTTCTTGGTTCTCAGATCCGCCGACCCGATTTTTTCCAAAAAGCAAAAAAAAAAAATAATTTGTACAATGTACCCGATATTGTAAAAATGACCTTGTGAAACCTGTTAAACGGAATGCAAAAAAAAATCGCTGAAGAAATGGCTAAATTTTATGTAACATGCATTGTGACTGTATATCGCTGTATGATTCATATGATTTGCTCTTAGTTATTTTATATATCATGCAACACTTAAAGTCAGAAGAAAATACTCAGTAAAAACAAATTAAGATCTTAGAATCATTGTATTAAATACACATTTATAATTTTATATTAATATTATAATTAACAAATTTCATTGGTGTATATTGATTTATTAATAAGATATATTCAGTTAGTTTTTACTTTATTAAACATGCTGTTATACATATAATATGGCCACTGCCCCAGCGATATCTGACGTACTGTGTTAAAGTGTTAGCATATTTTAACAGTAGTTTTTATATGATAAAGACTGCCTTTTAATGTTACTATTATTGGTATTAATGTCATGCTTATCATGCAGTGATTAAGTTAATGTTGTGTAATATGATTTTTGTAAGTAATAATGCATACAGATTTTAATATCACTGCCCATTTCCATTTGTGAAATGTAAGTCATTAATTTACTCAATTCTATATTGTTGTTGGTTTTATTTTTATTTTTTTTTCACTCCTCCAACCGGACACTTCCAAAAATGTCCGAGAACCAAGAAATAAAAAAAACTCTGGCCTAATCTTCAGTACACCGTTGGAACATATTTTATGTTTGCAGTTGTGTTATGTTGTGTCCTTTACCTGATGCTTTAGGTGAAGTGTTGTGGCTGATATACACTTTGTTTTGTGGATGCAATGTTTACGTTACGCAGAGCACATGACTGTTAAAGTATATTTGAAAATATCAATACGATAGAATGTGTGCCATTACTTATATGTAAGTCCTCCTTTTTAGCTCACCTGAGCACAAAGTGCTCATGGTGAGCTTTTGTTATCGCCCGTTGTCCGTCGTGCGTGTGTGCGTGCGTGCGTGTGTGCGTGCGTCGTCAACTTTTCATTCAAACAACATCTCCTCCTAAACCGTTTGGCAGATATTCACCAAACTTCACAGGAATGATCCTTGGGTGGACCTCTTTAAAAGTTTTTCAAATCTTTCCGGTCCGCTGCATATGTAGGTCACCAGAGCTTAAAATAGATTTAAAAAGTGACATTTTTTAAAATCTTCTCCTATGACACCGCAAGGCTCAGGGCTTTCATATTTGATGTGTGACATCCTCTAGTGGTTCTCTACTAAGATTGTTCAAATGATGCCCCTGGGGTCAAAACTGGCCACGTCCCAGGGTTCACATGGTTTGAATAGACTTATATAGCAAAATGACTTTAAAAATCTTCTCCTCTGAAACCGCAAGGCCTAGAGGTTTCATATTTAGTATGTAACATTGTAAAGTGGTCCTCTACAAATATTGTCCAAATGATGCCCCTGGGGTCAAAACTGGCCAAACCCCAGGGGTCACATGGTTTATATAGACTTAAATAGCAAAATGACTTTAAAAATCGTCTCCTCTGAAAGCGCAAGGCCCAGTGGTTTCATATTGGGTATGTAGCATTGCATAGTGGTCCTCTACAAAGAGTGGTGAAACGATGCCCCTGGGATCAAAACTGGCCACAATCCGGGGGTCACATGGTTTATCGAGACTTAAATAGCCAAATGACTTTAAAAATCTTCTCCTTTGAAACTGCAAGGCCTAGAGGTTTCATATTCGATTGGTAACATTGCATAATGGTCCTCTACAAAGATTGTTCAAAAGATGCCCCTGTGGTCAAAATTGGCCACACCCCGGCGATGACATGGTTTATTTAGCAAAATGACTTGTAAAATCTTCTCCTCTGAATCCGCAAGGCCCAAAGGTTTTATATTTGGTATGTAACATTGTGTAGTGGTCCTCTACAAAGTTTGTTCAAATTATGCTCCTAGGGTATAAACTGACTACACCCCGAGGGTCACATTGTTTATACTGCAGCACTATAATTTCAATAAGCCTCCAACACTCAAAAATCAACACAGCAGACGACATTCCAGTCAGGTGTATACGGTGTGCTATTTTTAGATCTTATAAAACCAGCTAGCAAGTTGCACATTGTTGTGAGGGTGCTTTAGAGAAGTGTTGGCGATGACCATTGAAATGCATAGAAAATGTTACCCACCAGCATGGTCAATCATGTTGTTGTGTAAGTAAATAAGCTGGATGTTATGTTTAGGCAATGTGTAAGAAATTTAGTCAATCAGTCTTAGAATATAAGACCGTCTTATATCATATATTTTCACTTTAGATCTACTACATTGAATTTGTTTACAGGCGAAGTGTAAATGTCTAATTTAATAATGCACATTTTTTTGTAAGACAAAATGAATCAGCAATCGAGTCTGTGGCTCTGCAGTCTGTTTCACCAGCATGTACAGAAACATGTAGCATAGAGCCTAAAGTCTAGTCATCTACTTTAAACCCTTCATTTGTACAGTTTAATTAAATGTGTGCAGCACACACAAAACTACACACAGATCATGTCTCTCCAACAAAGTTCTTAATGCTTTGTTGGCAGCCTCCACCCAAGGACCTCTTCTCAGAAGAACAACTTTTTAGTACCAGATATTGGACAGGGCTTTCATATTTGATATGTGATAGCCTGTAATGGTCCTCTACTAAGATTGTTCAAATGATACCCCTGGCGTCAAAACTGGCCACGCCCCAAGGGTCACATTGGTTTATATAGACTTATATAGCAAAATGACTTTAATAATCTTCTCCTCTGAAACCGCAAGGCCCAGAGGTTTCATATTTGGTATATAACATTGTATAGTGGTCCTTTACAAAGATTGTTCAATTGATGCCCCTGGGATCAAAACTGTCCACACCCCAGGGCTCACATGGTTAATATAAATGTAAATAGCAAAATGACTTTAACAAACTTCTCCTCTGAAACCACAAGGCCCATTTGGTTGGAAACATTGTATAAAGATTGTTCAAATGATGCCCCTGGGGTCAAAACTGGGCACATCCTAGGGGTCACCAGGCTTATATAGACTTAAATAGCAAAATGGCTTTAAAAATCTTCTCAGAAACTGCAAGGCCCAGAGGTTTCATATTTGGTATGTAACATTGTATAGTGATCCTCTACAAAGACTGCTCAAATGATGCCCCTGTGGTCAAAACTGGCCACACCCCAGGGCTCACATTATTGATATGGACTTAAATAGCAAGATGACTTTAAAAATCTCCTCTGAAACTGCAAGGCCTAGAGGTTTCATATGTGGTATGTGACATTTTATGGTGGTCCCATTGGTCATAACTGGCCCTGCCCTGGGGGTCACATAGCCAAATTACTTTAAAATCTCCTGAAACCGCAGTTTTTTCGTATGTGATATGTAACATTGTATAGTGGTCCTCTAAAAAGATATTTCAAATTATGCCCCTGGGGTAAAAAGTGGCCATGACCCGGGGCGTCACATGATTTATATAGACTTATATGGCAAGTGGGCCTTAAAATCTTCCTTGTTGAAACCGTAAGGCCCAGAGGTTTTATATTTTGCGTGAAATATTGTTGAGTGGTTCTCTACAAAGATTGTTCAAATGATGTCCCTGGGGTAAAAATTGGCCACCCCCTGGGGATCACATGGTTTATATACATTTAAATAGCAAAATGACTTGAAAAATCTCCTCTGAAACCGCAAGGCCCAGTGTAATCATATTGGGTATGTAACATTGAAAAGTGGTCCACTACAAATATTGTTCAAGTTATGCCCCTGGGATACAAGGTGGCCATGCCCTCTGGGTCACATGGTTTATATAGACTAAAAAATATATGAAATTGCAAGGCCCAGATCTGTATACTCAGGTAAGGCGTTTAGTGCCATTTTTCCCTGTTGTTATTAGCCATTATGCCTTAAACTCAGGTGAGCGACTTAGGGCCATCATTACCCTCTTGTTTCCAGACATTTCCCAGCTATTCTAAAGCACCACTCCACTCACGATAAACTCCAGCTCTGCATGACCTGCAATCAGAAATGTGTTAACTATGAGGCAAACTTAAGACATCAGTTGGCAACAGAATGTAATGCCCCTTTAGATTCTGGGAAAGATTCAACTCAACAAGTTGACGAGGATCTTGCAAAGGTTGTGTCTGCTGCAAAGTATGTATATATGTATGGATACATACGGTTTTGATATGCTACCTTGATTTGTTGAGGTTTTTGATAACACTGATGATACAGTACACATGTATGTATATATAAAAATTGATTACTCGAAAGTTGAAGTACATGGACCTTTTAAGTAAACTTGATTCATATATTGCTTTGATAAATTTGACATACAAATCATTAATAGACACATAGTTTGCATTGAAATATGTGTTTCAAAATATGGCGAAACGCTAGGTAGAAATAATTGAAGTCTGTCTAAATTTAAAGCCCACTGTTGTTTCAGAGCATTATTAAAAAGCAAAGACAGTATACCAAAAAGCAGAGTTCTGGCACTGGAGAATACAGTCATGAATTACTATGGAGTTAGATCGCTGTCGACAGAGCTTCTGGAAAAGGCTGAGTCTATGGACACCAGGTACATATATACTTATAATACTATTTCAATATTGTATTTTGTGTCCCTTTGACACAGATACTGGATTTACTCGCTTGGGAACAAACATCAATAGACGAGTTTCACATTCCCTTTTTTAGCGATTATCACGACACAATAATTTATCGGCGAATTGAAAACGAGGTTCGCAATGTATTAATAGTGGTTAATACTGATTGCAAAACGGTCATTTACAGTTAATTACTTTTAAAATGTTTTAAATATTCACTTTGTTTACTTCTTAATAAACAGAAATGGCATGGTTCATAATATAATTATGATAAATGATAAGTGAGTGTCAGTTTAGTTAGTATATCGTCGCTAAAAATGAAAAAAAGCAATGAAACTGACAGACTTCGTGTTGTTCAAACCTGGTCTTATCAATTATAAGATCATTGTCTTGTGTAAACGCATGACCATTATTATGTAACCAGAATGTGTATATGTAGGTCCTAATTTAAAAATAACATGTGGCACAATTACGTAATCAAAGTGCATACCAATTAGTAAAGTAATACACGGGTCATCGTCTCGGCATCTATGCCATCATGAATCTACTTGATAACAAGTGCAATAACTATCATTTACTTGAAAAACCAACTTTCTTCAAGACAAAAATTTAATTTTATTCCCAATTATCCTGATCGTTTCCTTGAACTCATTATAGTTTACAAATGGAATGTATATGTGTTTGTACACAAAGTTTAAAGACATAAATTATAACGATAATTAACACTGCTTTTTAACGTTTTGATATTGAATAATGTTTTATGTCTCAGTCATATTTTTATTTGTTTTGGTTCTCTATCATTAGAAAGGAGAGTATAAAGAAAAAACGTCTTTGATCAATTCTGGTTAACTTGGTAGAATTCTTAAGTTGTTTAACTCAAATGAACAAAAAAGCATACTCCGGGATATCAGGTTCTTGCTCATACTGCATAATAATAATAATAATAATAATAATAATCATCATCATAATAATCATAATAATAATAATGTTATTTGTAACTGTCAAGCTGTTGTATAATTACCCCAGCCGACACTGAATCCGGAATGAACGAGCTGCTTCTGTTAATTAAATATTAATTAATTAATTTAATAATTAATTATGTAAACTGCAATAAATTCATCAATTTTATACTAATTTCAATCATTAAAAATTCAGATCTAAATATGAAGTAACATAATCATGATGTCAAACATAGTTTCGTTACCAGATTTGGCTATGTTGCGATTGTTACATTATTTGCATTATAATTTAAGTATTTGAAACATATCCACGAACACATAATTTAGTGAATAAAACAGAGACAAGTTTAATGAAAAAAACAAACAACATTTTATAAGGTTATTCGGTATTTTCTCCACTGAACATTACTTTCCTTTGTTGACAATTACAGCCAATACATCGTCAGCCTCGTTCTCGATTCGCTTTTATACACAGTACTCGATAACGGTAACGGGTTACACAGAGCGAGCAGTTGTCGTAGGTTTGTCTGAGTGTGTGAATACTTGTTGTTTTAGTCAAAGCAAATGCATGACCGGTCATTGTGTTCACCAACTTATAACTAGGCCGTTGTGCGGTAAAACGCATATATAACCATGTTAAGCGCATGTGGTCACCGAAAAGAAAACACTTTTGTTTTAATATCAAAGGTGAAAAACATACTGAGTTGATTAATTAAAAATTAAAAATTTATTGTTTTCTATCCTAAAGGTAATGCCATGTCATGTTGTATTTTGTATAGGTAAAAAAATAGCTCACATATACCACATGGCAGGAAAGTAGTGGACTACTATATGACGAATGGAGCTGGACTGCCGGACTTGGAAACTATGTGGCGAAGGCAATTTGTAGACACCATGCAACCAAAATTCTTGCCGTTATGGTGGTCTGTAGAGCTACAAATCGAGGGTTTTAATCCAATAACTAACTAGAAAGCAATCGTATAACGTATACCCTCCGCCAAGGCAGCTTCTGTGTTGTGCAACTACTGAGTTATACATCATTACGTGGCAGTTTGCACTATTTCCCGATAATAAAGAATTTTTTGAAAATTCCGATATCCAGACGGTGATCCGGATCACCAACACTATTTGCAACAATACCAGAAAAATGCATTTAAATCCGTTCATAACTTTGATTACTAACAAATATACATCGTCACCTTGGTGCAACAAGTCATGTTACTGACATTTTTTAGGAAATACACGTTTATGCATTTTTAGATCCTGTATACCATATCTCATAATATATTTGAATGTTAGGAATGAATTACACCTGGAAATCCTGACTTTTGCAAAAAAATATTTTGCCAAAAATGTTTGCAAATGCACTCAGAAATAATTAATTGAAGTGAATTAAATTGATGAAATTAGTTAAATATAATAATATTGATCATAAATATAAATATAAAAATTACTTTATTAAAAGTTGTTAATGATGTAAATATCAAATAAATCTTGTTTTTGCACTTGCAAGACTTTTTGCGCTCGCAAAAAATTTAAGCGCAAAAAGTAACTGAACAATTATATACACATATTTTTTATTCAAACTGAACTGTAAACAAAAAACAACAGCTTATTTTAATGTATTAAGAATATATAAAATAAAAACTAAGTTTTACTTTGAATATTAGAAAATCAGTTTTTGCTTGTCCTCTAAAATTTGTAAAATGTCTGTAACAATACTTTTCGCGCCAAACGGACGATATACAAAAGTACGCCGGAAAGACATAACTTCCTTGGTGGAAGTAATAAAACCCAAAGTATTTGAATGCCATAAATTGACATCCATTAACAACAATGATACTGCTGAATGTAGTAATACAGTGAAAATGTGATAATACAACGATAACATTCAAATGTGCTATTTGTATTATATGATTAAATTTGGCATTACTCAATCCAATAATATACATTTTAATATTACAATGAATCTGTTTTAAAGGTTATTCTATGATGGTCACATTATATTTTACAATGATGCAATTTTAACTAATATACAACAGCGGTATGGTTAAAACAATGTAGATATGTATGCACGAAACGTTGTTACGTTTTGTATTATTTGTTCTTTAATTTTGATTTACAATGACACATACAGCTTCTTATTGTAGGTAGCAATCTTAATTGCTTATGTTTTGAGGTTAATTATTTAATCAATTAGGTAATGCAATACATACGAAACATACCTGTAGATATGGAAAAATATGTGACTAAATTGTTTTCCTTATATTTTATGTTGAACTTATTGATGCTGACATTATAGATAAAAATTATGATATTTACACCAATTTGTTGCTTATAAAGTGATAGATAACAATACACACACCTCGGGGAATCATTTAAATTTGAGCCAAACTTCAAAAATGTTTTAATGAAGCAAATGGAATAACAATGGAAACTATTACGGAAATATTTCAAACTGCAACCATAGTTAACAACCGTTTTCACTATTTCTAAGAAATAGATCATGTAATAGTGTGATTTCCTTTCTGAAATAGCAGTACTATGTCCACAATGTTCCGTTAAACCAAAATGTCTTAGGTTTTTGGCGACAGTAAGCTATATTTTGACAAGAAAGTGACTTACGTTACGTAGTTCTCAGAGTTGTTTTCCGACGGAGACGGTGCATTTTGGGTTATTTTAAAGGAGAGGTTACCGATTCGTTTTAACACCGTGATATATGATTGTTGAGTCATAAGTTCCCGATATCTCGCTCGGAAACGAAATGCCGGGCGGACGGACATGTAGTATGATAAACTTGTCTGGAAAATGCATTTGACTCCTGGACAAACTGATTGGCAGTTGAATTAAAATTCAGACGGACGGACAAAGCGGCGACTATATGTCCCGCCCCCTTTGGGTAGCAGGAAAACAACGTTTTAATAATAGTCAGAATATATTGCGTAATGTTTAAAACTATGTTTTCCTATTTATTAACTAGTAAGCACTCAAATAATGTAGACAGTCCATTCCTAACGCCGGAAACGTATAACCTAAGCGCAGATAAATTTTCTTCAACATTATATGTGGGAGATAACATTATATAAGGGAGATAACACGATAGTATTTTATTGATTGCGCGGTCAAACCATCTCCCTTAGAACTAACAATATTGTTGATAGTAAAGTACAATAATCATTTTATGGTCTTAAAAATATATAATTCGTATTGCAAAATTATGAATTTACTTTTTATTCACCTTTATGTGTATTGTTAATTCTGGGCCAAGTGTGAGGTTCGGCGTGCCTTTAAACCGGGTTAGACCTCCCAATGCTTTGTATTTACTCTATCAAGGCGGTGACCCCAGTTTTGTTACTTGTGGCGGCGGCGGCGTTGTTGGCGGCGTCGACGGTTTTTGTGCAATCATTATGAAACTTTAGGCAAGTGTTAGTAGGCAGAAAAGGAAGGTTAAGTTCGATTGTTCGGCATATTTGATTTTATCGTACTTGAGTTATACCCCTTTAAAAATAGTTCAAATATGTATTGTGCAGAGAATAACTTGAGAAGATTTTGTGCAATCATTATGCAACTTTAGGGGAGTGTTAGTAGGCATAAAAGGAAGATTAAGTTTGGTTTTCAGCATAGTTGCCTTTGTTGTAGAGTTATAACCCGTCAGACGACATATCCGACAGGTCTAGTAATAATTTTGTTTTGTGTTGTGTTGGGCGGTGTTGTATTGGTAATTGGTCACTTGCCTAAAATAAAGGACCAGAGGGTGTTGATAAAGGTTTCTAAACTGCTGATGTTTCTAGGGTTTGATTTATCTTATATTTGAAGTGATCACATTATAATATTTTGTTTAAACGTATTGCTATTCTTATTATCCTTGTCAAAATTTGTTAGTATTTCTGCATTTCTGTTTCTTTACTACTTGTAGTAGAATCTTTTGATATATCTGACAAGATTTGTGTTTGTCCAAAATGTATAATTCAGTTTTTAACTCCTCTTCGTAATTTATTTAAAGGAAGAACCAAATATTGACACAGACTTAACGCATTAAAATCAGATTTGTGATTGTTTCCACAAGTTTCTTTCCAGTTTCCTCCCACTTTTTTTATATCCGACATTTTGATCTTTTATAATGGTCCTGTTTATATTTATCTTAAGAGTAATTATAAGAAGTACCATATGTTATGTTTTTAATTCCTATAGAATGTATATATAATGCGTCATTTTCTCTGACAAACATATATAGAAACATTCAGTGCTACTTTTCAATGTACATACACCTACATGCATACCCAGCACATAATGAACTACATTCTAAAGGTTGTATTGTTGTTCTCATTGCGCGCGTGTGTTTTTTTCTCATTTCCATGATTTGGGAATCAGGATAGTCTTATATGTTCAGATTTTACTTATTTTCTCACAATAACGAACGAGTCTGATCTCTTGCAAACCGGCAACATTCCATTCACCTCTGTTGTTGGCTCGGAAAGTAGTCTCATCTCCCGTGGTTTTAGTCACATGATCATAACATTGCAATGGTGACACAGACAACACCATCCAATCCATTTTGTTTACATATGCTAACTGATTTCATCTACGTAAATGGGCATGAAAATAGTTCCAACAATAGGACACAAAATTACTATTTTTTCCCATTTATGATTATTAAAAAAACCCATATATTATTAGCTCGACTTTAAGAAAAAGTCGAGTTATTGTCGTCGCTCTGTAGTCTGCGTCTACGTCAGCGTCTGCGTTAGCTAATTTTTTGGTTGTTTTTTGTCAGAGTCCATTTCTTAAAAACTTTTAAAGGTATCCTTTTGAAACTTTCAATACTTGTTCACTATCAAAAGCGTAATTTATAACAGCACGGCAGGTAACCCTGTGATTTGCATTTCCGGAGATATCTGCCCTTGTTTGGACTTATAACTTTGAAAATTTTGACATTTTTTTTGGTTAAATATATAATGTATCAATAACTATCAAAGACATTGAATTGAAACTCAAGATACTTGTTCTTTGGTGCTGATCCCATTCTGCAGACATGAGGAGGTAACTCTTTCAAGGATTTTGTCGGAGTTATTACACCTTTTTCAACTGTTCGCTTTAGGTCAGATTTTTCAATACCTGTACGAGATATTGACTTGAAACTCAAAGTGCTTGATCACAGTGATAAATGTATTCTGTAGACAAGAGGAGGTAACTCTATCAAGGATTTAGTTTGAGTAATTGCCCTTTTTACAACTTAGAATTTTCGCTTTAGTTAAATTTCACACTAACTGTAACAGGTATTGACTTGAAACTCAAAATACTTGATCACAGTCATGAACCCATTCTATAGACACGATGAGATAACTATATCAAGGATTTTGTGGGAGTAATTTCCCTTTTATCAAATTAGAATTTTAGCTTTAGGTCAGGTGTTTTATCATTTATAAGAAATATTGACTTGAAATTCAACACACATCTTCACAGTGATGAACCCATTCTACTAACAAAATGCCAGAATACTATCCAATTCGAGAAAGTCGAGCGTACAGCACCTGCAGGCGGTGCTCTTGTTTAGTTTTATGCTTGTGGTCCTAAATTAATGTGCGTTAAATACATGTTTACCGTTATGACAGATTTCTTGTCACCGAGCCCGTTGCAGATGTGTGCAAGGAACGACAACTCTGCTAGGAGATTGCTACGGGTCCACAAAGAAAGAAAGACAGGAATGATGTTATCTATTTCTACGTACATTAAAATGAAAAACCAATCACATATTCTGAAATCGACTTTGGACTTGTAAGCATGGTTTGTATTACTGGACTATAAAGAAAATTTATGAATTTTATGAAATCACGAAACACTTCAGTCAGCATGAACACATTAAACTGAAACTAAATTTTGTGCAAGAATTCAAATCGTTTTCAAAGCATATATTAGTTCCGTATTGAATTGCAACGATCGTGTTAAATATATAATTATTCTTCGTACTGCATTGAAGAAAACAATTATGATATCGGTGAACTACACATAAGAAGCAAACGGAATATAAATTTAGGAAATAATTCAACTACAAAATAATGCAACGTGTTTCTCAGCAGTGATTTTTTTTAGAATTTCATAGCCATGAGTCCTAGGACTCCCTGGACTAAAAATCTATGAGTCCCAAAGTTAAATGTGTGAGTTCAAAAAATTTCATTTATTCAAATGGGAATATAAGCAGTTAGTTAATAAGATGAGTAAGGCAATAATGCAATTAACTCTTTATTATATATAATAACACAAGTAATTTTAACTTTGTGTTTTTTTGAGAAGCATGTCTAGCTAGAGTAAGTAGAATGTTGAAAATTTGTGCAGTGTGCATGTTTTACCATACCATTACACCTTTAGCGACCGTACACAAAGTGCAGTACATGCTTTAAAATTGTGTAGTTCCACTGTATATGCTCACCAACTAAACAACTCCTACCAATCTTAATTATATTAACATAATTTTTTCGGAAGATTTTTGGTACAACCTGACCAGAATTAACTTCAGGAGTATTGCGATTATTCATGTGTCATTTTTAGCTCGAATATTAGAAGAATAGTTGAGCTTTCCTACTACCACCGGCGTCCGCCTCCGCGTCTGAATTTGGATAAAGTTTTTATTCAAAAGTCTTGTAACTTCAAAACTATATAAGTTATTCACTTGAAACTTGGAAAATACCTTTTTCATCAACTCCAGTGTCAGGGGCAACATTTCCCATAACTATGTTTTGTATTTTGACAGAGTTATGCCCCTTTTTCACTTAGATTTTATGGTTAAAGTTTATATTCAAAAGTTGTGTAACCTCAAAACTACATATGTTATTCAATTGAAACTTGGAACTAACCTTTGTCATCTACTCCAGTGTCAGGGGCAACATTTTCCATAATTCTGTTTTGTATTTTGACAGAGTTATGCCACTTTTTCACTTAGATTTTCTGGTTCAAGTTTATATTCAAAAGTTTTGTAACTTCAAAACTACATAACATAAGTTATTCACTTGAAACTTGTAACCAACCTTTTTCATCAACTCCTGTATCAAGGGCAACATTCCGTATTACTCTGTTTTGTGTTTTGACAGAGTTATTCCCCTTTTTCACATAGATTTTCTGGTTAAAGTTTATATTCAAAAGTTGTGTAACTTCAAAACTACATAAGTTATTCACTTGAAACTTGGAACTAACCTTTGTCATCTACTCCAGTATCAGGGGCAACATTTCCCATAACTCTGTTTTGTATTTTGACAGATTTATGCCCCTTTTTCACTTAGATTTTCTGGTTAAAGTTTATATTCAAAAGTTGTGTAACTTCAAATTACATAAGTTATTCACTTGAAACTTGGAACTAACCTTTGTCATCAACTCCAGTGTCAGGGGCAACATTTCCCATAACTCTATTTTGTATTTTGACAGATTTATGCCCCTTTTTCACTTAGATTTTCTGGTTAAAGTTTATATTCAAAAGTTTTGTAGCTTCAAAACTACATAAGTTATTCACTTGAAACTTGGAACTAACCTTTGTCATCAACTCCAGTATCAAGGGCAACATTTCCCATAACTCTATTTTGTATTTGACAGAGTTATTTCCCTTTTTCACATAAATTTTCTGGTTAAAGTTAATATTCGAAAGTTTTGTAACTTCAATACTACAAAAGCTATTCACTTGAAACTTGTAATATACCTTTGTCATCAACTCCAGTATCAGGGTGAACATTCCCCATAACTCTATTTTGTATCGAATAGATTTTCTGTTTAAAGTTTATATTCAAAAGTTTTGTAACTTTTAAAACTACATAAGCTATTCACTTGGAACTTACCTGTATCATCAACTCTAGTACCAGGGGCAACATTCCCCATAACTCTATTTTGTATTTTGACATAATTACGCCCCCTTTTCACTTGAAGTTTATGTTTAAAGTTTATATTCAAAAGTTTTGTAACTTCAAAACTACATAACATAAGTTATTCACTTGAAACTTGTAACCAACCGTTTTCATCAACTCCAGTATCAAGGGCAACATTCCGTATTACTCTGTTTTGTGTTTTGACAGAGTTATACCCCTTTTTCACATAGATTTTCTGGTTAAAGTTTATATTCAAAAGTTGTGTAACTTCAAAACTACATAAGTTATTCACTTGAAACTTGGAACTAACCTTTGTCATCTACTCCAGTGTCAGGGGCAACATTTTCCATAACTCTCTTTTGTATTTTGACAGATTTATGCCCCTTTTTCACTTAGATTTTCTGGTTAAAGTTTATATTCAAAAGTTTTGTGGCTTCAAAACTACATAAGTTATTCACTTGAAACTTGGAACTAACCTTTGTCATCAACTCCAGTATCAAGGGCAGCATTTCCCATAACTCTATTTTGTATTTGACAGAGTTATTTCCCTTTTTCACAAAAATTTTCTGGTTAAAGTTAATATTCGAAAGTTTTGTAACTTCAATACTACAAAAGCTATTCACTTGAAACTTGTAATATACCTTTGTCATCAACTCCAGTATCACGGTGAACATTCCCCATAACTCTATTTTGTATCGAATAGATTTTCTGTTTATTTTCAAAAGTTTTGTAACTTTTAAAACTGCATAAGCTATTCACTTAGAACTTACCTGTATCAACAACTCTAGTACCAGGGGCAACATTCCCCATAACTCTATTTTGCATTTTGACAGAATTACGTCCCATTTTCACTTAAAGTTTATGTTTACAGTTTATATTCGAAAGTTTTGTAACTTCAAAACTACATTAGTAATTTACTTGAAACTTTAAACTAACCTTTGTCATCAACTCTAGTATGAGGGGCAACATTACCCATAACTATGTTTTGTATTTTGACAGAGTTATGCCCCTTTTTCACAAAGATTTTCTGGTAAAGTTTATATTCAAAAGTTTTGTTTCTTCAAAACTAAATAAGTTATTCACTTCAAACTTGGAACTAACCTTTGTCATCAACTCAAGTATCAGGGGCAACATTATCCATAACCCTGTTTTGTATTTGGACAGAGTTAGCCCACTTTTTACATAGACTTTGTTTTTAAAGTTTTTGTTCCAACAATTTATAAACTATACAAGGCTTCAATTAAAACAATCGTATTTTAACAAATGTATTCCTCTTTCACTATCCAAAATATGCACCAACTAAAATACTTCGAATAGTCGAGCGCGCTGTCCTCTGACAGCTCTTGTTCTGTTCGGACCCATGTTGCAGACGAACTTTAAAAAAACTTTCCCCCAAAACTAAATATTATTTTACCTTCACACCATTACGTTTAGAAAAGTCACGACTATTGCAATTGGTTATTCGCAAATATATTATCCAATGAGAATGGTCGTAATAAAATTAGACGAAAAGTTGCGATGGTAAATTGTACCCTCTATTATGACAGTACTCGTACACAAAATGCTTCGAAACTTCCGGACAGGACTCGCCATTTACAAAATGCATGCGTCCCGCGAACGCATGTAAACAGAATTTTCGCGTCTACGGCAATATTACTGCGTCCTGGACGCAGGACGCAAAGGTAAAACAATCACTGTTTTCAGTTCTATATCCGCTCGATATATTTGAGATATTTCAATGTAATAAACGATAGCACAAAATTATATTCCAACATGTTTACTCGGAGCTTCATTGCACAGCTTTGGCTAAACTCACATGGTAATATAGGCTCTCATCTTTTTATTAATACATGGACTGAAGTAGATTCAGTTGACGAACGTTTACACTTTGATACAACGGTGTCTCTTTCTTTATATTTCGCATTCAGCTGATTTGAAAACTTACCAGTTGAAATGAGCATACTTATTTTTACTTCTTCAACATTGATTAAGAAATGAAATGTAACATACTAACAGAAAAAAAAGAAACTGGACATGTTTTCATTTCGTATTTTGATATGATGATAGATTTAAATATTGACGAATTAGGTATCAAAATTTAGGTTATAAATTGAACTTAATAATGTTAATGCCCCCAAAAATTGATCAATCATTAAAACGTTAACGTCATCCAAACACAACAATAGTGATTTTAACAACATATACAAATACGAAATGAAAACATGTCCAGTTTCTTTTTTCTATTAGTATACATAGAACCGTTTAATTGACCAGTAGATACAAGGCAATCAAGGATTGACTTGACCAATTATAAGTTAATATTCACATGGTTGCATAATCCACTCGAGCGATCTATGTTCGTCTACTGGTTAATTACAATGAATAACTACATAAATTTATTTTTAATGATATATGAAATGCCAAACAATACAATATTAAAATAGGATTTAATTTAACGACAAATGGTAGGGTTTTCTCCTTAAACTTGTATGTACGATACTAACTCGTCATTGAACGCTTTATTGTAGTTGGAACATTTAACACTTCTATGTATTCGACGTCCATAAAACCGCCATTTATATCATCGTGGCATTAAAACGAACAAAAATGAACCAATGGCCCATGTCACAAAGTCGATTTTCATACCCATTCTTGATGGATCTTGCAAAGCCAAACATTTATCGTATTGATCTTTTGTGTAGGGTAACTTTACAGGCCTGAATGGCAGTCGAGGCTGATGAATAATGTTCATACTGTTCACATAGTATCTTCACTAATTGTTCTGGATTGCGAAATTCCCGTAACTTATCTTCTGACACGTAATTCAAACAATATAAATGTCGATATGTTGATCAATTTGCTGCTTTTTGATATTCCACTGGCCCGTTGTTTTCGTCTTTATCTGTTCGATTAGCTGTACATTTCTGCCTATGCGAAGCGTAGTGTGGAAACCCACTGTAAACCCCTGCTGTGCCTTTATGCTAAGTTCTAACACCTAAACATATTTATTGACCTGTATTTAATCGCCGCCACGTCGGCGGCTATCTGTTTAAGTCCTAAAATTGCGTATATATTGAACATTTCCATTACGAAAATATAATTTATATTATATCTCTCTTTCTTACACGCAACTCTTTTAAGTCAAATGTAGCTATAATGATATAAATACCGGACAAATGAATCATTGAACTTAAATCAATATTTTAAGTTCCAACTAGATACTACATATGTACCTTACAATTGCAAATATACAAGTTAATAAATATTATACTGGGCGAGAACGCATTAATTAATGATACAAACAACCAAATTCGTGTTAATAAGAACAATTTACAACGTGGCTATAAGGTAGGTTGTCTATATGTTTGCAGTTTTAAAAATGTAATATTATATACATCATATCTACATGAACGTTATAATATTTATTTCATGTTATGTTATGAAGCAATGGAAAATACCAAGATCGATAATGTCATGGTAGTTTTAGGATAACGATTACACTGGTTTATGTCAGACATTCTTGATAATATTTATCCACTTTAGTGATTGCACTAGTACAATACATAGTTGACGGCATATATATATTAATGAATGGACAACATCGGTTGGGATATATGGCATTGTGTACGCAACTGCATGCAAACTATACATATTCAGCTACAAATAGGTGACTAGTTTTCAACGACTACGGTTGTGCCAATTTTGGAATAGTTTATAACGAGTTCACAGGTGATAAAGTTTAAGTTACGCTTGCTACAATCGAATAGCATGCGATGACTTGATAAAAGTAATCATTTCTTAATTAGAAAAAACATGCAATAAAAATCGTAGACGATTTGTTGTAAGATCCTTAATATGCTCGACTATTTAAATGCTATATGGACTTTCCTACCCGCCCCGACATCGGCGACAGCTACTGAACTTTTGGTCCTATAACGTCAGAATTACGTCCATCATTCAGTTGAAACTTGGATAATCTCTTTTGTAATAGTATGGAAGCGCCCTAGTGCCACATACTATATTATTTACAAAGAGATACTAAGTCCTAATTATAAGATACTAATTAGGAGACATTATTTGCTCATTAGAACATAGTAAGTCATAATTAGGAGATACTAACTCCTAATTAGGAGATAATAAGTCCTAATTACAAGAAACTAATTCATAATTAGGAGATACTAAGTCCTTATTAGGATATACTTACTCCTTATTGCGAGATACTAAGTCCTAGGTACGAGATGCTAAATCCTAAATAGTAGGACTTAGTATCTCCAAATTGTTCAAGGATTTTCTAACCTACCTTAAGGGATTAAAGGATTTCGAAAGTGTCAATTGAATCACGTTCGTTTACCGCAGTCGATTATTATATATTTGTTGAAAGCCTTGTAGAGGCATCGATAGCATGCGCATACGACTCTTTATCTTACAAAGGCAGCCTATATACTAGATTTTTGCCATGATTCATTCTGACAGTACACTATGAGAATATTAAAATGACCCTAAAGTATAAAGTGTAGTAACTCACGGATATCTTGATTACAGAAGGTATACATTTAACATAGATATTTATAATATAATAAAAAATCGAAATGGTTGAAATGTATTATTTGAATATGTAACAATTTTCACAGTGCATATGTACTTAATTAAAGTAAGTAAATCCTCAGTTACCAAAGTTAGTTCGCATGTAAGTAACTACGCACTTTAATATTGCTTACAGATGTGGGCTATGTTTTCGAGCCTCTTACTTAGCGTGACTCTGCTGTCTTGCTTTGGAACGACACACGAGGCAGACGAGATATTTTTAGGAGGAAAAATACACTATCATCTCACAGAGTTGCCGAGTGGAAATGTATCGGTGAGTACTCAGAATCGATGTCCAAATATAATAGTAGTAGTAGCAGTAGCAATTATAGTTGTACTAGTAGTACTAGTAGTAGTAGTAGTAGTAGTAGTAGTAGTAGTAGTAGTAGTAGTAGTAGTAGTAGTAGTAGTAGTAGTAGTAGTAGTAGTAGAAGAAGAAGTAGTAGTATTAGTAGTAGTTGTAGTAGTAGTTGTTGTTGTTTCTATTATTTATTATTATTATTATTATTATTATTACTATTATTTATTATGATTATTATTATTTCCATTATTATTATTATTGTTGTTATAATTATTTATTTATTTTTTATTATTATTATTGTTATTGTGATGGTGGTGGTGGTGTTACAAGTAGCAGCAGTCAAAGAAATGTGATTATGAAGACTTTTTTTTAACTGTCGAAATAACAAGTTAATATTAGAAGAGACGTAATGAAATTAACTTCGAATTAAAAAGCGTATACCTTTGGGTTATATGAATTAACATTTATCCAATTTAAGGCCACCGTCGAGATTATCACTGGTTGGAAATTACGAGAAGTGTGGTCCAAACTGCTCAAAATTTAGCGTTGGAAAATCAACCCTACAATACAGAGCGACACTTGAGAGCCACAATCAAGTAAATTTTGGATATTTTACTACAGATTACGTACCCAATCATGCAACTAGTACTAATATTCTAGTGCGGTTATTAAATGCGGATGTGAAAGCAAACATGACTGAAACAGTTATCGCTGTCAGTGAGAACGGGGGATGGGAACAAGAACTCATGACATTCTCATTCGAGCTGTTGCCGAATACAGAACACGAAGATCTCAAGTAAGATGTATTTAAATGTTATAAAGGCCGATGTATGCGTTTTCCTTATTATTCGAATGCATAGTACTAGTGTTTGTATTCGTCACACTCACTAAGCTCGAGACTGCGTGCAAAAGACTCCTTATTCAACCACACAATCACTTTGTGTTAAACAGTTTTGATGGTCAATTCTGGCGAAGATTATCACCTCAACAAGCATTAGCAAATTACCCGTGGCATATGCAAGCAAGAATACTACCCGGCATTCGGAATGATACTGGAAAAAGGAATCATTGTCCAATCGTGCTAACAAGACCGATGTATAGGTACTTTTTGACTCTGATAACTGTGGAGCTGCTGAGTATTGTTTATTATGCCCCCAATCGAAGATAGCCGGGTATATTGGTTCGTTAATGTCGGGCGGTCGGTGTGTCTGTCGGTCGGTCTGTCGGCAGACCACTGATCTTCACCAAACTTCATGAACATGTTTGTGGGCAGAATATCTAGGTCAAGTTTAATTTAGCCAAATCGCCACCGGAATTGTGGCCTATCTTTACCAAACTTGGTAAAAATCTGTGTGGACGTATTATCTATGTTAAGGTCGATAATTAACCAAGTCGTCCCAGTAACTGTGTAGTTATGGTCCGTGATTATCTAAAATTAGCCGTTTGAGCTTTTGTAACCTATAGGGGGCATACCTGTTTTACAAACAGCTATTGTTTATTATTAATTATTGTATGTTACTTGTTTTCGTATTTTAGAATAAAACTGAACGACGTATCAACAATAGAGCTATCTGCTATTGATGACGAAGGAGATTTCGTCAAATGTAAAACATCGCAATTTGTTGAAAATGGAAATATGATTAGCGCTCCGGGTGTACAAATTTTAAAGGTAATTGCTTACATAATACATACTTACAGATACATTCAATGATATAAGTGTATACAGTTTGTTGTAACTCATTTTATTGAATATATACACTCATGCTTTATCATTTAAGGAATGTTCCTTGTTAATAGAAGCGCTCGAATCTCAAGGTTTCGACGATGATACCTGGATAGGTATGTTAATAAACGTACAGGATTATCCCAAAAGTTCATTACTGTTCGGGGACATCTATCATCCGGCTTTCTTTCGGTGTGTACAACTGCAACTCAAGTTAGTATCTTACTGTTTGTTATGGGTTACTGTTACCAACTGAACATGATGCGCTTTGCTGTAATATTTGGATATAGGTTGCCGGCGTCTATTACAAATTAACCAAGTGAGCAAGTCACGGACGCAAAGTGACTCATTTAGGACATTTCCGACATAAATTAAGTATAATAATTTATTTAGTAGTTAGAAATATATATCAAGCTTCCGTCTGCTAATAACGCTTGTCAAAATGGTGAATGGCCATGTCCGATTATTTTCGGCCATTCCGTTTAATATATTATAATTATTTGGAAATATTAATTGTGATATTCCAGTATGTCTGCATCTTTAACGTGTATCATTTTTAAATGTTATTATATACCTTACTATAAATAGTAACACATTTGTACAGGCAAAAAATCAATAACCGTAGGCTATCGTGCCAATACAGATAGTTCCGGTTATTTGCACTGAGTGTAAAATAACTTGCCAAAATTCACGTGCGCATTCATGACATAATCTCTTGATTTACGTCATTCAGTTGAGTTAAAGTTTACATGTAGCCTACTACGTCATTCAGTTGAGTTAAAGTTTACATGTAGCCTACTACGTCATTCAGTTGAGTTAAAGTTTACATGTAGCCTACTACGTCATTCAGTTGAGTTAAAGTTTACATGTAGCCTACTACGTCATTCAGTTGAGTTAAAGTTTACATGTAGCCTACTACGTCATTCAGTTGAGTTAAAGTTTACATGTAGCCTACTACGTCATTCAGTTGAGTTAAAGTTTACATGTAGCCTACTACGTCATTCAGTTGAGTTAAAGTTTACATGTAGCCTACTACGTCATTCAGTTGAGTTAAAGTTTACATGTAGCCTACTACATGTAAACTGCAACTCAACTGCATGACGCAAAACTAGGAACGATTGTGTTGGTTTTAAACAAAGCAATAGGAATACAATATTTAGTTTTTCTGTGTTTTGGATGTTAATACAATTTATATCGAAAAGTGTATGGAGTATATGCCGCGAATGGAACCGGTGAGATTAATCCAATTTTAATTTTCTAGAATTAGAATGTACTCGGATACCTGCATAGTTATGCCACACGTACTTGTAACAATGATTTTTTAATGTTCCATACGTATACACACTATAATATTATAGTGTATATACGTATACAACATTTAAAAAAAAAATCATTGTTACAAGTACCTGTGAGTTATGCGGGTGGGCAACAGAGTGGCCAAACTAAAGGTGTTAGAACTGATAAATTGGATGACGTAGTCTTCGTTCAGTTTTAATTCGTTTCAACGGAAATTTACGTAAAGGGTTATTTCTTTGATGAATAAACCGTTTCTTTGTTTGTTGTTCAAAGAACGTCTATCCACAAAGAATTACCCGCTTACATCATCTGTTTTGAAATGGAATGGAAGAAAGATGTTGTTTACACCTTTATTGATTATGCCAGTTGTTGATAAATAACTCATTATGGCAGCTAAAAATAGGCTTCGCGACGTTTTGTATCAATGAAAAAGTTGGGTGAGTTGAGGTGTATGTTATTTTAGTGCTGTTTCATTCCGGAAAAATTGAGTCATCCGAGTTTTGTTTGTGTTTTGAAATCTAATAACAATGGTATATAATGAACAACTCATTAAACGGCAAAGCGGTTCCGGAAGTGGTTATTGGCACTCCAAACCTGTATTAGCATTCGGGCTAAAGCCCTCGTACAAATACAGCATTATCGTGCCAATAACCACTTCCGGCACGGCTTTGCCGTTTAATAAGTTCTTATTAATGCATCTTTGGAATAATGAAATATTCATAGACTTACAATTTAAATATCCATTCTATTTTATGTATTAGCATAACCTATTGCAACATTATTAACGAGCTGGGATTCCTGTCCTTCCGATCTAATCTTCAGAAGTAATTGTGTTCCTATAAACACGTACACACTTTCTTTGATGGCGTCACTACGTTTATTTAGTGTAGCATATTCTTTTTTTTATTTAACTATTTGCATATTTTTCAGTTTCTTGTTAACATTGTGGAGAATTTGGTAACCCCAGTCTTCGTCCCACCGACATTGGAAAACAATCACGTGTTTATTATTTTTCTTGGTTCTACATGGAAGACCGAGATATTTGCAAAGGCATCTGAAAATACGTATGTTCAACACACGCATTGTCTTGATACATTTGCCGTTTTTTTGTTTACACTAATATTGAATTTTTGTATTGTCAATATTTAACTGAACTTAAAATTATAAAATGCCGTTTTAAACCCATGTAGAACAATTCAAGAATTCACCGTGACATGCAGACGGAATGAGGACATAGTTATTTCTGCACTTCGACATAATAATGGCGGCGATCCGCTTGTAACATCGGTAGAGTTGTCATGGACTCCTCCCAAAGTGTCATACGCGGAACACATAATTTGTGTAACACCTGTTGATAACACAGGGTAATTACCAGTGTATAATAACACATTACTAGTGTGTCATAACTAGGAATTCTTTCCGACAGCGGACAAAACTGTCAACGGCTTACACTAACCAGTAACTGAAACTGTTTTCATTTCAGTTAACGCTTATTTCTACACTAACCTATAATAAATGGCTATGTAAATAGAATAAAAACAAATCAAAACATTACATTATATGATTTTATTAATACACTGCGAAAAAACTAAAATTAACTTAAACATATAATAAACTTATTGTTCATGTTTTCTTGCAGAACTGATTCATCAAGGCAACGGTGCTTCATAGTTGTCATTCGAAGTAAGAAACTTACCTATGTATTACTGAAACTTTAAAATCGACTAGCAAATTGCACGTCATACTCAATATGACTTTTTATACAACATTTTGAAACTAATATATACAAAACATTTCTTATTTTAGGACAAGAATTCAATTACACATCCAGGTCTACTCCAGTGAGTATGTTTTTATAATAATGTCATTTAGTTTTGAGAGAAACACAAAACCTTCCAAACTTCGAACGCTCGATCGAATCAAACTCTCAACTTGTGAGCTTTTGTGATCACCTTTTGTCCGTCGTGCGTCGTCCGTCAACATTTGCATTCAAACAACATCTCCTCCTAAACCGCTAGGCAGATTTTCACCAAACTTCACAGGGATGATCATCTTTCAAATTTGTTCAAGTCGTTTCGGTCCGCTGCATATGTAGGTCACCAGAGCTTAAAATAGATTTAAAAAGTGAAAACTTTAAAGATCTTCATCTTGAAACTGCATGTCTGAGAGCTTCATATTTGGTATTTCGCATCCTCTAGTAGTCCTCTACAAAGATTCTTCAAATGATGTCCCTGGGGTTATAACTGGCCACGCCTTAGGGGTCACATGGTTTATATAGAGTTACATAGCAAAATGACTTTTCAAATCTTCTCTGGTACCGCAGGATGTTTCATATTTGGTATGTAACATAGCATAGCGGTCCTCTAAAAAGATTGTTCAAATGATGCCCCTGGGGTCAAAACTGGCCACGCACCGGGGGTCGCATGGTTTATTTAGACCTAAATAGCAAGATGACTTAAACAATCTTCTCCTCTGAAACCGCAAGGCCAGGAGGTTTCATATTGGTATGTAACATTGCATAGTGGTCCTCTACAAAGATTATTTAAATAATGCACCTGGTGTTAAAACTGGTCACGCCCCGGTTGGTCATATGGTTTATATAAACTTAAATAGCTGCCTGATTTTGAAAATCTTCTTTTCCGAAACCGCAAAGGCCCAGAGGGTTGGTATTTGGTTAGTAACACTGTATAGGGGTCCTCCACAAAAATTGTTCAAATGATACCCCTGGGGTCAAACTGTCTTCGCCTCGGGGTCACATGGATTATATAGACTTAAATCGCATAATTACTGCCACATTGTCTCCTCTGAAACCGCAAGGCCAAGAGATTACATATTTGGTATGTAACATTGCATAGTTGTCCTCTAAAAAGATTGTTCAAATGATGCCCCTGGGGTCAAAACTGGCCACGCTCCGGGGGTCACATGGTTTATATATTCTTAAATAGCTAAATAACTTTAAATATTTTCTTCTCTGAAACCCCAATGCACAGAGGTTTGTTATTTGTTTGGCAACATTGTAAAGGGGTCCTACAAAGATTGTTCAAATGATGCCCTGGGGTCAAAACGGGCCACGCCCCTGGGTCACATTGTTTGTATAGACTTAAATAGCAAGCATAGTTCAAGAATCTTGTCCTTTGAAACCGCAAGGCCCAGTGGTCTCATATTTGGTATGTAACATTGCATACTGGTCTTCTACAAAGATTCTTGAAATGATGCTCCTGGGGTCAAAACTGCGATGCTTTACTCAGGTAGCGACATAGGGCCATCGTTGCCCTCTTGTTCGGACAAAAAGGAAAACTCTTGAGTTTTGCTAAGCTTTTTGAATGAAATTGAACTTTCACTAATGATGACTGTACTATGCATTGATAACATCTTGATCATTTCAGTAAATAAATGTACCATGGAAACATTTCGGCTTCTATTTTTAAGAAACGTTTACAGTATAATTAATTATTATCTCCATTCCTTTTATTCGAAATACTATTCGTAGTACACGAAGTTAAAGAAAACCTGTTTACATGATAATACTTGCAATTTAATGCGAGAACATTAACGCTGAATTTACTCGTTTTAACGTAAAACAATGTGTATGAACATCAAAAAATATTGTAATGACGCAACAAGAGGAGTATTTACTAAATAACAATGTCAACTCGTAAAAGCGCGATATGAAACCGTAATAACACCAAGGAAAGGCGTTTTAACGCTAATGAAATGTGTATAAACATTTGAAGTAATAACGCCTTACTACAACCTTTTGTCGCGTAAAGCCTTTCTTTTCGTAAGTATGTGTATTTCGTAAAGCATGCATTCTTTCGCGATATTATAGCTTTAAGTACAGTTTATATGGGTATCTTCGTCGCGTTACCACGACTTGTTACGTCTGTTTGCATTTTCGCATTATAAACTATTTACTTTACATAAATGTAATGGTCTAATACGATTGCATTTCAAGTTTAGTCATTTCGCTTTTATTTGAAATTAAAACGTCTTCAACTTGTGTAGTTTATTGTTTTAAATAGCGCAATAACGCCTATAAATCGCGTTATAACACATTCCGTCTCGTAACTCCGCATTGTTTCGCATTATAATTGTTTAAGTGTGCGTTATTGCACATTGGCTTGCATTTCAAACGTGAAGTGTTACCAAAGGGCGTGCGTAGTTGTAAAGCCGTCTTGTATCTGTTATTTTAGGATAAGCCATATTTCTTAGATGTACCTTCAACATCGGATTCGATAACATGTCCTGTGGATGCAACGTGTACAATCCCAATTTTCGTAAAATCGATCCGGTACATAATTACAACAAAGAACCATTCATAATTATTAATTAAAATGTCCAAGTTTGCATTGTTCAATATTTCATTTTGTATTTTGTACAGAACTGTCACAAGTGCCAGAATCACACAAAGGTTTACAGAGCATTCATCTACCGGCCCCATAAGTCGGATTTTACGAAGAGGAGAATACGTTTACAGATTTGACTTATCGCTTCGGCATTCCTTGTCGGAAAAAGTCGCTATTTGTGTAGAAGCAGCTGATGGTGTTGGGTAAGCACGCTTCAATCCAATAAGTGTAGTTTGAAGCACATTCTGAAGTAACAGCATAACTGTCCGAGTTTTAAACATTATGTTCGATCAGAATATTGCGATCCTTGATCATATTTTAACATACTGTTTATTGCTTTCTATTCTTCAGAAACAAAACGGAAGAATTGTGTTTCAAGATTCAAATAGAACCACCGGGTAATTTTATAACATATTGACTGTTTGACCAGCTTTGTGTTAGACGTAACACATAGGTTGTAGTGTGTTTGTTTTATTTTTCAGTTACCAAATGGGGGAGTGTAATATTGTCATGCGGGCGTTTCTACAATTATTTAAATACTTCGTATATTGCATCAGCCCATTTAAAATTAGATTATTAATTAAACAGTGCATAAACACCGATGTCAAGTGAGTTATACACTTACTTAGTTTAAATAAGCTCTCATGTAAATGATCATCATTCATTTAATAATACTTACATCGTTGTAATGTAATATTTAGTTAGCTACATGTGTTCTCTGTGTAACAAGTTAAGACGTAGTATACATATATTCCTGTTTTGTTGGATAGATGTTTACCACAAATTGAAATTATCAAACACGGATCTCGATATATAGAGAATATATGGTTGGTGACTTTTGATTTCATGTGATATCAGACGAGTCTGATATGGCGTAGGTAAAAGGCGAGGCTTGCCGAGCCTTTTCCTACGCCATATCGGACGAGTCTGATATCACATGATATCAAAAGTCACCTACCATATATTCTATTTATTATGCCATGTTTTGCAAATAGTGTTTTTATAATTAATAAAACAGAATAAATTAATTAAATCGCAAACATTTTGCAATTTACAGTAGAACACAAGTTGCACATGAGACAGCCTGATGGCGTCTACTTGCGTCGACGCATAGTTACGCATAAAAAATAGTTCTTGGTAAAATCATCAACAATTTAACATTTTGAAACACATTTAACCAATAAACAAAAAAATGGAGCGAGCAATTGCTACTTATTGGAACATTGAACATGATATAAATACATTTACATCATTTTATCTATTAACACACACAAGAAGACTGCAGTCGACATAACGATTAGCTACTTTTCAACTGTTTGCAGTAGATCTATGTGTGTAATGTGAATATTCAACAACGAAACAAATTTAGAAGTAAAACAACCAGTGGATTTATTATCAAATGAGTCGTTAATCAACTTTTCCAACAGTGCATAATGAGTTCAAAGTTGACAATTGCTCTGAAAAACTATTTCCATGTGCGATGTAAAACTGGGTGGGGAAAGCAACTACACTCTGCATGATTCTGAGATGCAGCCTGCCGTGTTTGTGATGTGCGCTCGTATTAAAGGCATAATATTGGTGGGACAGCAATGGGTATCACAGAGCTTCTGTATCACGTGCGTCCTTATTTTAAAGTTTAAACCTATTTATTTTAGCTCGATTGCATCGAAAGCCTAAGGCTTATTGAGACACTCTCGAGTTCGTTTTCCTGGGTAGAATCAGTACTTGATGTCTTTGGGGGAGATCTTGAGAACGCTCCCAGAGTGGGGATCGAACCCGGGACATCCCGATCGCTAGGCGGACACCATATCCACTACGCCACCACGTGCTTCCTTGCAGAGTCAGCAGTTGGTGAGTGTCCTGGTAATACTATCTTGAGTGCACAAATAAAAGTCAAATTATAGATCTAATCCTTTGCCTTATTATTTGCCAGTATGCAATAAACATTTTAGAGCCATAGCGGCTTACTGAGTATATATATATATTTATATAATTAATTCATTCATTTATTCACATATGCTGTTTTGTTCATTTATTGTGAGTTATTTTCAAAAGGTGAGAGAATTTCTTTCATATTTTCAGGTTCACAGCCAGTGAAAACAAAAAGTTGCAAAATGTGTGAAAGGTGTTGCAACAGACTGAGAGTAACACTTTTTGATGTGGCAGTTTCTAGGCACTACAGTATATGTGTTACTGTATCATTTGGCAGATTATCTTGTCTCTTGTATCTTGTCTATAAGTTCCAAACTGCATTTAACTAGTTGTTATTACTGTAAATTGAAGAATTCCTAGTTGACCATCATAATTAATAAAACTCTTTTTTTTAATTTCATGCTCTTCCATGGTTGTGCATCATTTCCCTTATTTTCTTTTCCTCATTTATTTCCCAATTTCATGTTGGACTAAAATATTAAGTTAAAACACATTGACTTTTCTGCATTTTATTTTAACTAAACCTATTGTTTATAATTTTTAAAGCCATGTTTTCTTTAACTTTTACATTTCCTTTAGAAATAAATTGATTTGTTGTGAATCAAATTGTAGATCTAATGGCTAGTATTTATTTGAATTTCATATTAAAAGTGAGAGTTCATTTTTGTTAAATTGACCATAATTTCTTAAACAGCATTTTGTTGTTTTTTAATACTTTTTTTATTTTATTTTTATTTTTTGTGTACCCTTCATTTCAAATAAATGGTTGTGGTTACATGGCTAGATTATAGTTTCTAGTATTTGTTTGATTTCTTATGATTAAAAGTAGGGACTTTGCAGTTTCTTTTCACTTGTTGACACAATTTATGGTCTGAGTGATTTGGTTTCATATCCTTAGCCATTTTTGTTCTGTACAGATAAAATAAACAGGCACACAATTTCATCAAATTCTTTAATGAATTTCAATTTTTGTGACATCTAGATCTAATTGTTTTGTTTTTTTCAGCTTTTAAAAACGTCAGCTTTCTAAGATTTTAGATATAGACCGATTTTCTATGCTGTGCTGTGTATTGCATGTTTTTGCATAATGCTTATTTGACATCATAACTTATTTCTTGTTAGCTGAATAATGTTTAAATGTTTTGTTCCAGAAAATTTTATTTTTTGAATTAAAATATCATTGTATAGATCTATTCTTTGTTTACATTTTAACGACGTAAGTGACATTCCACGCCTACGAAAAGTAGTTCCGAGAAGTGGGCGGGACTTAACAATCTCTCCACGACACAGTAGCCTGATATTCGTTAAAGTGGGCGGAGCTAAAATATTTTATCAGTCAGGGACATGATATTACAGAAAGTAGGCGGGATTAATTTGTATTATCGGTCAGTGGTATAATAACGATTAAAAATATTGGGTCAGCAACTTAATTTAATTAATCACTAGTGACATAATAAAACGCAATATTTTGCTAAGGTTTCTATTTCTGTATAATTTTCCCGTCCTTTCAATAGTTTTTTTTGTTAATTCCCAATGCATGTTCTCTGAAAAAAACAAAACAACAAATGCTTCTCATTGTTCGCAGACCCGTGTTACAGTACACCTGGTCAGAATGACGGTGAATGCCAGCACATAAACGATTACTCTGGTCTGTTTGAGTGTAAATGCAAAGGTGGTTACAGTGGAAAATATTGCGAATCGCGTATGTCACATTTTTTAAGATGAATGTATCGGCATAGAAAAGAAAAGCACCAAACAGTGCATTGTTAACATTAAGATTAACTTATAACCCTCTTACTTCATTTTTTTAAATGATATTTTAGTAGAACTGTGTCGCATACTAGTACTCGTATATAACATGTATAAGTACTTTAGATACGCACGATTAATTAAGTTAGCTTTTTCAATTATAGACATATGTTTCTATGTGTGTTCATATGATTTCAGTTCCTGCTCGGTGTGACCCCAATCCTTGCGTTAATGGTATGTGTTTCGATAACCAAATACCATTTTTCTGCTACTGTGGGGATATGACAGCTGGACCGAATGACACAGGCGAACAATGCGAAACACGTATGTGTTTACTTATGTTCAGACATGGTTATTTAACCGGTAATTGCGGTAATTAATTCACCGATAAATGTAAATTATTCGTAATTAATCTTTTACGTCAATGTATTATAGGAGTTGAAGATTATATCGGTAAAACTTGCAACGGCAACGGTATATGCATCGACGGGATACTTAGCAGTACATGTGATTGCTTTTCGAGATATAATGGCACAGACTGTGAAATCGGCAAGTTATCAGTCACAGTGCATTTGATTGCCAGGTAATGGATTAAAGACGGCATTCAATCAATGTTTTAAGATACGTTTTATTAAGATATAACTAAACTGATTGACACTGTTCGTGTTTGTTACTTTTATTCAATGTTATATTTTTAGATCAGTGTCCTTCTTCTCCATCTGGAACTGACTGCATTGGTAAGAACACACAGATATATTCCATAGAATATGGTTTCCTGGTTCCTGTCTGGAATGTGCGTTCAATAATGGGTTATACCCAATTGGTACATTTTAACTAGCGTGTCAGCAGCGTGTACTTGCCTTATAAAAAATCACCAGAAATAATAGAACATGATAAGTTTTCAGATGCCCAACAAAATAAGCGTAACGAATACGTAATTAAAGAACATATATTTTTTAACTGAAATAATGTTGTACTTTTAAGGTGAATTAACTATCAACATATAATGCGCCTTTAACGCATCCTTTCCAGGTAATAACATATGTTCTCCGAATTGCGAAAAGTCTGGAGTTTGTACTCAAGGAATTTGCAAATGCATGACTGGATTCTCGGGGAATGCCTGTGAAAACAGTAAGCATGATTCTATATATTATTATAAGTATTGTATGCTTCAAATCAACACGTAGTCCTAATAAGCTTAGTGATCGGGCTGTGTTCGACGCCGTCGTGGTTTAACTTATAAACAACAGAACTCCAAACCGTTGTTAAATGGAGAAATAATGTTCGATGTTGAGTCTGTAAATAAACAACGATTTTGAGTTCTGATGCGCAAGAATTTAATCACGAGGGCGTTACCCAGCCAGCAAGTCTACATTGGTCCGATATCTATCCGATATGTTGTGAATATCGGATAGATATCGTGAGCGTTTTGCCCATCGGCATTTGATCGGATAGATATCGGAGCATTGTTTATCGGACGTATATCTGATAGACATCGGGCCAATATCATTCCGGCTAGCAAGCCTACATTCGACCGATATCTATAAGATATGTTTTCAACAATATCGGATAGATATCGTGAGCGATATCTATCCGATCAACGTTTTGCCCATCGGCATTTGATCGGATAGATATTAGAGCATTTTTTATCGGACCTATATCGGATAGACATCGGGCCAATATCGTTCCAGCTAGCAAGCCTAAATTGGTCCGATATCTATTCGAGGATGTTGTCAATATCTTTGGAATTGATAATCACACACTTCTCAAAACATTTACTACGTTTGAGAACCACATTGTAATAAAACAATCCCAAAAAACTGTGATAAATATAACAGAAGCAATAGAAAATCATCAAGGGAATGAATACACTATTTATTTAAACAAAGGTTTATATGATTTTTCAACGTCTTCATTTATAATTAATATTTAAATCAGTTACGAGTTTATAGCTAGAATTATTCAAGGACATGTCACATTGAAATCTTATAGGTTTGTATAAAAAGTCACTTACAACATGTCAGTAATGTGACAGTAACCAAGAAAAAGCTAAAAAATGCAATCATTTATTGTAAGTTTAATTGCCAATGAAAACAGTTACAAATGCTTTCTATCAATATGGAAGTTATTTATGAATACTAGCATCATCCACCATCATACATGCTATAAAACGCGTGCAGCAAAATTGAAAAAGTTAATAATTTAGCAATCCTTAACCGACAATTAATTTTATTAGATATTTAGTATCAAATTGACATTTCCATATTTCAATGACCTTAATTTAGATAAAACTTAATATTTAACAATCATATAAACAAATGGAAATCAGATTCGAATCCAAACTGGAAATTAAAACAAAATCAAAGACAATTCCAGTAAAAAGTGTAAACACACTGAAATGCAAACATCAACACATATTTGACAATATTATGCTTCCAAAAGCATAATAGTTTCGCAAATAAAAGAAAACTATGGTTAAGTCAATATTATATATATTAATTACATGTAATTTGTAAGCATTATATATAGGTTGCATCACATCTTTAAAAAGACCTTTGCATGTCTTCACAAAAACATGAAAAATGTAAAACAAGTAAGTAACACTAAACAGTGTGTGCCATTATTATTTTTTTTATAAACCACAGAGTACACTTGTTATTAAGAATTGTGGTTATAGTAATTAAAACTAACTTCATAAATTGGAAGTGTCCAGTCCCTATCACACATTTAAGCGTGTTTACTTTAGAAGTCTTCATAATATTAATGATTGTAGAATGTTTTTTTTGTCCACTATTCTTTATCTCAGTCAAAGTCCTTAGCCAGTGTTTGATGCAGCACTCTACCCGATAATGATAATGGTGTTGTTTTTTGTGTGAGAAGTTTGGATCACAGAAAGTAGTTCAATTAATAATTGTAGTCATATACAGAAATGCAATTCATTTTTAACAATACAATCCAATTTTTCATAACTGTTACAATATTACACAGAAAATGTTGAGTCATAATAATAATTATTAAATCAGAGTTTGAGAAATTGTACTTGATCTCTGTAATGGTGTTATGCAAAACCTGCTTAAACAATGTGTTACTAACTTGCTCACACCAATAGAAGTGAATAGCACGTTCTGACCAAGTATTACTACATCCAATGTATATTTGATTACCATCATCTGTCCAAATGAAAAATTCAAATTCGATGAATCTATCAATATTAATATGCAGCCGGTTTGTCAGTGATGAAAGTTATCAAGTCCAAGACCTTATTATCACCCAAAGAGGCCCAAGAGCCACCATTGCAAAGCAGGTAATTTGTCCGAAAACCAAATTGTTTTCAGTATAATTGTTTTAATTGTGGGTTCATTAGTTTAGTGTATTCATTTATTTAAAGGGACCAGTTCATAGATTGGCCAACTGACAATTGTCCAACTTTTGTCACAGATTCACACAATGAAAAAATAGCATATATAAAGGAGCGAAATAACACAAAGGACATAATGTAAATACAGTTTTGTTAATGAGTAATCATCAATGGAAATTAAGAAAATCATAAAGCGTTTGTAACGCTAAACGATGGAATAATTTGGAGTGTTTTTGTTGTTTTCGTTAAATTTGCTGAGAACACGTGGATCGCTTACATAAATTATACAATCATATGATAAAATATATAATGCATTCCCATATATTAAAGTTGGAATGACTTAGTGGTTAAGGTGGTAGCCTTTTGATCTAGAGGTCGGAAGTTCGAACCCCGGTGGGAGCAACTGTTTTCTTTTCTTTTTTTATGTTTTTTTTTCTCGTCATTATACTTGAGCTTTTTGGTTTCGATGCTTAAATCTGTAAAGTTAAGACAATGAATGGCATACTACAAAAAATACACAAATATGTGAACAAGTCCCTTTAAATATAATGTATATAATACTGTTAAAATTAAAATAAACTGTAAGCCTTTAAAATACAAATATTTGAAGTATATTAAACCTGTAACATGTAAAAAATAACTTATCTCTCTGTAAATACTTGCATTCGTAGATATGACAAAACAGTTTCGTAATATACTACTACTAATAAACAATACTAGCGAAAATACGTTACATTTCAATAACCTAGATTTGTCAACGCCTACAAGACTTTGAATAGCTGATATAAAGAAACACGATGTCTACAAATAGTCATACGTACTTTCTTCTTGTTTTTCTGCGTTGAAGAGGAAACTGAACATTTCAATGTTACTTTTCCTTTCTGGAGATCAATGGTTCAAGTTTAAACGAACAAGAATTTTGCGCCAACCGAAAACGATTTTGTTCAACGAAAATAATTTCGAAGCTATTTCACATACGATTTGTGCAATCATAGAACGCATATTCATTTCAGAAAAAATACTTTTTAGTATTGCCGGATTGATACACATAAATAATTTTATGAAAATAAAGAGAAATTGCTGCTTGCCATGAACGATATCGGCCGTACATCGATCCGACATCGTTACTTAAAATGACGACAACGTAACACATATTGAAGAAATGCCACTCATATATGGATTTGTTTAACATATATCACATACACTAAATGTATACATCTACTTTTTATTTTTCACCATAACTATATCGGATAGAGAACGGATAGATATCGAACTATTATATCGATAGTTGACAACCGGCCGATATTTATCCGATATGTACAGTATATCGATATATACATGCTTGCTAGCGATAACGGATAGATATCGGGCCGTTTTGTCAATGCGATATCGATATACCGATATATATCCGATATATGCTCGCTGGCTGGGTTAAACACACAAAGCACAAAATCAAAATGTATCTTCTTTGTTTATAGAAAACGTGGCGCGTGTCATGTAAGAATTGGCGATAAACAACGCTAAATCGTTTTGTTTCTTAATTGACTGCAAGCATCCGGAATTTTCCATATCATAATCTATTAAACTAAATGCAAAATCGTAGTTACGAAGTTGAATACACATGTGACATACGCCTTTGGTTATTCATAAGGAAAGTTCATGATACACGAAGATTCGTTCGGGAAGAGACAAATTCTCTATCAATATTCACCTGTGTTTGCATAAGATCAACGTGCTGACGTTTTACGTCAATTATTTTAAAATACTTAATCGACCTGTGTTTTAGCTAATCATAAGTTAACACTGAAATGTAAAAATGTATCGGATACTCGGTTCTTAGAGATAAGTAAACCATTTATTTAACTGGCACTGTTGGTGCCTGGTTGAGTATAAATGTACACTGAAGTTCATTAATGTTTATCTATTGGTTTTAATTGAACTTGAAAAACAAACTTAACACACACATTTATAAAGAAGACTAGTTCTTGTGGCTGCCTACAGTGGGGATGATTGTGAAAACATGTGCCATGAATCATTTTCAAATTGAAGATCGCTGTGCTGTAATGGATATGGTACTGCTTTCCGATCGGGTGGTCGTGAGTTCGATCCCTACTGGCGGAACATTCTAACGATCTTTCTCTAAAGAAACAAAGTACGTTCTACCCAGGAAATGGACTCGAACATGTCTTAATAAGCTGTTTCAGCCTCAATTAGCATTATAATTTGATATTCAATAATGGCATAAATTTATTAGTTTCAGTCTGTTGTTTATACACATATTTCATTTTCACCTATTTCATTTCTGTCTATTGATTCCATATACGTGGTTAGCACATAAAATGTGCAACACATGTTATGGCATAAACATCCGACCTGTTTAGCGATATACTTAGTACTTGTAAGACCCTCTTTGCCCTCTTGTTTGTAACATTAAACATACTTTATATACTAAATAAGTGTATATATGTCAAAGTTAAAAAAAAGCAACAAATTATCACAGTTAACTTTAAAACTTACATTTTATCGACGATATATCGCAATATTAAGATCAGTTTTAAAAATGCAAGACATATTCCTATTAATTGCAATTATATTGTTCAAAATGAGTCAATCGTCAAGACGAAATATACAGAAAAAACTAGGTTCCCGGTTCCAGTAGGATTCTAACTAGCGTTTAATAAATCTTGCACTTCGATACATTTAACCTACGCAACACAACGTGTTGAATGACTCGCATGTATGTAACGTTACATCATGCACATTTCATTTTTATCGACCTGTACGTGCACTATTTTTACCGCACCCGCGATATGTCTCCATTGACAACTGTATATATTATAAGTTTGGCGATTGTATAGATGGCCCCGTTAATGGCCAGTGATTGTGTCAGAAAGAGAAGTTTTGTGCATGAGTAATAGTGTCCATTCATTGTGTTGTGTTGTATTGGCAATTGGACACTTTTCACTTATTTATTATTAAATAAAGGACCATTGCATGTTAATAATGGCTTCACTGCTGCTGATGCAGCGAGAGTTTTACTTATTTTATATGTGAAGTAATATGATGTTGTTACATGCATCTGATTTTTTTGTATTAATATCTGGTTACTTTAAGAACATGTTTTAACAGAAGTTGTTTTGCTGTTCCTTTATATACAGACTGGAGTTTAGTTCGTACTACCTACTCCCAACAACGGCGGTGCGATCACATGTTCGATTGTAAACAAAACGATAACGACATGCGGGATACAAATATATATTGCAACAAAATCGAGGTTGGAATTTTTTGTTTGGCCTTAAATTAACCGCCCACAAAAATGCTTAATTTGTAAGCCGGATTTTTCAACGAAAAGTATCGGCTCATAGATTGGCGAAAACCAGGCGGGCGGGTGTTTGGGTGGTCAGGTGTGTTTAACAATTTGCATTAAAGTTGTGTATTCCAGGCATATTTTCAAATTTTCTTGGTTAATCTTGATCAAACATAACATAAATGTTTTTTGGTAGTCCTCTACTAAACCTGCACAGAGGTTCCGCTTCACTGCACAAAATGGCCGCCATGTCTATAAATAGAAAAATGTCAAAACGACATTGTTTTGTAAATCTGTTGCTAGATTTTCAATAATTCAATAACATAAATATTGCTTTAGTGGTCCTCTACAAATCATATGCAAATGGTTTCTGCTACACAATATTGGCGCTCAAACAAAAAATAAAATTGTACGTGAAAGTTGTGTACCCATCTCATATTCTCATAAATTCTGAGTCAATTTTCACGGTGTATATGGTCACCGTATACTGATGTAATAAAACTACGTTACCTTTATAAATAATGGATGGGCACCGCATACTTATGGACAAATAAACTGAGTGCAGTGCAAAAACATGTTAATTTCTCTTGGTTTTCATCATAATATGACAATAATTTTAGTTCTAAGGAACACAGTGGGTATTGCTACTAAATACTCTTACAACATTTATTTTCCTGAACTTTGTCCCTCGTCATAGACAAAGTGAAAAATTGTCCATGCCTTTTATTCATGAAGTGAATTTATATATATATATATATTCCGATTTCTCTTCCATTTTCGCTATATTTGTGTGATTGAAGCTCATGTGAGTTTCTGTGATCTTGTCACTATGTATTTGTTGAAAAAATACGTTTGGAACTATAAACTTTATATTGAAACTTAAGGTTTAAATGCTATTATGCATATCATTCAATATAGGTACTTTTTTTGACCGAGATCTACACCATGCTAGCATTATTTTACTAAAATTGTACTTTCATTTGTGGCTTAAATCATATTTTGTTCCGTGCAACTCGTGGTTTTATCATAGAGTATATGAAGGGCAAAATATTTCAATTTAAATACAAATATACCTTGCCTATTCAACGACTTTCACCCCGAAGTATACTGTGCTTTCCAATGTTATTTCAGCAGTACGCGGTGACCATATTCATCGTGATTTTAATGAAATTTTACAAACGTGTTCTTTGGGTGGTCCTCTACCAAACCGGTGTAGATGGTTTCGCTTCACTGCACAAGATGGGTGCCAGATCTATAGATAAAATAAAGTCAAAACGCACTTTTCTTCTAAACCTGTTGATAGATTTGTCAAAGAATTTTAAACACTTGTTTGTTGAATGGTCCTCTACCATATGTATGCATCTAGTTACGGTTTTCTGCACAAATTCCCGCTCGAGCTAAAAATAGAATTTTGCGGAAAAGTTTCGTATTCCTGTCCTAATTCAAAAGTTGTTGGTCAATCTTGATGAATCTGCACACTTATGTTCCTGGAATGATCTTTTACCAAAGCTTAGCAGATGGTTCCGTTTCACTACACAAGTTGGCCGCCAGAGCTTAAATAGACATGTATAAACGCCATATTCATCTTGAACTGTCGCTATATTTTAACATAATTTGACACAAATGTTTCTTTGGTGGTCGCCCTACCAAATGTATCCTAATTGTTCCAGTTCACTGCACAAAATGGCCTCTAGAGCTACAAGTATAATACTGGTTTACAGTTGAATATTCCTGGCATATTTTCAACCTGCTCAGATGTGTCCGCTTTACTGCACAAGATGTCAGCCAAAGCTTGAATAGAAAAATGTCTAAATACCATTTTGTTCTAAACCTGTTGCTAGAATAACAAATAGTTTCACACAAATATTTCTTTAGAAGCCCTCTACCAAATTATTGACATGGTTCCTGTCCAGCACACAAAATGGCCGCTAGAAATGAAAATATAAATTGTCGTTATAGTTAAGTATTTCCGTCATATTTTTTAAAACGTTATTGGTCAATGTAAATGAACTTTCAAACAAATGTTCCCTGGATGGTTCTCTACCGAACCTGCGCATCGGACTCCGCTTCACAGCACAAGATGGCTGCCATAGTTCGAAATAGCAAAATAACAAAACACCATTTTCTTCAAAAACTGTAGTCTATAGATTTTTTAATATGCTGTCATGTTCCCGCCTACAATTATTATCTACATGAAATTTTTACTTTTCCTCATCATAATCGGCTTATACATTGACCTTCAACAAAATAGAAATACATGTCTTTAATGCGGTTTCCGCATCCTATTGCTTGCTGTAAAGAATGTATTTGTATGCATTTTCTGTAAAATTATAAAAGTCGTATTCCGTTTAGTCTATTTTAATATTCTTTAAAAATACTTCCTTATATAAACTACCTTGAATATTATAATCCATATACGGAATTTACATCTACTTTAAAAACGATTTCGGTAGTATTTTCTGTGCATCTTTTCGCGCATCAGTAGAGTTGATTTAAATATTCATAATGGGAAGTGTTTTGATAGATAATAATATTTATTAAATATTGTTTGTGTACACTGTAATTACCAACTAGAATCAAATATATTCATAATAATTGCCATGATCATAGTAGGAGTCACTCGATTTTATTTGCCAAAGTTTGATAATACACTGAAAACGAAAGTAGGAACACGCTCACTGAACATTGGACTAGCATACAGCTTTGCACATGATTGCGCTTATTGTGAAAATGCTTTGGCTGTAATAACGTTTTGTACTTAGTCATAATTAACTGCTGTTACTCAAATAATTATATATAATATTTATCTATTCACTTTTATAAGTGTATTGTTATAAATCATGACTGTCATTCCAACATGTTTTTGTACAGAACAATGTCCAATACGCACATGTAAACTACTTTGTTTTCGAAAAAACTTTCGGTGACCCCCTGTTTTCTTTTTTGCAGTCTGCTTATAATATAATTATGTAATAAATATCGAAAAATCAGGAATTTTCACGGAACATTTTTTTTTTTTAGTCAAAACCAAACTTGTGTATGATTACAAAATATAGAATTATTTCGTTAAAAAAGTATGAAAAAGCATCTTTGGCAAATATAATATTTTTTTTTACTACGTAACGGATTGCTTTCTTAAAATTACTCATTTTAACCAATAGGATGTTCTTTTTTTTATCAATCAATGGTCAATAGTATGTTTTTGCTAAAACAAAAACAGCAGCAAAATTTCCTAAAATGCATACACGGGTAGGTCATTTACTTGCATATTCAAAAAATCTAATGCGGTGACTCCCATTTTTATGGTTTCATTGTAGTAGGCATTAAACGATCTGCAAAATATGTAAAAATGAAAAAATTTCACGGAAGGGAAAAGACGTCAGAAATCGTCTTTAACGCGCGTGAGCATAAACTATTGTTTAATGAAGCGATAATGAGTGTATATTTGGTGTGTAAACAATGGATTGCTTATATGGTAGGGAATTAGGTATTTTGCTAGCTAGAAATGTTATTGTTTAAGCCGGTAACATTGTACCGAAAGAATTACACATTAAGGAAAAGAACGTACACTACTTGTTTAGTTTTTTTTTCTAGCCATGAACCATTACTGAAATTGGATGCAACGCAGGCAATAGCTAAACACTCTTTTGCTAGCCAACCAACTCTGCAAAATATCTTCCAAGGAATAGACAATTTGTTTACAAGTATTGTCCACATACAAGGACTTTTAGACTTTTAGACGAGTTGCATGGACATTACATGCATTACAGCATTACAGCAACGGATACGTAAGTTTTATAACTTACATTGTAAATGAATTAGAGCTTCCTGTTAATTATTTAAATTTTGAGAATTATGTATTTTAGTTTTCGCCGACTGACAGATTCAAACAGCACCTAAATATTAATACTGGTATTACGCGAATATAAAGGTGCATGTTTAAAACGCATTTAATTGTTTTTAAAAACAAAAAACATACGCATATACATGTAAGTACTCACATTCCAGAACGTACTCACTGCTGACGGATCGGGTGTGTTACGAGCTAGACTTTCAGCTTAAACGTAAATCATTATTCAATCGAACTCGTATAAGGTCATATACATTGATTAATCGCATATACTACTTTCTATTAGTATAAAAATGTCAATAACAATAATGAACGTATTCTTATCTTTCAGATTCTTCCAATCCATCTACATAGGTAATGTATTTCAACATGTCAATATTTATTTTAAAAATACTATTTATATTCATACATGCGCTTAGTATGAATACGTAAGATTAAAACCTGTTCATTTGACAACCGACTTTTAATTCAATAAACCCGCGAAATGCCACCATGCCGTTAGTGTTAAATTTATTCAATGTGTGTTCAAGTAGTAATGAACATGAATGAGTTGGCGTAAATGTATGACTTAAATAGGCAATATGTTCTGTTCGACGATTATAGGTAGAATTTGTATAAACCACGCCAGGAAAAGACAGCAAATATATATGTTACCTGAATGAAATATGCAGTGTTCAGTTGCTTACCAGTAAATCAAATGCTTGGTAAGTAAGCAGACTGTTTACGAGTAACCCGTTTAAGCTTTCCAAATTGCTTTTATATTTTACATACTCGTTTGGTCAAGAACGGAATATACACTAAGGCTTATAAACTCCTATTACTGATTTTGTACTGTTTTAGTTTGCGATTGCACATATGGCATTTATCTATGGCATTTTTAATATTTCAGTCAGAATGTTTTAAGTTCGGCTGACAAGGTCACTGTTTTTCCTGCCATAGACAGTGGTGATGGGAAATGTGTTACGGAAGTCTTAGTTTCAAATGAGGCCGTTGATGAATTCATCGGGTGCTTCAGATCATCGTAAGTAAATTCATACACGTTCATTTATTGACTTTTGTTTACAAGTAATTGTTACTGTGCCAAAAACACAGATTCCATTGTTACAAAGAAATGCATATATACATTCGCGGTGTCTGTTTTATTGCAATGTTTACCCTCACCACAAATCATTGCACTCGTGGCAAAAATATTCGTTAAAGAATCTACCTACGAACAATCAAGCAAATATACGTTCTGAATGACCCCTTTCCAGCAGTCTCATGTATCTGTCTATCTCTAGTTTGTATTATTTGGGGAAATATAGTATAGTACTAAATAGCATGAATGTACAATTCGGGAACCCCCGAAAATAATTAAACATCTGTATGCTCTAAAGAAGTAATTACATGACAATATCGCATTTTTGGCGGAGTTGTCTAAACCAACGTTAAACCTTTTTATTGTTCAATACAATGTAGTAAACAATTCCAAATCGACTAGGCCCAAGCGAGTAAATGTTATGATTAGACTCTTCATAAAAAGGCTTGCACCATTTCACACATGTGGACGTTGACTCTGATACAGTTTTGAACACTGACTCACTGATAGTATGCAAAGGTTCACATAACACGAATGCCTTCATATAAAAGCAATGCTTTTGAATATATTACATGTAATGAATGAATTACTATTCACCGCTTTTTTGTTCGTACACAATAGGCACTCTATAAAATAGCAATTGTGTCTAAAACAATACTCCTACGGTCATGAACGAATATATGCCCAGCTTTAAGGTAAGTGGCAGGTCAATCTCTGCTATAAACAAATATGCAACTGAACAGGCAAGATACTTTACCGCCTATGCGTTGTCTTGTGTGTTGCTGTCTTTCTCTTGAATATGTGTTGACATTTTCTTAGATACTCATAAAGAACACAACTGTTTATTTTAGATATGCAAACAGGTAAAGCACACCAATATAATAATATGATAAGAATTATATATATAAAATAGTTTATTGTGAGTTTTGTGTGCCTTACCGAACTAGTCAGACATGCCAAGGACAAATACTTTTTCGTTTAAATAAACCAGTTAACTTACATATTTATCAGTTTTAATGTTGCATATAGTAAGTTCACATTACGTCCTTATTTAAAAGAATGTCCACAAGTGCTAAACATCTTTATAAGATATATATTATTCAAATTTACGTATGATGGTCTTTTTAACAAATATTTTCTACTTTTGTTTTTCTTTAAATTTATTTTTAATTTGGCTATTATTGCGATACAAATAGTTTATTAACATATTAATTGTAAGTTTATGATTAAATTGAGACCAAAAAATACATCTAACAAATCTACACTGAAGGTTTTTAATGTGACTGCTTATTTAAATAATAGTTGTCATACGGCATTAAATCGCTGGGGGATGTCGTTTTTATGGAAAATTTAATATAATACCGTTTTGTCAAGAGAAAAATGTACTCTTTTATAGTTATGATTGTGATGTCAACATTGCATACTGCATATTTCATTATATCGTTTCATTATATATAAACTCTAGGTCATGTAAACGTATTTATCGTGTCCTATTGATTGATTGATTGTCTATTATGCGTATCATTTTCTATGTACTGCTGCATACTGGACACTGGTCATATGTTTTTTCGCCGTGTTTCCATTAACGGAAATATATTACGATATTAAAGTATACCCAAATGCCTTATCGTGAATGGTATTCTAAAATTGTATACTATAATTAATGAGTAATGAGGAAATTCCCCTTTGCAAAAGTTGTCATTGTTTCATTCATCAAAATGAAATCTGGTTATTGTTTTACAGATTTTTTAAGTGTTAACAATCATTACAAATGTATTGGACTAGGAAACAATTACCACATGTACCACTACGTTTTTCAGACCCACCAACTTCGAAGATAGATGTTTCAGATTTATCGTCGTTGACAAGGCAACTGGTATGCATGACATTTACAAAGGCATTTGAATATTAAAATACCAATTTGTTCTGGGCACAATAACATTTTATTAAGAATGATAAACTAATTGGTAACTCTACAGATACAAACGTGAAAGTACATTTCTATATGCATGTGTCTGCAAATGGCAACATGTTTAAATAATTTGCCGACACCTTTTTGTTTAATGCATTAAACACGATCTGAAGTTCGATCTAAGTTGTGTATGTTGTTTCCATAAGAGCAGCTAAATAAATACATGATATCGTCGAAAATGCAAAAAAAAACATTCAACTTACAACATTCAGCATTATAATTATTGGCTTTTGCTTTTAAGTACATTAATGTATTAATCTGACAGATCCATGTGGACACTCCGGGGACATCGTCCACGGCTACTGTCAAAACTTGGGTGTCTGTTTCTCCAGTAGCACGGAATACAAATGCTACTGCCTCAGTGATGAATATTTGGAGAAGAATTGCTCAAAAGGTTGTTACTTCTTCATGCGTTTAATTGCATATTTAATGCAACAACAATTGTTGCACGATGCTCTAATCCGTATTAATTAATTTGTGTACGTTTGTTTGTTCGTTCCTTCCTTCCTTCGGTCGTTTGTGAATACGTTAATTGATTCATTGATTGATGAATTCACTGGTTTATTGATTGATTGATTGATTGATTGGTTGATTCAAATATTGTTTGTATTTTTTGTATTTATCGATTCCGTCATTTAGTCATTTTTGTCTTTAGGTCCGTGTTTACCAGCAGATAATATCTGTAGCACTGACGGTTTCTGTATCGTAGATGATCACGTCACTACATGCGTCTGTAAAAACGGATTTACCGGAAACACATGCGACTCAGGTAAAATGATAGGTCTTCAGTTTGTAATATGTTTTCATGTAAAATGGGTTTAACTACAGTTTATTATACTTTCAATTTTCGGTTGGAAGTGTTCGCGGTTGGAACTATTTGCTTACGTCTCCTTATTGTGTATACCTTTGAAAGTTTCTGTACAGTATCAAAACTATGTTATCAGTTCAATACAATGCTGACATGGACATCGGCCATATGTCATGGCTTTTATTTTCTACATATAAATTTATTATATAACATATCAGTATTTTTGTAGATGTCGGAAACAGAATTACAAATATAGACGGCAATGGGGTAAGCGCATTGCACGATTACAAGTAATCAAACAGTGTGTTTTGATTACATTTTTGTTTTGGTGTTTGACAGCGCGACTTTGCTAATGGTGTTTATTTTTCTGTATTTTTATTCATTTCAATGTGCACCACAAAATTTCTATTGATGATATTAGCGTTTCATCGTTCTCTAATGCTAGGTTCCCACTATCGTGCGATCCGTCTCGAACTCCACGATTAGCCAGTCGCAGCTGATCGTTGTATTTCTCTAACATTTTAGGCTTGGATACGATGTGATGCGAGTCCATACGCTTTGATACGATGTTTAGCGCTCTGTTGCTATCTGGTCACGATTTGTCAATTAAAGGGGTCACGATCTGTTACGATCTGATCTCCAGTTAAGATACGATTACATACGTTCCGTTGGGATTGTTTCGATCTTGTCCTCGATCGGGTCTCGATCTGACACGATCATCACGATCGGGTTCCCTGAATTAGGACGTTATAGTACGTACAGATAAGGACCGGTGCGCTTATCACGAATCCATGCTCTCCGTTACGATAGGATACGATTGTTGTCGCGATGTCTTTCACGATCATGATCGATGGGATCACGATTGGAGCTACGACTGGACCCGAATAATATAAATAGCGCCTGACTGACTATTGACTTTCATTGTTTCTTGTGTCTTGAGATCGCAACACATCTTAACAGAGCGTGGTGTTTTTTCTTGTCTACGATCGATCCCGATCACCACGATTTGATTGCACGATTAGATACGATTTGCTGCGCTTTGTTACGATGCAATAAGATCTGATAGATGATCCCGATTGACAATTGATCGCAGTTGATCGCGTTAATAATAGATAATTTTTGAACCCTTCAATTTTTTTTCTACGATTAACACAATTGCCACGACTGACGATTGGTCCACAATTAAGACCACGACTTCAATCGTGGCGCGAATCATGATAGTGCGAACCTAGCATAACTAAATTGGGGTTAATGTGATTGTTGTATTCGTTTATGTTTTACATACGAATTGCAGTGGAATAATAGTAAAATTATTTCGATTTTTACTTTCGCATTTCTGGATAAATGGTTTAGCTCTGGCAACATTCTGTTGAAAACCCCAATACTTTGCATGATATATCTACTGCGCAAGTGGCTGATATTTCATATTGTTTAAATTTGTATTTATATGGAAATTTAGTAGACATGTAAGTGTCCTAACATTAATTTTTGATTGCATTTGTATACATTAGAATGGGAAACAGTATTAAAAACAACGGCCGTTGTCTGCACGTAAGTGTACGTTAAAGTTGCGAATTTAGACTACACAACGCATACCACTGTTACTTTTAGGCGCGATTCATCGACACAGGAAAGCCTAAGGAAGTTAACTGTAACAAAAACCAATTGTGTGAAGTATATGCCTTCCTTGGTGGAAACGTCCTAGCTGGAGAAAGGTTTAAACACAAAGATATTCTACCGGTTTTTAAAAAACGTGGTTGAACTGTAGAAAAAAGGCGGCTGTCAATTATTTTTAATGTATTATGATACGATTCTAAAATAGTGATTACTATTGATTTGTAATTTATGTTTCTTTTAATACCATTATTTTAACAAACAAAATTAGTTATTTTTATATGTTTTCAGACCAATTGTAAATACTGGGTATGTAAGTCACGAACTAGAAATTAAGGACGTTTACACCGTTGGACAGCAGTCTTCCGTGCATCTGTTCCATACAGTCGTTTCATTCATGCCAAAGAAAGTAGGCGATTTCCAGCTTTGTCTTCAGACATTGAATAAGACGAGGTGCTTACATACAGTTTAATGTAATGTAATGTATTGATTTTCCGTATACATTGTAATAGCTACACTCTGCGGCTTACACTTTTCGTCAGATCGCAAGCTGTATGTTCTGTTTTACCGAACGCGAGCCTGATGGATGCTCCAATTATTCGGAAATTATTATTTTTAAATGCAAATGAACAATAAATATTAAAATATTTCAACACTTCCTTAATATTAAAGTTGATAAAAGTTTTAGAATTTCTGGACCTGAATCGTATCTTTGTTCACACAACTATGATTTTATTTCACGGCAGCAATATTATCAGTTGTAAAGTTTGATATGTGCACATTTAATGTGCAATTGTCTTATGCCAATCAACAAAAATGAATCTTAAGAAGTGTCGACGTTAACAAACATCTAATCCCGCTTTCCGTTTTTCAGTGTCAACAAAGACGAACTGTGCTTTGTTATACACGTAACAACAGGTTAGTACAGTGTTAATCTAAATATACCATAACCTTAGGCTAAAAAAGTAATGAATTGTTTCTCAGGCACTTTTTTCAAACAATCACGACGCAGGGCGATTTTTTTTTTATTGAAGTATTGTTTTCTCCTAATCTTTTCTATTGGCACTATGTAATGACTTATGAAAACAAGTAAACAAGTACAGATGAAAGACAGTTTAAAGTTTTAATAACAACATAAGCATCCCTTTTTATAAAATTATGAATTGCTCATGTTACTAACGGTCATTTATACAAGCTGACTTTAGAAAGGCATTGTTCATAAATAAAATATATATTAAGTGCCTTCAAATTGATATACCATCAGGATTAAAGTACTTGTATTTATAGAATTTAACTTTTCGTAATTCATATTTGTATAACTGTCACAATTAGGAATTAATTTTGCAATAAATCACCAACAATTATTGAAAAGGAAAATCCTAGCATACTGCAGCACAACCCAATGCGGCTGGCATTTTCATTTGACTCCTTACGACTTATTGACACAGATTTCTTGAAAAAAAAAAGGAATTCTATTACACAAGCAAAAGCATCTACGAATCAAAAGTTGAAATCAACAAATAGACCATATTTATAAAGGTTCCCAATCGAATATGAGTTTTTTTACATAGTTGAGATTTTCACAGTATTTCACAATTTGTGTATATCCGATTATATTTAATCCGACAGAAGAAAGTTACTGGAAATACCGAAATCTACCTCTAACCGGTTACTCTTCTTCCGCTGTGTAAAATGCGCATTCGTTTAAATTTAAGCCGCTGTCCATGGAATCTAATTCAATACATCGTAAGTTTATTTTTAGTTCTTATAGTGTTTATTCGTCTGAAATTTGTTTCTTACGTACGAAAGGCATTTTATACTTAATGTGTTCAAAAGCGCTTGGTGTGAATGGAATATACAATAATATGCTGGTTTACTCCGTAGTAATCGCTTGTTACCGCTTACACAGAAAATAGACGATAGCAAGTTACCAAAATGTTACTAATTCACCGCTTTGAATGCGTTGTTTTGGTATTTTGTTCGGTAAAATGCCCATTAGAAACAATTTCTGCAAAGTTTTATTTTTATTATTATATGTCTGGACTGCTGATTTAAAATTAGGGCGCGATCGTAAAAAAATAGTTAATATTTTTTGTTTGGCATGAAATCCAAATTGTGACGGACCATACTAAAACGTTGCGGCGCTGCCTGAAGAACAATTCATTAATTTTGTTTAGCCTTAATGGTGAGGTGTTACGTTTGATAAAACATAGTAATGCAAAGTTATAACAAGCAAGCGAATCTACCGATAGTACAATATTCTTTTTAGTTTCTCTGTCAAAGTATTTTCTTGATGTGTATCTACAGTTTCAGAATTTGTGTATTCTCTTCAAGTTGTTTAGTATTCTTAACACTTACCCTTGGAAAGGTAATACTTTACAAAGCTAATTTTAATTAATAGAAATCCAAAGTAATGGAGTTACAATGTCCTTCGTATGTCACAATTGATCTAAACACATATACACATTTCAGTTGAATGTCGAGCAATTGTCTTTTCCTATTAAGTTGCAGATCAAGAAAGACATATCTAAAACCTATGCATCGTCCTTTTGTCACCAAATTATATAAATACAGCAGTTTTCTATTTAAAATACTTTTCAGTTTGGCATTCATTGATTAGCAACTGTTTGCACTGCTTATTAGCTTGGTTAACAAGGACACGCAGATGGCAATACAAATGTATTCAAAGTATGTTGCCATTCTGAATAGTGTTGTACGTTATTTGCCATTAGCCTTTATTAATGTTCGTCTTTACTTATATTTCAGGGACAGACACTGTGTACGGATTAGCAGTAAGTTATATTATATATATTATATCAAACGTTACTGTTTTTCAAATTAAATAACACAAATGATTTTATTTTCTTATAATATCCTATTATTAATACTTTTCATATTGCGAATTTTATTACTAATGCTGCTGCTGCTGCTAATACTATTTCAGCAGTAAGTTATATTTTATATTTTATATCAAAAGTAACCGTATTTTAAATTCAATAAACCAAATGATTGTATTTTCTGATAAAATACTATTATTTATACTTTTCATATTGCTTGTTTTCTGCTACTGCTGCTGCTGCTATTTTTACTTCTACTTCTACTACTACTAGTACTGCTACTTATACTACTACTACTACTACTACTACTACTACTACTACTACTACTACTACTACTACTACTACTACTACTACTACTACTACTACTACTACTACTACTACTACTACTACTACTACTACTACTGCTACTACTACTGCTACTACTACTACTACTATTACAACAACAACAACAACTACTACTACTACTACTAATACTACTACTACTACCACTACTACTACTACTACTACTACTACTACTACTACTACTACTACTACTGCAACTACTACTACTACTACTACTACTACTACTACTATACCTGTATGAATACCTATATTGTTATTGTATGATTATTAGGATCGTCCCCATTTTGTTCGCCCTAGTCTACAACCCGAAACTCTGCTGGAATGTCAACAAGGAACAGAATGTCACGCTGCCTATACAGTAACTCCTGGCGATGGTCATAGTCAAGAATGGTAAATACCAATCAATTGCATAATTGATGCCATGTATTTATATTGTATATCAGCGAGAAGCAAACCAACGGACAAGTGTCTATGTCACATGGGCGTACTTACTCAAAATACAAATATATTCAGTAGTGAGCCATTGAATATGGTGCGATATTCATCGGTAGCATGTAATATTGACCGAGGCGGTTACCGGTTGCATGTTATATTGACCGATGCGGTCGCTGAGTTCGATGCATGTGGCAGGAGTATGACAAAAGACAAACATAAATGTTTTGCAACTAATTTAACAATTCGTCATGTATAAATAACCTGAACGAATGCACTTTGCCGTGAACTGTGTGTTTCAATGTAAATATTACCATAATTTTACAGCGTTCTGTAGACGTATGCGATATATGTGAACTCGTACACAGCTGACATACATGGGACTCGCCTATAGGCTCGTTCAATATGGTATGTAAGCTGTGTACGCGTTAAATATATCACCGTATTGTACAGAACGCTGTTAAATAACCTAATACTTTATGTATACATTCTTCAATAGTTTGGACATCAAGGTTCAGATACCAAAATCAGAAAAAAGTCATGTGTTTACCACGTGTCACCCGTGTGTGGGCGGAACTGTGTCAAAGCATGAGTGTAACATCGATATCGCTATTCGGCCTAGAAACGATTCACGCGTGTGCTTGTCGCTAGGATTAGACAGGTATGCTCATATAACTTTGTTTATGAAAAACATTGCTCAACATTTGGATCGTATTGGATTCAAATACAATAAAATAAAAGACAAACACAAATATCGTACAAGCTTAAATAAACTGTACCAATCGTAATATTTAACCTCGAATTGTAGATCAGGGGAACAACGATGCTTCAGTATTTCTACTATCCCTGTATCTAATGGTAAGATTTTGATTTCTTATAAAAGTATTAATTATTCCTTTCACGATAACTGTTGGAAGGTTCCGGTAAGAATACTCGTAAATATAGTTTATTCCATACTATACAATCATTATATATACATTCAATTATCTGGTCTTGATTCATTCATCAAAATATTCATACATATGGTAATTAACTTTACAAAATCTAAGCTAGATAATGTACTCGTATATTATGTATGTCAAAAGTCAAAAAAGGCTGCCAGAAACTCGAATGCCAGAACAGTGGTTTCTGCGACGGACATGATCCCGATCGACCAGTGTGCTACTGCAGACCAGGATTTTCTGGAAGTAAATGTCAAATAGGTACGTTGATAATGAATTAAAACGATGAATCGATCTTAGGCTTATAATAATTAAAATAAACACGTTTATTTCATGCTAAGTATCCTTATATCACTCACTGTGCTGGACTATTTTTTTTTTAATGTACAAAAATACTCCATAGCATAAAATAAATAGAAAAAGTGTTTGTTTTCGGTGTGATAAACGTTATATCATCACTGGACAAATAACGCAAGCGCTCGTGAAAATACGAATTATCTCCCTTTCCAGTGATGTTATAATGCGTTATCATACCGAAAACAAACAGATAACCTCTATGTATTAACTTAACGAAACGAAATGCAATTATAACAGTATTATGTGATCAATCTGTGTTTGTTTTCAGATTTAAACAAACAGACAGGTGCCTGTCAAAATGTAAGTAGAAACAGGTCAGATAGTGTATATGAATGTTGTAGATACATGTAGTTAAACATGTTTTGTAAATACGAATTTCACTGATCAATATGAACTTTTTACAGACGTTTGTGCACGGACCTGTAACTACGGAATTTGAGTGCTCATCCGACAACTGCACCTATCCATTTACAGTTTGCCGTGACAACTCGTAAGTATTCTACAGAGTTTAAGATATAACGCCAGTTCAGCCATATACAGAAACAAAAAGAACAGTAAACACTGAAATAATACTTAATACCAGACATGAAATAGAGCTATAATTACATATGCATTCTCTAAAATAAACGTGCTTTTTCGTCCGTCGTGGTATACATTCGTTAACAAGAAGCCAAATAGATATTTGTGAAGTGTAATACTTTCAAGTGTGGCATCATGGAGAAGTATTGTTTATTAAACGTGGAATGACAACATAGTTTATAACGTTCACTAATACTTCAACAGTGCGACATGTTAGGCTGCATCGCATTTTTCCATACCCGGTTGAAGTATAGAAAGTATTTTATATTTATGGTAGGTTACCTGATGGCAGTTAATACCAGTGTCTTTTTGTTGGCGTGTTTATATTTAAGTATGAAAGAGGTTATGATCTATGCTTTGTTCATTGATATCCATGTTTTTGTACACGCTGAATATTTTTATCTCGATACTATTGAACAGGTTAGCAATAAAAGCTGGATTTTTGTCTCCACAACTTCATATTCATATGGTGAGCGGTTCCACGTTGACTACATGCCAGTGTTCGACAGCAGTTGCAGAAATAACATCAACGTCTGTAGGAACATATGGGTTCTGCCTACAATTGAGAGACACAATTGGATAAATATTGATATTCGAGATATCTGATTAAAATGTTCATGTATATATTTACTTTTAGCTGGTTTTTTCGCTGAAAAAACGTCGAGCTATTGTCGTCGCTCCGCCGTCTGCGTCAGCCTCTGCGTCTGCGTTAGTTAAGTTTTTGGTTAAGTATTTTGTCAGAGTCCATTTCTCAGAAACTATCGAAGGTATCCATTTGAAACTTTCAATACTTGTTCACTATTAAATGGGTAATCCATTACTACAAGGCAGGTAACCCTGTGATTTGTATTTCCAGAGTTATCTGCCCTTGTTTGGACTTCCAACGTATTTTGACAATTTTGGTAAATATAAAATTTCTCAATAACCACCAAAGACATTAAATTGAAATTCAAGGAACTTGTTTTTCGTGCTGATCCCATTCTGCAGACAAGAGGAGGTAACTCTTTCAAGAACTTTGATGGAGTAATTATCATTTTTAGAACTTTTCTCTTTAGGTCCAATTTCTCAATAAGATATATTATGGGGTATTTTTTGATACTCAAAGTACTTTATTACTGTTATGAACCCATTCTGTAGACAAGATTAGGTAACTATATCTAGGATTTTATTGTCATATTTGCACTTCGCCTTTTTGCTGTAGGCCAAATGTTTCAATATCTAGAAGTGACTTGACATTCAACATAGTTCACCATAGCGATGAACCTATGCTATAAACAAAAGCTCGAAGTACTATCAAATACGAGAAAGTCGAGCGTCTAACACACGTAGGCGTTTCTCTTGTTAGTAATTTTGTCTTTACTTACCGCTTTGTCATTTCGAAACACAAAAATACGAATTCTAATTCATTCACGTATTAAAAAGCACAAGTAAACGTTTATTATAAGACATGACAGTGCCGCAATATAGAATATTTTTTAACTTAAAACGTCTCACTACTCGTTGTAGTAATGTGATGCTTTTTTGGTTTATATACGTATGTAATAACATATAGAAACTAAATACAATATCTTTCACTTGATTAATAATGTTAATTAATATAATTAAAGAACAGTGAATATTGTGCTTATATATTACATAATGCCCTTTTCACAATGGGTTTTGAGAATAGCCCCGCAAACAAAGTTTGAAAGCGGGTATACGGGAGTCACCATGTCATTTGATTGGTTGGTCAGTTGGTTGGTTGGTCGGTTGGTCCGTTAGCATTTTGTAAAGAGAACTGCTTCTATATCGTGTGGCTGATTTCATAAAACTTGATACATTTAATCTACTTGATAAGGACTAGTGCGTGACATATTTTTTCTATGAAATTTAAAATGGCTGACTGGCGGCCATCTTGGATAAAAGTTTGTCCTTCGAACGGCTTCATCAATTTTTGTTCCATTTACATGAAACTTCTCACGCCTCATGTTCAAAAGGAGTAGTAATGCGTGACATAATTTTCGCGTTGATTAGATTCATGATAGCCGACTATAAATAATAAATCGTGGATTTATTAAAGTATGTGAAAAGATTTCCATGAAACTTCATACTGTTGATGAACATAATGCGTAGTAGTGTTTGACATAATATTTTCTTCAGCAAAATTTAAAATGGCCGATTGTTGGCCATATTGGATTTTATTCGCCCTTTTTGTATTTTATAGTGCACTGTAATTTTACTGTAATTGTATAACTTTTTGCAACACAATTTATTTATTTTTCATATTATAAGTATGCTTTTACATTACTATTATCTGCAAATTGGTCATGGAAGCGTTCTGGTGTATTCGTCACTCTTGTGATAGTTCTAGTTTTTTTAATTATCTGCAACTATGATAGAACAATAAATACTGTTTTAACTGTTTACTGGACTAAAACCTGGATGTATTTTAGGTTTGTGCACAGCGAAATTTGCCGAGAAGTCAAGTTTTCAGGTTTGTCAATAGTTAAACAAATGCTAGTACCAATATGAAGTCATATTTTAACGTTAGTTTAAAGTTTGGCAATTAAATTATTATTTACAGGTATTTCTGTTTTAACATTATTATGATAACTATTGATTAGTAGATAGGCATTGAAAACGAATAATTACGCACACTATGTTATATTATCTGCATTGTTCACATAATCTTTATTGTGTTCTTTTCAAGGGAAAGACGTACATATTGCAGTTGATAAGGTAAATATGTTTATAATATTGATATAGTGAACTGAATGATGTGTATGGTGCAGTCGAACGAATGTTTTATCTGATTAGCCTTAAGTTTATGCTTTGAGCTGGTTGGTACATACTACCCTCTATAGGCTCAATTCATCCATTTTATGTATCATATTTGGCCATATTTTGCCATTATCCTATAATACTATATCAGCGCCTAAACGTTTCCACAAATGTCTATCTAATGCAAATTAATCCATATACATATTCATCTATTTATTGTACTTGGATATCACTTGATTAATGGTTAACTTATTTTACATCAAATAGCACATGTTAACGAATGTAATCTTTTTGTGGTATTTGATGAATGAAAATTACTATAGTCGTGTCGTGGGAAAACCGTGCTAAATGCATGTGCGAAAGTGTCGTCCCGAATTACCCTGTGCAGTCCGCACAGGCTAATCCCGGACGGCTCTTTCCGTTAATGGTAATTTCTATTTCAAGGAAGTCTCTTTTAAACATAAATCCACTGTAGGCGGAAAGTGCCATCCAGGATAAAGCTGTGCGGACTGCACAGGCTGATCCAGGACGACCCTTTACGCACATACATTAAGCCCGTTTTTCCACAACACGCCTTCTATGTTATCAATGCCAAGGGAGGAGTTTAACACGTAAGTGGCAAAATCTGGAAAGGTCTATTTGCCCCATGCTGATACCGTTACACCTGTTTGATACCATCAGTCCCCAACACGTAATACTTAACGTTAAATAAATACTTATTATTTAAGTTCCAAATAGTAAGTGTTTCCGAATTTTGTATATACTTAACATCATTGACTATGGGCATGTGTCGTGTGTCTCTGAATATAATTGATCTTACGTAGGAGACAATCTACATGTTTGGGCTAAACATGTTAAACATCGGAACTGTTACAAAAGCTGTTAATCTACTATTTTATTCAGAATAATATATTAGTGGATCTGTTTATAAGTATTGTATCGCTCTTTTGTGACACTTCGTTTATGCTTGTATTTTGTATAAGATTTGTGAACAAAGCACTTTATTAAGGATTTTGTCACAAGGAACATACCTTTCAATTGTGAATAAACTATAAAAGAATTAACACTGGAGTCTGATTATTTTGAGGACTATAATTTGGTGCGAGTTTATTTTGTTAGAATGTGAATGAAAACAAAACTTGTCCTAACATTTACATCAGTCAACTCCTTGCATGTGTATGCCCTTGCCAGACACATCTGGTTAATCTGATGGTAGTTTTGAGATATTTAAATGTTTACTTATTTATTTTGTCTGTGTATGATACGCAAGATTAATTATGAATTTAGATCTTATTCAAGGGACATGTTTACAGGTTGTTTTATTCTTTGAAATATGCCGATGTACGTCTTTACTTGACAGAGAAGAAAATTTTGCTCTCACCTGAGTTCGAACATTGAACGCTTGATAATGTTATCAATTTCAACGGATGATCACTCATTACCGAAACGGTATTTACAGTATGTTTCTATGTCAGTAGCGTTATTTCGCTTCCATTATAAGCATTATTCTTTTATTTTTGGAATCTGACAAAATGTTTGAAAATTGTCAATTCTTCAATCTGTGAACAAGTCCCTTTAATACCTTACAACTGAATGAAGTGCAAATGAAGTGCCAAGTGTATATGACAATGGTTTCTATGTTCTGTGTGATTCGTTAATTGTTAACTGTCTGTAACATACATAGAGTACAGAGAAAATCCAGTCATTTAAGTTTATAAGTAAACTTATTAGTTGACAATTGAAGAAAAATCTTCAAGCAAACATATGCTTAAAACTTAATTACGATGCCTTTCGTATTTGACCAGCTTTACGCTTTCAAGTTTTGCAAATGGTTCGTCTTTGATAACGTGCACGGACAATTTTCACGTCGTATTTCTTCATTTTTCAGACAAAACCATATTTCCTTGAGCCTACTTTGCTGAATGGATCGTTGGTTTTGTGTGATATTTCATTCGGTTGTCACCTGACCGTATTTTACACAGACGGTGCGCAGTTTGGACATTCTCAAGGATGGTGAGTTATAAACGGACCATGGGAGCTTTGATTAATTAAATCACACGTTTTACTCTTTGATATTGTTTTCTTGTGTTTGTTCATATGTTTCTGCTTTCATAAGTTGATGTATACTTGGCAATGTTCTCTTTTTATACAGCCCAAGCCTAAAGCAATCGAGTCTGAAGTTTTTGGACGGACTTCATATTTTCTCTGCTGTGCATTCATCTGGAGAGTGTTTTAATGATCTATCGTATCAGCCGCCGGCAAACGTATCTGGTGGTGAAATAGGTTCATTTTGTGTGCAGCTTTACATTCCTGGGTAATATATACATTATTGTTTACATATTGTTATGTTTAGTATCAAATAATTCGGTGCGACTAGCATTCGTCTGTCCACCTATTCATATCGTTATATATAGCTGCGTGATTTGAAAAGAATAAGTTTGATTTAATTATCCTATGGTGTGAATTTTGGTACACGACTTATCTGTTTAATTGCAATTACAAACCACGTGTTAGCATCATGCATCGTTTTGGGAACTATGGAAACGATTAATAATTGCAACTTTACCCAAGCCATTTTATGTTTGAACATTTGGGTGCAAATGGGATATATGTATGTATGTATGTATAATTAGAGATGACTAAGGCTGTAACATTTTAATTAATATGCTACTAAATAATGTTTTAAGTAAAATATGGAAATACAATACACATGCATGTTCGTTGTCTATTGCACATTGAAGTAGAAATATATTTTAAAACATTATTGTTTTGTTTGTCGTTTGTTGTGAATGTTGAATGTCAGAAAACAAGGTGAAGAAAGATGTTTCCGAATAAAACTTGTCAACAACATAACTGACGAAGGTATGTCGCACAGTATAGACATACATAGGCTTAAGTTTCGAGCATGATTTACTTATTCCCGTTACAAGTATCTCAAATGTAAATGTTAAAATGGATATATTTTCAATTTATATACTATCGTTATTTGCCATCACCTTTTCTTTTAGTAAACTATCCATGCCAAGGGACTTTATGTTTGGGAGATGCTGTTTGTATCGCAGACCTACAAAGGAACGCTGGAAAGTGCGTATGCCCTAGAGGCCAGAACTGTTCAAAAGGTAAATGTTATGTGATTGATAATACACTGCAAAGGCATACTTACATGTCACTGAGATAGATTTATGAAAAATGGACAACGTTTTAAACGTTTGTATTTTATGGTGGGTAAGCATAATATATTATACTATTAATATGATTTTTCATTTATAAAAACACGAGTGGTTAGACAGCAGAAATTTGTAGAATAACAAAGCATGTGTACTACCCATTTTGTTGAACGTATATTACATAAATTGTCTTTGGTCATATATTAAACATAATATCTCATAATATCTTAATATTTATTAAAGGTTTATCTCCACAACTCACTAACAAACCAGTCATTTAAACACACAGGCAACCAAATGCTACGAGAATATATTCATGTTTGTAATTTACTTTATGCCGAGTATGTCAATATGTGTTTCGTGCAATAGTGACGTTGTATGGGAAATATTATTTTAAACGGTATCTGAATCTACGCGACGTCTTGACAATAAGACCCAAACACTTCAGTTTTGGTATGTTTACTCTGCGTACGTGTTTGTTGTAGTGCCTGTGTATATTATATTGTTATGTTCATGACACATGTAAGGAGGGAAAAATACGTAATAAATCTTTCTTTTCTGTCAAATTCCTGAAAATGTAATGATTTGTGTGTATCGTTTTATGTCATGGGATCTAGACATAAATGAATTGTTTTATTCTCTAATAACTGTTTTCAATAAGGTTTATACAATATGTTTGAAGGGTTTCATACATATCGTATAGACTAAAAATAAGTGCAGTAAAACTGAAATGATTGCGAACATGTTAAATACATCTTATCTTTAATAATAGAAGCAACTTGCGACTTCGACAATGACACATTCTGCATGTGGCACAATGTACATCCCGGCGATGACTTTGACTGGACCCTGCATCACGGAGGGACGCCCTCGGACAACACTGGTCCTACAAGTGACCATACCCTAGGCACTCCTGAAGGTTGTTTTTATTTTCCAGGATGTAGACACATTTAATGTTGACAATTGTTACTGTTGTTCTGGATATGATAACATTATATATATATATATATACCTTTTAATAGTTCATGCGATTAGTGATTTCATGTTATATAAAAAGTCAGATATAGTTTTATACTGCGATTATTTACATTTTATTTCAGGCAAATATTACTATATAGAGTCCAGTGCACCGAGACAGGCAAATGACACTGCCTGGTTATTAAGCCCATATATTTCATCTTCAAGAGGAGATATTCAGTGTCTGAAATTCTGGTATAGCATGGTTGGCTCAAGTATCGGCGAACTGAATGTATATTTGTCAGAAAACGCATCCGTTCCTGGATCTGTCATTTGGTCACGATCCAGAAATCAAGGCTCACAGTGGATATTTGCGCAAGTAAAAGTGCAGGCGAATGGTCGATTTAGGGTAAGCATGTATTCTCTGTTTCTGCTGAAAACATGTTCTTTTGCATGTCTTTTTGAGTCGCCTGAAAAAGCGACATATATGGGTTACTTAAACGGCGTCGGCGGCGGTGGCGTCGGCGGCGGTGGCGTCGGCGGCGGTGACCTCTTTAGGTGTGGAGACAATAACTTGAGAAGTTTTGTACAATCTTTATAAAACTTCGTGGAAGTGTTAGAAGTCATAAAAGGAAGGTTTTCGTCATAATTGCTCATAGCTTATTTGAGTTATGCCTCGTCGGGTGTCGTCCGACTCGCATTGTTCGAGTTACTTTTAGTGTTGACACTGAGTACAAAACTAACATCACGGTTGTTAAATCGTCTATTTCAGATCATATTTGAAGGTAAAGTTGGAGATGGTTATGAAGGTGATATAGCTATTGATTATATCTCCTTAAAACAAGGAAACTGCTCCGACGTACCGATAGTGACAACAAAGGCTACTACAACTATCACTGAAACAACAACAACAGTTGCGATTACCTCACCATCAGCGCATACGGGGCAAGGTACATTACGTATGCACGCAAGAAAGAAATGTTGTAGAATACCTTACATCAACAGAACGAAATGAAAAATATCAGTTTAATATGAAAAAGTTCGGGATTGTTAAATATATTGATTCTTTTCTGAAATTTAGTGTCATTATGTTAAACAATAATGATTTGCAAATTATTATACCTTGTCCCATTATTACTACAGTAAAACTGTTTACTTACAACAGGTTGTTATGGTAACCCATGCGTTCGAGGTGTTTGTTATGTTCATCTAGATGAATATTTTTGTCTTTGTCCTTCCGGATACGAAGGGATAAACTGTGAAAAAGGTAAGTTTAACGTGAACAAGTCTCACATTACGATCAAAAACTGATTTGCGAAACAAAACTGTCAATGATTTCGGCGATTAACCGATATTTCGTCGTCGACTATATTATTGTTCGTCCCAACAAGTCGCTGTTATTACTTCCATATGCTTTAAACTAAATGTTGGAATAACAAACTTCTCGTTAAAAATATTTATTCCATATGTTATTGGTCAGTTTTGAAGTGGCCTAACACAAACGTTAGTTATGTAAACACTATTTAAAAGACATAGACGAATGCAGATCTAGCCCATGCAAGAATGGCGCCACCTGCATTGATGATGTTAACAGCTTTGTGTGTCATTGTCTAAACGGATTTACCGGTCATTTATGTGATACAGGTAAAATATTATCAGTTACATTTCAGTGCACGTGCATACAGTAATACATTTATAACTTCTTTCCTATAAGTCCCACAAATAAAACGACACATCAACGTACAGAATTTATGCTATTACCTCGAAAATTAAAAAAGGTGTACTGTTTAATTTCTATTCAGATGTATACTCCATGTACCACTGTTCGGACACTCATTCTTACAGTGCAGCACTGTATATGTTGTTTTATGTTAAATACGCTTCAACGAATGTTTGTTTAGATACTTGTTTATATATGCTTTGGAAGTTTTCAGATTTGGATCCTTGTCACTCCAGCCCGTGTGTGAGAGGTAAATGTTTCTCTCACCTGGCACTGTACCTGTGTATTTGTCCTTCGGACTATTCTGGGAAGTTCTGTGAAAAACGTAGGTTTGAACAGATGTTATGTAGACTTCATATGTAATGCTATTTGAATATTTATGCAGGTTATTATAAATGCAAATGATATATACATTATATATTTTGTAAAAATGTAACGATTTTAATTATATTAATATTATATTTATGTTTTATGTTTTTTATTTTAGATGTTCACTATGCATTATCAATCAGTATGAATACTGGCGACTGTTCAAATACAATGTTTCAGATATAGACCATTGTGCGAGTCAACCATGTGAAAATAATGGTCGTTGCACAAATGAAAATGGTACTTACACGTGCGAATGCCCATTGGATTTCCTGGACATGATTGTTCCAAAGGTATGGTTGTCATCTTCTCATAAAGCACAACAAAAGTTCAGTTATGCATGCGAGGCACGATGACGATATGGTAACTCGCGTCAAGTCCAATGTCGTGCATATGCATTTTAAATTAAAGGCCCTGTCACGCTGTGGCGAATTTCAGTGCAACTCGCCTGTTTTTGTGTAGATCTTGTACACATGTCGTTCTATGTCGCAGAGATGTCTTCTTACGTCTTCTTTTGTCGCCATAACTCGCCAAGTAGGGGCGAGAATTTTATACCGTTTGAAATTCTCACCGATTCACGGATGAGACTTTGTTCTCGTACTCGTGACAAAGGCATGTTGAATGAATCTCGCGCACTCTCGAACACATTCCGTAGACATGTCTTCCCTTGTCGTAGCGTTTCCCGTATACATTCTCGAAGAAAAGTCTTCGATTGTCGATATCGTACGCATATCGTACTAATATGATGAAGTGAACTGGAACAAATGTCGTCTTGAAACTATTCCGCGTCGACCTCGTCCACTTTACGGCGAGTTATAACACGCCAGAAGTCGTACAAAACTCCGAGCTCAAATTCGCCCATGTGTAACAGGGCAATACCGGATCAGGGTCATTAGCATACGCGCATTGTGTTATGTTTGAGTTTTTGGGTACGTTTAATAAATTGTGACATAACACTTAAAATGTACGCGCTATAAGGGTTTGCATTCTTTTGATGAGAACTGAATAATGTTTAGATTCGATAACATAAAATAATTATGTCTTTTTTACTTTTATGCTCCTCATCAGAACATGGAACCAAATGTTTCGAGTGCACTGGAATTACGTTGGATTCTCCGTGTAATATGGTAGCTGCGTGCAACTCAGATGAGGTAACTGAGAAAAAAATACAATGCAATGACTATAACATTTCAAAGAATACAAAATAAATACACCACCGCTGGAAAACAGATATACATTCTGCCCCAATTGAACGTGTCTAAATGTAAGAAGTAATTTTAAGCTAATACTTATGAACGTACACGCCAAATGCTATTGTATGTATGTCTTCGATATCATGTTTATTTTCAGTCTTGCTATGTTGATACATTCATTGGTTTTGGCGGAAAACCGCAATACAACGCTGGATGCAGGACAATCTCGGTTTGTACGCCTTGTGATGAACGTTGTTACTTCAACAATCGATATGAATACATTATAGTTTACTCTGCATTACAGTCATAAGTCTCATTGTTATAATTGAGTATACATGTAATAACACGATACTAACATGTAAATAACATGTATAAGTGTAAATGTTTTGCATTTTATTTAATATTATGTCAGCGTCAGTAAAATGCCATTTCAGTTTGTCAGATGAAACTATTACTTTCCATAATTTTACTTAGTACTATTTTCGACTTGGAATTTGTATTTCTTACCGTCAAATGATATCAAAGCATATATGTGTCTTCACACAGTTGGAAACTTGTTTATGTTGGTGTTCATAGAACAATATAAACATTCTAAAAACGACACAACAAGGGCTTGTCTTGAAACTACCCATAGCGAACGCATATAATGAGTGAATGAACAAAATGCATACATGTTTTAAATATCGCAAACTGAACAGAAGATGTGCCAGTTTGTGGCCATTCATGAATTTGTATTTTAAGGAATATTACCCTAACTTTGGCATGCACACACTATGTCTTAGACATTACACTTACGTCACCATTTTGCCATATAAGTTAGGAGTACTGAAACAATACACATGAATATTTATGTTAGTATGTTATTTTATGTACTTGTTTTGCTCGACTATTCACCGAATAGTTTCAGCTATACTACTTACCCGTTCGTCGGCGTCGTCGTCGCAGTCGCCGTTATGCTCTGGTTAAGGTTTGCGCGCAACAAGTCCATAGCTCTGTAACTACTACAGATATTCAATTGAAACTACTCATATGTCGTCGGTATCATTATGTATGGTCACTGACCAATGCCCATAACTCTGACCTGCATTTTAGCAGAATTATGTCCCTTTACGTACTTTGAAATTCAGGTTAAAGTTTGCGTGCAACAGCGTTATACCTTTATAACTACTACAGATTTTCAATTAAAACTTCTTCTTCAGGGTCATTATATAATGTCATTGACCAAGGCCCATAACTCTGACATGCAATTTAGCAGAAGTAGGCCCTTTTTTGTATTTAGAAAGTCAGTTTAAAGTTTGCGTGCAACAACTCCATTATCTCTATCACAACTACAGATATTCAATTAAAGCTTCACACATGTCTTCACGGACATTGAATGAGGTCACTGACCAAGGCCCATTACTCGGTCCAGAATTTAGGAGAAATGTTTCCCTTTTTGTACTTTGAAAATTCAGGTTAAGGTTTGCGTGCAAAAAGTACATATCTCTGTAACTTCTATGTTCAAATGAACTTCACACATGTCTTCGTTGTAAGATCACTGGCTAGTGCATATAACTGTGACCAGCATTTCAGGAGAATTATTCCCCTTTTTGTAGTAATAAAGGCCCATAACTCTGACAAAGCGGTTGAATAATCGAGCGCGCTGTACTGAGACAGCTCTTGTCTTCTTTGGTATTGCTTTCGTTGCGACAATATAATTATTATTATTTCATTTTCTTCACAGAACTGTATGCCGTCTACAGGAGAAAATTGCACTCACTGTTGCGACAATGATTACTGTAACGACAACGGGTGTGGATTAAGTGGTACTTGAATAAATCTGTTTGCAGTTGATGTAGTTTCCTTTTGCCGTTTTAACATAAACGGACTGCAATAAATATTATAAAGGCTGTATTATTTACAACAACACATACTTTGTATAATTATATACTCAGCAAAAAAGCAACCTTACACTTAATAATTTTTCATATTTGAGTAAGTCGATTAAATTTCAACCATTGCGCAAAAAATGTTTTATCGATGAGACAAATGACATAATGGTGTTATAAACAACATATGCTTTAATAGTCAACCATTGTTTATCGTGTTTAATGAAGCTCTACCGGAGGATCGATAAACTATACAATTTCACGTTTCTTTGTTGGTTGAGTTTATTTATACTAAAAACCATGCATTTGCAAAATAAATGATAGTGCGTATATATATTTATGTTATCCCCGCCCATTCGAAGAAGCAGGCCTTTATTGATTGCACATGTCGGTCCGTCGGTCTGTCGGTAGACCAAACCTTGTCCGAGCGATAACTACATAACCTTTAGGTATAGGACCGTCAAACCAGGTAGGTATGTCTATCATAAATAGTAGAGGATCCCTATTGATAACTGAGTCCTTAGGTAAAAGGTCATGGTCAAACTGGCCGAAGGGTAAAAACACCCAATAATTGTTAAACTTCTACCGGGCAATAACTATAGAAAAGTTAGGCTTTTATTCGTCAACTTTGGTAGGTAGGTAGGCCGTGACAGGTAGAAGTTCACTATTAAATTGTTGGATCAAAGGTCATTGTTAAACTGACCAAAATAAGTAGAATCTGACCAATAATTTCAAAACATTGTTTGGTAATAACTACACAACCTTTAGGCCTAGTATCTTCAAATTTGATATGTTGGTTAGTCATGACTAGTAAAGGATCCCCATAGATTGTGTCTTCGAATCAAGGGTCAATGTCAAACTGACCAATAGTTGTAAAATCTTGTCCAGCCAATTACATAAGAACCCGTATGCCACGGTTCTTTAAACTTGGTATGTAGGTGGGTCATGACTAGTTTAGAATCCCTATGAATAATTGAGGCATTGGGCCAGTAGTTGTAAAGCCTTGTCTAGGAAATAACTAAGACCATTTGGTCCCGTCTAGTAAAATTTGGTAGGTAGGTTAGTTATGACTACAAGTAGGTTCCTTTTGATTATATGGACATAGGGTCAAAGGTCAAGGTCAAACGTACAAAAAAACGTTTTTCCTTTTACATGGGCGATGCCATCCTTGCAATTTTATAAAACTATTTTACAAATAGCTCTTGTTTAACTGTTTTTATTTATAGGCTATCATCCTGGTCAGCGTGGGCCGATATGTTTTGACTGCGATGATATGGTTGACATAGCCTTTTGCAAGCAAGTGACACTATGTGCAGCAGTCGAGGTGAACTCAAAAACGCATTTTACCAAAATTAACAATAAATGTATAAGTCCAACGTTGCATCTTAAATATATAACAAGTTCTAATTCTATCGATATACATGTATCATGTTTGAGTTTCCAGAACAATGCTGTACATGTAAAAATTCCATTGATATGTCTGTACAACATTGGGTAAATCTGAGTTCACCATTTAATAATACGCATACTGTTCACAACAACTTGATATATTAACTAAACTACTTCCTTACCGTGTTAATGCAATGTTTTACCATATAATACCTAGTAATAACTCCTCGCCTCTTAAAGAACTTATTGTATTTTATATGTGCACAGTATATGGGAGCCATTCAATGAATTACGACAGTAAATGCCTTTCAAAGCAAAACCAGGTTGGTTAGAGCAAACAGTTGCGTGTGTCTGCTTTAATGATTGAATTTATCTTTGAAAGTATGTTCAGTATGTAAAAATAATATTTTATGGTGCATGGATTTGTGGAATTCTTTAACTATCTACATGTACTTTCGTTTTCAGTGTGACGTGCAAGGTGGTGACGCGTTTTGCCAGTACTGCTGCCCCCACGACTTTTGTAACCGAAATTGCTCTTCTCCGTGATGTACATATATGGACATGAAAAATAACGGCGTTTAAACACAGCAACACGCTGTCGACGAATGTATCAGTATGGTTGATTGCAATTCCTTATTTGAAACAAAAAGAATGTGTATACTTATATTGTTTCAGTACTATGTATGTAGTTGGCCTTAATTACGTCTTCGAAATTTTGTGTGAGTCAAATATATGCAGTATGGTTTATTGAAATGTCTTATTTGAAAACATAGAATGTGCATGTGACTTTATATTTTTAATGTTTTAGTACTGTATAGTTGGTCTTAATTACTTCTTCGAAATTTATGCGACTCAAATATATGCAGTATGGTTGATTGAAATGTCTTATTTAAAAAAACATAGAATATGCATGTGAATTTATATTTTAAATGTTTTAGTACTATATAGTTAGTCTTAATTACCTCTTTGATACTGGATGTGAGTCAAACATATGCAGATTGATATTTTTTATTAAAAAAACAACAACAAAGAATGTGCAAGTGACTTTATGCTTTGAAGTCTTAGTACTATATATAGTCTTACTTACTACTTTGAACTGGAGTGTGAATGAAATACAAAAATACCAAGTTATTGTTGTTGTCTTGTTGTTGTTTTTTATTTTACTGTATTTTTTAATTGTTTGGTTGCCAATGCGGCAACTTATAGGGATCTGTTCACAGATTTGCAAATTAACAATTTTTGAAAATATTGTCATAAATCTAAAAAAAAAAAAGAAAATCACAGTATGTATAAGCAAGCAAAATAACGCCCCTGACTAAGAAATATAGGACATACAGTGTCATTTAGGGATAATCATCAATTGAAATGTAAACAAATTATAAAGCGTTTGTACCGCTTTTCATCGAGATGTTGGTAAACACATGTATTACTTGTACATGTAACGTAGAAGTTCGTCAGGATGGCCGAGTGTCTAGAGCGACAAATTTCCAATCCCTATGCCGCATTGAACGCAGTATATGAAAACAATATGAACATTGCGCATGCTTAATCTAGAGTTCCCTTTTTAAGAGAATGCCTTGTAGAGAAGTTAGTAAGGTTTTCCTAATACATCTTTTAAAAAATAATTAATACAATGACATATATGTATCAATGCAACAACAAATGTACAACGGTTTAAGTAAAATAAAGTACATTTATTCTGAGTTATATTGTTGAAAACACCGTTTTGAAAGAGATGCTATGCGTTTTAAAACAAGATTATTCGTAGTTAACATATTCTGCACATGCAATCGTTGATGTCACTGTGAATAAACTAAACACAAAATGTAAATGATCAGTAGACATGCAATTGGTAATGCCCAAAATGCTCTTATATTAACGAAGTCCTAGAAAGTTCCTCGCAAGCTATGAAACGATCAGTAATTGCTACTAAAATGTTCTACAATGTTGATCATATGCACACTATGTGATAATTGCGTTTGGAGAATAAGATCCTTTGCATAAAAAAGGACAGGATCCTGTTAAGACATTGCCTTTCACAATCAAAATTGTGTAATTTTACGAATTAAATGCAAATAATAAGCAAATCAAAAATAAGAAAAACATAATATATATATATGTTTATTTAGCTCCAATAATACACGGGTATACGTTTGATATAGCTACACAGTTGTTTACAAACATTACAAATACAACTCTATAACATTATCAAATAGCCTACGTAACATGCGAGGGTTTCCCCAAATCTAGCATTAAAATTATGTTTAATGTCTATAGGATTTCACATTTTTACAAAGAAAATTCCATTCCCATTTTATTTCAAGTAAACAAATTCGTAATGTTCAGACCTATACTAAGTATCTGTTTGCATATTGTCAAAAAATGTGGTTCCATTTTGATGCCAATCGCGACCGAACATTCATTCAATTATTTTAGTAGTTCGTGTATAGATAAATTTACTAGATGACATATACGTTTTACGCGCTACGAAAACAATACATTATACATATGTTTACAGATACACACACACTGTGGTCATAACGCCAGCCATTTTAAATAAAAATAGTTTGATGAAAATTTGAAGAATAAAACAAGTTTATGTTTCGGAGAATGATTGGCACTGTGTGTTGAAATTAGTCTCGATTGTAAAATATGTTTAATCAGTGATACTTTTCCGATGACAAATAGAGTATTGTTGAATTGTTGTATGTGTACAAGAAATAATTTTATAATTTGTGGTATTTATTGTACGCTCAATGCGGCATATTTTATTGAAGTTGCTTTTCAGCAATATTGTGAATGACCTTAAGAAATCTATACTTTGGGGCGTGTCGTGGGAAACCCGGACTTAATGCATGTGCGTTAAGTGTCGTCCGGTATAAGCGTGTGCAGTCCACAAAGGCTAATCAAGGACGGCACTTTCCGCCGACAGTGGATTTATGTTATGAGACTTCCTAGAAACAGAAAATACCATAAAAGCGGCAAGTATAGTCCTGGATAAGCCTGTGCGGACTGCAAAGGCTGATCCGGGACGACACTTTACGCACATGCATTAAGCGCGGGTTTCCCACGACACGCCTCACTTAATTGTTTGAACATTTGAAGCCATAATTATGTTCTAAGCATTTCTTGATCAATATAAAAAGTGTGTCATATATGTTCTTTCATAAAATGCATGTGTTTGTCAGAGTGTTCATACTTGTCTGAGAATATAATGTAATATAGTCAATAAGTGATTTCATACAGGCACTGTTGGTTGTCAGAGGTCTGCTGTATTTACTGAAGGGCATTTATGAAATCACTTATTTAAGTATTTTTTAAATCGAACTTAGATTATTGACTAAAATTCCTTACCTCTTTTAGGTTTAATTTTATACAGGCAATGGTTTTAGCCAAACACAATGCTTAGATCCCATACAAGAACACTTGAATTCATACAGGAACAGTTGATCATTTTATTTACTCTTGCTTACTGATATAAGACATGTATTTCACAGATAGTGTGCGTAATATTGTAAAGTTGATTAATAAAACTACATACGAGAATGGTAGATGCACTCAGATAAAAACCGAACATACTTAAAAATGCACCCATGCCTGAGCAGCACTATGCGATAAACAAAAATGGTGCTGTTAAGGCATGTTTATGTTCTTGAAGGTGCAGATTTCAGAAAATGACATCACTATTATATGCATTAATAATGACAGGATCTGCAAAGTCACTATGCTGTACCGTAGGGAAATTTAATTTTATTTCCGTGTATGTGGTGCAAAACAGATTCACATTATGGTGGATATTGTACTACGATATTCGATTACGGGTTTGAGAATTGATACATACCCATAGGCATAATTAAAACAAATTCTGAATTTATCAAGAGTGCATGTTTATTCTAGCTTAATAATAGATTAAGTGCTCTCAATTTCGTTCCAGTTGTTTGTCCGTAAAGTAGAATGACCTTGATTGGATGATGATTTGCCTTTACTAAAGGGGACCAATGTTTGCTATATCGGTCGAGTGTATTTATCTTAGATAGCTGACGTAAATGCAGATCAATGACTTAGTCCGTTGTAAGTGTCTGTTGGGTGTTTTCATTAATTGTTTATCATATGTCATTTTTATTGGAAGAAATTCTGACAATAAACAATTTTTTTAAATATACTTTTTGAACATAGACGAACATTATTTTTTTAGAAAGCTCACCTTTGAGTATTTAATACGTGCTGTTAATTATAAATTAAAATAATCCAATAAAGACGTGACGTCGTGGATGGCAATTTGAAAGCTGTATATTTTAAATTAGACAGACAATTAAATACTTTATTTTTTTCTTTTAGATAGACGGTAATACAAGTTATCATCGTTTTCTCATTATCTGCACTTGATTCGGTATTTACCAATGGCTAAGGCGTCCTTTACATGTATTTATTAAATTAAAATTTGATGTGTTGCGGATTTTGACATATTTACTATATCTAGCCCTTGTATACTTGTGAGTTTACCTTTGGGTACGTCTTTATTATACCATTTTCCAAACCTTAAATGAAATTCTTAAACAAAATATTATTATACCTTTGACATGTACGCAAGGTCCTATTGCATAATGCATTCATAAGTTCATAAACATTTTGAATGGTTTTGATAGGTGTTAATCTTTGAGGTCTTATACATTATTAACTTTGCACATTACAAACGTATCTATTAACATTTGATTGACATTTAAGACATGCACATCCTGCTTTAGAGCTATTAGTTACAATTTCATGTAAACCATACTGACACTAGATCAATGCGTAGACCATTTTTGTACAAATATTTCTGCAGCAGCTGCAAATTAGCGGTTCAAAGTGGACGTTATCTTAAACCTTATTGTCAGGTAACATGTTCTATTAATCGAGTAAAGAACTAAACGACCCTTCATTAAATTGTTTAATCGAAGAATTTCCCAATAATAAGATTTAAAAAAGCAAACAAAATGAGCGGTATGAATAAAATAGCAATAAAAATCTATTGGTGCATGCTGCGAAAATGAATTAAGATCAGCCATCGTTATTTATCATGATTTTATTTGATGTCAATAAACTAGCAATGTGTGTTAGAGAGACCAAAGTACCCAATGACACCAGGTAGACGTTTCATCAATATTAACGATTTTTCTACGATCGTAATTTACGTATCGATATTTATGTAGTTCTTTATACATAAATTCTGTTTCATCAACGACATCGCAAATGCACTATACATAAACATACGACTACATAAATTATGGTGAATGTTTACCGAAAATATTGTGAGGCAGTCTAATTATGTGAAATGACGTCATTGTCGCGCGCTGCTTTCGAAATACACAAGCTGAGAAAATGGGTAAAAATAAGGACGTAAATTTAAATTTCTTGTTACCCGTGTTATTTTTACTGTATTTCTTGATATGTTTGTTATTAAGAACGAAGAACAACATGTACATAGAGCTACTAACATACCGGTGGTACTGTACGTGTCACGGTGTGCCTTGAAATCAATCTACTTAGGATTATTTTACAGACTTATGTTATTTCATTAATCGGGAATGAAACTGTCTTTAAAAAAAAGACTACTATAAAGAATTAAAACAATTCACAATATACTTAATAGGTGACCCAAAATTCGAGCGTCTACAGTAGGTCTACATCTCTGCGAAGTATTTAGTCCAGAATGGCATATGTATGTAGTAAAGGTCATTTTTATTATGTACCTTGTTTTGTATACGTCCATTTACTTAGTCAAAATTTAGTTTCCTGTCCAGTGTGCATTCAGCCGTGTATTGTGATGAAATACTTGTTATGTCCAATCGTTTCTATGGATTTGTCCGATGCAAGATTTTCATTGGTTAGGATAGTTAAAGTTATTCATTTCATGTAAATTTTACTGACCATGCTTGCATTTGGCCACAGCACTGAGAGGACGCAAGTCTCAGCATTTTTTGCATTTTTTGCATCATTGTTATTCCAACCTGGTGAGTTTTATTATTATTTTCTTTATTCAAAATTTGTATTATTTAATTATGAAATGTATAACATTGATTTGACATTAATTGCATTTCAATTTGTATTGTACATTTTGTAGTCTGTTGTGTTTTGTTTGTAACATTGTTCTTATTTGTACAGGTCTTTCCGTCATGACTATATTGGTCGACATCTAATAAAATGGGAAAAATATCAAATGGACTTTGTGTACCATGCGCCCCCACCCCACACCACTACATGTACACGCATAGATCTAGCTTTTCTTATGGTTAAATATACGGTAGGTAAGTAGCTTTATGTACACTTGTTCTTCAATTTTAATAATAAACATATCAAGAAATACAGTAAAAAATGACAAGGGTGACAAGAATTTTAATGTCACGTCCTTGTTTTTAACCCATTTCCTCAACTTGTTTTATTTCTAAAGCAGTGCGCGACAATGACGTCATTTTCAAAAAATTAGACTGCGTCACCATATTTTCGGTAAAAATTCACCATAATTTATGTAGTCGTATATTTATGTATAGTGCATTTCCGATGTCGTTGATGACACGGAATTTATGTATAATCGTAAACAGCCACATAAATATCGATACGTAAATTACGATCGTAGAAAAATCGTTAATATTGATGAAACGCCTCCCAGATTCGTTTATTTAGCGAGACTTAGAAAACCTTAACCGCGAGCCTTGGCGTGTGGTTTAGGTTTTCGTGCCGGACAAATGAACGTATCAAACACTTACCTGGAATTCTCTTCATCCCATAATTTTCTGTCTTTATTTTGAAAATAAACGAAAACAAATCTGTGAATAACATGAAAAGCATCAAATGACGTCACGAAAATAAACAATATGACGTCATTATAATGCGCATGTTTGCTGTATTCAACAAGGTGGAATACAACAGAGTTTATCCCACGGGGTGTTATTTCGTCACTGCAGGCGTGATGATGGGATAAATGTAATATTATTCGCATCGACACATTGCTAAATGGTATATAGTTCAGTAATGCATGCTCTGAATAATGATATTGGTAAAGAAAAATCAATACATGTAGCTAACTCTCTTACTTCATACTTTGTTTTTAGTTTATTTGCTTTAACAAAGTATTTGACATGTATACATGCCTATTTATAGAGACATCGAGATATGTGACATGTGTATCTTTTTGTTTTGAGTCTATACGAAACGAATTAACAGCACTGCATGATAAATAATGATCTAATGATTACATTTATTTATTCCATCATTCACATGGATAACGAAAATCCCTTTACTTAGCTTGTTGACGCGTAAATCCAACAATATAATACATGTTTATACGTTTATCCATGTATCAATATTTTGGTACCCCTAGATAGTCCACCTACAGAGTAATGCTAGGTATTTTGGGTGCTTGTAGGTATCTGCATTGACTATCCATCAGTTGTCAGTTTGCTGATAACTCTTGCTGTGTTTTAACGCTCATTACTAACACCTGATGATATAACTAATCCGCATATTGACAGTACTCCGCTACATTTATTGACGCGTTTTTATTACAAAGTCTTCAACACGTGTTAATGAAAGGTTTAATTTCACAATTTTACGGTTATTTAATACTCGAAGTCGCTTCTCGAACATGTTTATTTCAAGTGACTACAATATAGTGAGATACAAAAAAGTTGAACAAAACCAGCATTTACCACGTACTTAATTACATTGCAGTCTGTACGTTTTTGATTTTACCATTATACCAATGATGGAATTAAAACATTTATTAATTGAAATTAAGATAGTTTCCAGTACACTATTCCATATCATAAGTATTTAACAAAAAATATTATCATACCTTTGACATTTACAAAATGCCTTATTGAATACCCATCAAACATACACATACTGGTCCCATATGGGCTTTTTCTGGGCAAGTCCATATGGGCTGGCCCATATTGGACCCATATGGGACCTATACGGGCCAGCCCATATGGGCTTGCCCATAAGGGTCCCAGATGGGTCCCATATTACAGCACTGTTGGAAAAAATACTTTACAATGTATTTATTTATTATAAACTTATATGTTTGTGCTAGTATATGACTGCATTTATCTAAGCTACTGTTAATTTAACTAAAAGTAGTAATTCAACACATAAGCGCATAATTTACAACCCATATGGGCCCCATATGGAACCCATTCGGGCTCAAAATAAACGACAACAGCCCTGAACAGGTGCCCGACATTGATTTGTTTTGTTTTCGTATGTAGGTTTTATTTTTATGAATAAAAAATGTAATGTATCATTTAGATGTAGAATTTATCAAGAAAGTACATCCTAGTTTTTAATCATCGCATTATCGAAAAAAATATATTTCGAGCTTGTGCATACCAAATTAACGTAAATAACATTATTTTTGAATTCTGTTCTATGATATCTCACATTATCAATCTGCAATTGAAATGCATGCACATATAGTGTGTAAAGAATAGTTGTACACGCTTTCTTATTGGTATTATCCATTTTTGTTTTGCATTTGCCATGTATTTTCGCGATGGCAGTCGTTTGTTTTCAATTTTGTAACATTATGTTGGAAATTATTGCAGGGTGTACAGAAACTTTGCTGCACTGTAAAATGCCAAGTTTTAAAATTCATTATGATTCTTTATTAATAAAAAAGTTTTTTTATTGAAGGTGAGGCACCTTTGAGTTTCCATGTTTGGTGGGCAGACAGTTGACAAGCAGGTCGTGTTATACAAGCTGGCGAGGCAATTCAATATGAAGGTGCTAAAGAGAAATTTGCGGTCCTTTGGCTTTGAATTAAATGTATAGTAAGTCTAGTTTATGTTTTATGGAATACGCGAATTATAGTTTCATTTATATTTATGTCATGTAGATGTCCAAACACATACATAAATGATACAATGTACTAGTATAATGTGATACAGGCAATACTATAAATATGTTCTTATATATGACACTTTTGTCACCCCAAAACATTAATGAAACTTTCCAATAATCAACACTTGACAAAGAATATTTTTGCTAGAGACGAAAATTTTATGTTGAGCAATTTAGAGGGGGTATTATAGCGATTCGGCAGAATAACGATTCGTCACTACACTAGTAACTGCTATTAGTTCAGCTGTTGTCCACCTTTAATTCGGTGTGTCTTGTAACATAGATAATTTGTGCTAATTGCAATTGAAGTGGTTTGACGCCTCGTGAACGATTGCAGTTTATCGTAATCAGCTGTTAATGCATTTTTGAGCAATATAATAACTCGGGCCAAGTCTAGTTAAAATACTTGATTTATTTCAATCAGAACAGAACAAAATGTTCATAAACATAAGCATATTACAGCTCATCATTTTATTTCATTTTTTTTAAATTAAACATGCATAAATGCGCATACATGAAAGAAAAATATCGTACGAGAAGTACTGGTATATTAAACTTCTAATATAGTTTCTAAAAAACCATTCATACAATGAATATAATAATGTTTTAGTAAAAGTACGTAATAAACTGTTGAATATGTACGGGTTTCTTATTGTAGTCGGTTTAAAAGCTCTTGCGAGCTTATGTTGTTTTGTTATTTGTCTTGCCGACTAAAAATAAATCTTATCTTACCTTTTCTTATCCAGAGATTTTATAACTTATTTTTATTTGGTAGTAAACTTAATGAAAATTGAATATAGAACTACCGTACAAAATGTGGATAGTGTGTTTGCAATTACATATTTGCACATGTGCAACATTGGAACTTCAAGAGCACGCCATTTGCTGGTTGAATCATCACTGGACATTTTTAAACTGTTTTAGCAAAAACATAAATTCCTTCTGTTTTTTGTATGAACAGATTATTTGGTGAGAATATGACATGAGTATTAAATGACTAATGGACACGACCGCCACTGCTTAGACTTGATATTTTAAAGCTTTATATTTGGAAACATGCAATGTATAGTTGTGGTGCATAATGCAAGGCTGCATGTTGATTCAAATGTGTGTTGAGAATATATGTGTATTATTTTTATTTTCATTCGCAAGTGATTGGGTACCCAGGTTGTGAAAATGGACCCGGGTACTTGTCAAAGCTTATCTGACCCGCGGGTGTCCGGGTACACTATTAACTTAAATTGATAGTTATTCCTTGACACAATAAAATTCATGTGACAATAATCGTCGTAGTCGTCGACATTGCCATCATTCTCAATATTGTACATAGTGCATTATAAAGTACACATTAATAAGCTGTATTAGTGATGTTGTATTCATCATATATCTTTAAGTGCAACTTATAAAAAACAAAAACAAATTTCCTTTACATTATATTGATCACCAATTTCCACCAAATACCTTTGTTTTCATCATCAAAGTAGTGTGGCGAATCATTATGAACCTGTGGCAGATAGTTCTTAAACTGTTGCAAATCGGTATTAAACTGTGGCGAATCGGTATCAAACTGTGGCGAATCGTCATTAAACTGTGGCGAATCATTATATGGCGAATCGTTACTAATTCTTCACAGGTCATAGAAATAACAAGCCTGGTCAAATATTTTTTGCAAAAACACAAGGGAAATAATTGAAATTTCAATATGTTCTGTCCAAAACATCTATACCGCGACTTATTATTGATTTTGGAACTGATGGCTCAACTCTTTTGCTGCCACTATGTTACCTATTGTTTATTTGTATGTATGTATCAATTTTGAAGCTTACCACGAAGACTTATGGACCGTGATGAGGCAGCAAACAATTCTACCACACATTTTGCATGTACCACCAGCCTGTTCTGCATTATGCTACTCCGAGGTCAACTACATCCACAAAAAAGCTAATCATATTATGGATGGATCAGCACACGTACCAAAGAACATAATGTTATGGGTCACTAGATTAACCGAAAGTGCATAGAAACTTACCGAAAGCCACCAATAATGCACACAAATCAAACAGTTTATACTGACAAGTTATTTACGTTTTCAAAATAAATTGTAATCAAAATTATACGTAAAATAAATAAAACATTTACATTATTGAATAAATAAACAAATACTTATCACGACATTTCGTGGTGTTTAGCCTTCAACTACTGTCTGTGTAAACGCGGCCCCAAAAAGCCGTTTAGATAGGCGTAAAATGTGATGTTTATGCATGCCAAAACACAGGAAATCGTTGATATAAAGAAATAAACGTATTTAATATCATTAAAACAGTATGAAACATGTGTATTTGTTTAAACCGATAGCGTGTTCTAGTAGTCCGAGAGTGTTTTGCACTGACTTTGAGTTATGAAATTCGCCACATTGAAAAAAAACTGTCGCCACTTTCACGATTTGGTGACCGAGGTGATCGACAGCAAAACCCTTATTATGTGACATTGTGTGTTAATTATTTACATTAATGGTTTATCTTTTTTTGTGAAATAACTTGGCTGCTTTATCAATTACAATAACAATAAACTATGTCAATTATGTGGCAATTTAATGTTTGTATGTCTTTAGTCTCAAGTATTCAGTTAAAAGTGTTTATCTATATATGTGAGATTTTATTTACTGCTTATGCTAACCATCTGCATTGCATGTAATTGTTAGTTTTGTAGGTGAATATAGTCTAAAATAACAAGATCTGCATGCACATACAATAAGTGAATACATACAATAATAGATTGTGATTATGTAAAGAGAAACATCATTAAAGTTTGGTATTTTATCATATTTGTTTTGCAGTTTAACATAATGTGTTTCATATTGTGTAATAGTTTTCATGTAATAATTGACTTTTCGTCAGATCGCAAGCTGTATGTTCTGTTTTACCGAACACGAGCCTGATAGATGCTCCAATTATTCGGAAATTATTATTTTTAAATGCAAATGAACAATAAATATTAAAATATTTCAACACTTCCTTAATATTAAAGTTGATAAAAGTTTTAGAATTTCTGGACCTGAATCGTATCTTTGTTCACACAACTATGATTTTATTTCACGGCAGCAATATTATCAGTTGTAAAGTTTGATATGTGCACATTTAATGTGCAATTGTCTTATGCCAATCAACAAAAATGAATCTTAAGAAGTGTCGACGTTAACAAACATCTAATCCCGCTTTCCGTTTTTCAGTGTCAACAAAGACGAACTGTGCTTTGTTATACACGTAACAACAGGTTAGTACAGTGTTAATCTAAATATACCATAACCTTAGGCTAAAAAAAGTAATGAATTGTTTCTCAGGCACTTTTTTCAAACAATCACGACGGAGGGCGATTTTTATTTTATTGAAGTATTGTTTTCTCCTAATCTTTTCTATTGGCATTATGTAATGACTTATGAAAACAAGTAAATAAGTACAGATGAAAGACAGTTTAAAGTTTTAATAACAACATAAGCATCCTTTTTTATAAAATTATAAAATAAAGATTTATGAATTGCTCATGTTACAAACGGTCATTTATACAAGCTGACTTTAGAAAGGCATTGTTCATAAATAAAATATATATTAAGTGCCTTCAAATTGATATACCATCAGGATTAAAGTACTTGTATTTATAGAATTTAACTTTTCGTAATTCATATTTGTATAACTGTCACAATTAGGAATTAATTTTGCAATAAATCACCAACAATTATTGGAAAGGAAAATCCTAGCATACTGCAGCACAACCCAATGCGTCTGGCATTTTCATTTGTCTCCTTACGACTTATTGACACAGATTTCTTGAAAAAAAAGGAATTCTATTACACAAGCAAAAGCATCTACGAAACAAAAGTTGAAATCAACAAATAGACCATATTTATAAAGGTTCCCAATCGAATATGAGTTTTTTTACATAGTTGAGATTTTCACAGTATTTCACAATTTGTGTATATCCGATTATATTTAATCCGACAGAAGAAAGTTACTGGAAATACCGAAATCTACCTCTAACCGGTTACTCTTCTTCCGCTGTGTAAAATGCGCATTCGTTTAAATTTAAGCCGCTGTCCATGGAATCTAATTCAATACATCGTAAGTTTATGTTTAGTTCTTATAGTGTTTATTCGTCTGAAATTTGTTTCTTACGTACGAAAGGCATTTTATACTTACTGTGTTCAAAAGCGCTTGGTGTGAATGGAATATACAATAATATGCTGGTTTACTGCATAGTAATCGCTTGTTACCGCTTACACAGAAAATAGACGATAGCAAGTTACCAAAATGTTACTAATTCACCGCTTTGAATGCGTTGTTTTGGTATTTTGTTCCGTAAAATGCCCATTAGAAACAATTTCTGCAAAGTTTTATTTTATTATTATATGTCTGGACTGCTGATTTAAAATTAGGGCGCGATCGTAAAAAAATAGTTAATATTTGTTGTTTGGCATGAAATCAAAATTGTGACGGACCATACTTAAACGTTGCGGCGCTGCCTGAAGAACAATTCATTAATTTTGTTTAGCCTTAATGGTGAGGTGTTACGTTGATGGTAATTTAATAAGTTTGCTGCGAGAAAATCCTTTGATAAAACATAGTAATGCAAAGTTATAACAAGCTAGCGAATCTACCGATAGTACAATATTCTTTTTAGTTTCTCTGTCAAAGTATTTTCTTGATGTGTATCTACAGTTTCAGAATTTGTGTATTCTCTTCAAGTTGTTTAGTATTCTTAACACTTACCCTTGGAAAGGTAATACTTTACAAAGCTAATTTTAACTAATAGAAATCCCAAGTAATGGAGTTACAATGTCCTTCGTATGTCACAATTGATCTAAACACATATACACATTTCAGTTGAATGTCGAGCAATTGTCTTTTCCTATTAAGTTGCAGATCAAGAAAGACATATCTAAAACCTATGCATCGTCATTTTGTCACCAAATTATATAAATACAGCAGTTTTCTATTTAAAATACTTTTCAGTTTGGCATTCATTGATTAGCAACTGTTTGCACTGCTTATTAGCTTGGTTAACAAGGACACGCAGATGGCAATACAAATGTATTCAAAGTATGTTGCCATTCTGAATAGTGTTGTACGTTATTTGCCATTAGCCTTTATTAATGTTCGTCTTTACTTATATTTCAGGGACAGACACTGTGTACGGATTAGCAGTAAGTTATATTATATATATAATATCAAACGTTACTGTTTTTCAAATTACATAAAACAAATGATTTTATTTTCTTATAATATCCTATTATTAATACTTTTCATATTGCTAATATTATTACTAATGCTGCTGCTGCTGCTAATACTATTTCAGCAGTAAGTTATATTTTATATATTATATCAAAAGTAACTCTATTTTAAATTCAATAAACCAAATGATTGTATTTTCTGATAAAATACTATTATTTATACTTTTCATATTGCTTGTTTTCTGCTACTGCTGCTGCTGCTATTTTTACTTCTACTTCTACTACTACTAGTACTGCTACTTATACTACTACTACTACTACTACTACTACTACTACTACTACTACTACTACTACTACTACTACTACTACTACTACTACTACTACTACTACTCTACTACTACTACTACTACTACTACTGCTACTGCTACTACTACTGCTACTACTACTACTACTAATATTACAACAACAACAACAACTACTACTACTACTACTACTACTACTACTACTACTACTACTACTACTACTACTACTACTACTACTACTACTACTACTACTACTACTGCTGCTGCTACTACTACTACTACTACTACTACTACTACTACTACTACTACTACTACTACTACTACTACTACTACTACTACTACTATACCTGTATGAATACCTATATTGTTATTGTATGATTATTAGGATCGTCCCCATTTTGTTCGCCCTAGTCTACAACCCGAAACTGTGCTGGAATGTCAACAAGGAACAGAATGTCACGCTACCTATACAGTAACTCCTGGCGATGGTCATAGTCAAGAATGGTAAATACCAATCAATTGCATAATTGATGCCATGAATTTATATTGTATATCAGCGAGAAGCAAACCAACGGACAAGTGTCTATGTCACATGGGCGTACTAACTCAAAATACAAATATATTCAGTAGTGAGCCATTGAATATGGTGCGATATTCATCGGTAGCATGTAATATTGACCGAGGCGGTTACCGGTTGCATGTTATATTGACCGATGCGGTCGCTGAGTTCGATGCATGTGGCAGGAGTATGACAAAAGACAAACATAAATGTTTTGCAACTAATTTAACAATTCATCATGTATAAATAACCTGAACGAATGCACTTTGCCGTGAACTGTGTGTTTCAATGTAAATATTACCATAATTTTACAGCGTTCTGTAGACGTATGCGATATATGTGAACTCGTACACAGCTGACATACTCACATGGGACTCGCCTATAGGCTCGTTCAATATGGTATGTAAGCTGTGTACGCGTTAAAATATATCACCGTATTGTACAGAACGCTGTTAAATAACCTAATACTTTATGTATACATTCTTCAATAGTTTGGACATCAAGGTTCAGATACCAAAATCAGAAAAAAGTCATGTGTTTACCACGTGTCACCCGTGTGTGGGCGGAACTGTGTCAAAGCCTGAGTGTAACATCGATATCGCTATTCGGCCTAGAAACGAATCACGCGTGTGCTTGTCGCTAGGATTAGACAGGTATGCTCATGTAACTTTGTTTATGAAAAACATTGCTCAACATTTGGATCGTATTGGATTCAAATACAATAAAATAAAAGACAAACACAAATATCGTACAAGCTTAAATAAACTGTACCAATCGTAATATTGAACCTCGAATTGTAGATCTGCACTATCAGGGGAACAACGATGCTTCAGTATTTCTACTATCCCTGTATCTAATGGTAAGATTTTGATTTCTTATAAAAGTATTAATTATTCCTTTCACGATAACTGTTGGAAGGTCCCGGTAAGAATACTCGTAAATATAGTTTATTCCATACTATACAATCATTATATATACATTCAATTATCTGGTCTTGATTCATTCATCAAAATATTCATACATATAGTAATTAACTTTACAAAATCTAAGCTAGATAATGTACTCGTATATTATGTATGTCAAAAGTCAAAAAAGGCTGCCAGAAACTCGAATGCCAGAACAGTGGTTTCTGCGACGGACATGATCCCGATCGACCAGTGTGCTACTGCAGACCAGGATTTTCTGGAAGTAAATGTCAAATAGGTACGTTGATAATTAATTAAAACGATGAATCGATCTTAGGCTTATAATAATTAAAATAAACACGTTTATTTTATGCTAAGTATCCTTATATCACTCACTGTGCTGGACTATTTTTTTTTTATGTAAAAAAATACTCCATAGCATAAAATAAATAGAAAAAGTGTTTGTTTTCGGTGTGATAAACGTTATATCATCACTGGACAAATAACGCAAGCGCTCGTGAAAATACCAATTATCTCCCTTTCCAGTGATGATATAATGCGTTATCATACCGAAAACAAACAGATAACCTCTATGTATTAACTTAACGAAACGAAATGCAATTATAACAGTATTATGTGATCAATCTGTGTTTGTTTTCAGATTTAAACAAACAGACAGGTGCCTGTCAAAATGTAAGTAGAAACAGGTCAGATAGTGTATATGAATGTTGTAGATACATGTAGTTAAACATGTTTTGTAAATACGAATTTCACTGATCAATATGAACTTTTTACAGACGTTTGTGCACGGACCTGTAACTACGGAATTTGAGTGCTCATCCGACAACTGCACCTATCCATTTACAGTTTGCCGTGATAACTCGTAAGTATTCTACAGAGTTTAAGATATAACGCCAGTTCAGCCATATACAGAAACAAAAAGAACAGTAAACACTGAAATAATACTTAATACCAGACATGAAATAGAGCTATAATTACATATGCATTCTCTACAATAAACGTGCTTTTTCGTCCGTCGTGGTATAAATTCGTTAACAAGAAGCCAAATAGATATTTGTGAAGTGTAATACTTTCAAGTGTGGCATCATGGAGAAGTATTGTTTATTAAACGTGGAATGACAACATAGTTTATGACGTTTACTAATACTTCAACAGTGCGACATGCTAGGCTGCATCGCATTTTTCCATACCCGGTCGAAGTATAGAAAGTGTTTTATATTTATGGTAGGTTACCTGATGGCAGTTAATACCCGTGTCTTTTTGTTGGCGTGTTTATATTTAAGTATGAAAGAGGTTATGATCTATGCTTTGGTCATTGATATCCATGTTTTTGTACACGCTGAATATTTTTATATCGATACTATTGAACAGGTTAGCAATAAAAGCTGGATTTTTGTCCCCACAACTTCATATTCATATGGTGAGCGGTTCCACGTTGACTACATGCCAGTGTTCGACAGCAGTTGCAGAAATAACATCAACGTCTGTAGGAACATATGGGTTCTGCCTACAATTGAGAGACACAATTGGGTAAATATTGATATTCGAGACATCTGATTAAAATGTTCATGTATATATTTACTTTTAGCTGGTTTTTTCGCTGAAAAAACGTCGAGCTATTGTCGTCGCTCCGCCGTCTGCGTCAGCCTCTGCGTCTGCGTTAGTTAAGTTTTTGGTTAAGTATTTTGTCAGAGTCCATTTCTCAGAAACTATCGAAGGTATCCATTTGAAACTTTCAATACTTGTTCACTATTAAATGGGTAATCCATTACTACAAGGCAGGTAACCCTGTGATTTGTATTTCCAGAGTTATCTGCCCTTGTTTGGACTTCCAACGTATTTTGACAATTTTGGTAAATATAAAATTTCTCAATAACCACCAAAGACATTAAATTTTAATTCAAGGAACTTGTTTTTCGTGCTGATCCCATTCTGCAGACAAGAGGAGGTAACTCTTTCAAGAACTTTGATGGAGTAATTATCATTTTTAGAAATGTTATCTTTAGGTCCAATTTCTCAATAAGATGTATTATAGGGTATTTTTTCATACTCAAAGTACTTTATTACTGTTATGAACACATTCTGTAGACAAGATTAGGTAACTATATCTAGGAATTTATTGTCATATTTACACTTCGCCTTTTTGCTGTAGGCCCAATGTTTCAATATCTAGAAGTGACTTGACATTCAACATAGTTCATCATAGTGATGAACCTATGCTATAAACAAAAGCTCGAAGTACTATCAAATACGAGAAAGTCGAGCGTCTAACACACGTAGGCGTTTCTCTTGTTAGTAATTTTGTCTTTTCTTACCGCTTTGTCATTTCGAAACACAAAAATACGAATTCTAATTCATTCACGTATTAAAAAGCACAAGTAAACGTTTATTATAAGACATGACAGTGCCGCAATATAGAATATGTTTTAACTTAAAACGTCTCACTAGTCGTTGTAGTAATGTGATGCTTTTTTGGTTTATATACGTATGTAATAACATATCGAAACTAAATACAATATCTTCCACTTGATTAATAATGTTAATTAATATAATTAAAGAACAGTGAATATTGTGCTTATATATTACATAATGCCCTTTTCACAATGGGTTTTGAGAATAGCCCCGCAAACAAAGTTTGAAAGCGGGTATACGGGAGTCACCATGTCATTTGATTGGTTGGTCAGTTGGTTGGTTGGTCGGTTGGTCCGTTAGCATTTTGTAAAGCGAACTGCTTCTATATCGTGTGGCTGATTTCATAAAACTTGATACATTTAATCTACTTGATAAGGACTAGTGCGTGACATAAAATGGCTGACTGGCGGCCATCTTGGATAAAAGTTTGTCCTTCGAACGACTTCATCAATTTTTGTTCCATTTACATGAAACTTCTCACGCTTCATATTCAAAAGGAGTAGTAATGCGTGACATAATTTTCGCGTTGATTAGATTCATGATAGCCGACTGGCACCATCGTGGATTTATTAAAGTATGTGAAAAGATTTCCATGAAACTTCATACTGTTGATGAACATAATGCGTAGTAGTGTTTGACATAATATTTTCTTCAGCAAAATTTAAAATGGCCGATTGTTGGCCATATTGGATTTTATTCGCCCTTTTTGTATTTTATAGTGCACTGTAATTTTACTGTAATTGTATAACTTTTTGCAACACAATTTATTTATTTTTCATATTATAAGTATGCTTTTACATTACTATTATCTGCAAATTGGTCATGGAAGCGTTCTGGTGTATTCGTCACTCTTGTGATAGCTCTAGTTTTTTTTAATTATCTGCAACTATGATAGAACAATAAATACTGTTTTAACTGTTTACTGGAATAAAACCTGGATGTATTTTAGGTTTGTGCACAGCGAAATTTGCCAAGAAGTCAAGTTTTCAGGTTTGTCAATAGTTAAACAAATGCTAGTACCAATATGAAGTCATATTTTAACGTTATTTTAAAGTTTGGCAATTAAATTATTATTTACAGGTATTTCTGTTTTAACATTATTATGCTAACTATTGATTAGTAGATAGGCATTGAAAACGAATAATTACGCACACTATGTTATATTATCTGCATTGTTCACATAATCTTTATTGTGTTCTTTTCAAGGGAAAGACGTACATATTGCAGTTGATAAGGTAAATATGTTTAAAATATTGATATAGTGAACTAAATGATGTGTATGGTGCAGTCAAACGAATGTTTTATCTGATTAGCCTTAAGTTTATGCTTTGAGCTGGTTGGTACATACTACCCTCTATAGGCTCAATTCATCCATTTTATGTATCATATTTGGCCATATTTTGCCATAATCCTATAATACTATATCAGCGCCTAAACGTTTCCACAAATGTCTATCTAATGCAAATTAATCCATATACATATTCATCTATTTATTGTACTTGGATATCACTTGATTAATGGTTAACTTATTTTACATCAAATAGCACATGTTAACGAATGTAATCTTTTTGTGGTATTTGATGAATGAAAATTACTATAGTCGTGTCGTGAGTCTGATTATTTTGAGGACTATAATTTGGTGCGAGTTTATTTTGTTAGAATGGGAATGAAAACAAAACTGGTCCTAACATTTACATCAGTCAACTCCTTACATGTGTATGCCCTTGCCAGACACATCTGGTTAATCTGATGGTAGTTTTGAGATATTTAAATGTTTACTTATTTATTTTGTCTGTGTGTGATACGCAAGATTAATTATGAATTTAGATCTTATTCAAGGGACTTGTTTACAGGTTGTTTTATTCTTTGAAATATGCCGATGTACGTCTTTACTTGACAGAGAAGAAAATTTTGCTTTCACCTGAGTTCGAACATTGAACGCTTGATAATGTTATCAATTTCAACGGATGATCACTCATTACCGAAACGGTATTTACAGTATGTTTCTATGTCAGTAGCGTTATTTCGCTTCCATTATAAGCATTATTCTTTTATTTTTGGAATCTGACAAAACGTTTGAAAATTGTCAATTCTTCAATCTGTGAACAAGTCCCTTTAATACCTTACAACTGAATGAAGTGCAAATGAAGTGCCAAGTGTATACGATAATGGTTTCTATGTTCTGTGTGATTCGTTTATTGTTAACTGTCTGTAACATACATAGAGTACAGAGAAAATCCAGTCATTTAAGTTTATAAGTAAACTTATTAGTTGACAATTGAAGAAAAATCTTCAAGCAAACATATGCTTAAAACTTAATTACGATGCCTTTCGTATTTGACCAGCTTTACGCTTTCAAGTTTTGCAAATGGTTCGTCTTTGATAACGTGCACGGACAATTTTCACGTCGTATTTGTTCATTTTTCAGACTAAACCATATTTCCTTGAGCCTACTTTGCTGAATGGTTCGTTGGTTTTGTGTGATATTTCATTCGGTTGTCACCTGACCGTATTTTACACAGACGGTGCGCAGTTTGGACATTCTCAAGGATGGTGAGTTATAAACGGACCATGGGAGCTTTGATTAATTAAATCACACGTTTTACTCTTTGATATTGTTTTCTTGTGTTTGTTCATATGTTTCTGCTTTCATAAGTTGATGTATACTTGGCAATGTTCTCTTTTTATACAGCCCAAGCCTAAAGCAATCGAGTCTGAAGTTTTTGGACGGACTTCCTAATTTCTCTGCTGTGCATTCATCTGGAGAGTGTTTTAATGATCTATCGTATCAGCCGCCGGCAAACGTATCTGGTGGTGAAATAGGTTCATTTTGTGTGAAGCTTTACATTCCTGGGTAATATATACATTATTGTTTACATATTGTTATGTTTAGTATCAAATAATTCGGTGCGACTAGCATTCGTCTGTCCACCTATTCATATCGTTACATATAGCTGCGTGATTTGAAAAGAATAAGTTTGATTTAATTATCCTATGGTGTGATTTTTGGTACACGACTAATCTGTTTAATTGCAATTACAAACCACGTGTTAGCATCATGCATCGTTTTGGAAAATATGGAAACGATTAATAATTGCAATTTTACCCAAGCCATTTTATGTTTGAACATTTGGGTGCAAATGGGATATATGTATGTATGTATGTATAATTAGAGATGATTAAGGCTGTATATTTTTAATTTATGTCGATTATTCCGGTAAGTTTAACAAACTTTTTAATTAATATGCTACTAAATAATGTTTTTAAGTAAAATATGGAAATACAATACGCATGCATGGTCGTTGTTTATTGCACATTGAAGTTGAAATATATTTTAAAACATTACTGTACAGGCTGTTTTGTTTGTCATTGTATCGTTTATTGTGAATATTGAATTTCAGAAAACAAGGTGAAGAAAGATGTTTCAGAATAAAACTTGTCAACAACATAACTGACGAAGGTATGTCGCACAGTATAGACATACATAGGCTTAAGTTTCGAGCATGATTTACTTATTCCCGTTACAAGTATCTCAAATGTAAATGTTAAAATGGATATATTTTTAATTTATATACTATCGAGATTGCTCTGTCGTTATCATTTATTTGCCATCACCTTTTCTTTTATTAAACTATCCATGGCAAGGGACTTTATGTTTGGGAGATGCTGTTTGTATCGCAGACCTACAAAGGAACGCTGGAAAGTGCGTTTGTCCTAGAGGCCAGAACTGTTCAAACAGTAAATGTTATGCAATAATACAATGCAAAGGCATACTTACATGTCACTGAGATAGATTTATGAAAAATGGACAACGTTTTAAAAGTTTGTATTTTATGGTGGATAAGCATAATATATTATACTATTAATAGGATTTCTCATTTATAAAAACACGAGTGGTTATAAAGCAGAAATTTGTAGAATAACAAAGAATGTGTACTACCCATTTTGTTGAACGTATATTACATAAATTGTCTATGGTCATATATTAAATATAATATCTCATAATATCTTAATATTTACCAAAGGTTTATATCCAATACTCACTAACAAACCAGTCATTTAAACACACAGGGAACCAAATACTACGAGAATATATTGATGTTTATAATTTACTTTATGCCGAGTATGTCAATATGTGTTTCGTGCAATAGTGACGTTGTATGGGAAATATTATTTTAAACGGTATCTGAATCTACGCGACGTTTTGACACTAAGACCAAAACAATTCAGTTTTGGTATGTTTACTGTGCGTACGTGTTTGTTGTAGTGTCTGTGTATATTATATTGTTATGTTCATGACACACGTAAGTAGGGAAAAATACGTAATAAATCTTTCTTTTCTGTCAAACTCCTGAAATTTAATGATTTGTGTGTATCGTTTTATGTCTGGGATCTAGACATAAATCAATTGTTTTATTCTCTAATAATTGTTTTCAATAAGGTTTATACAATATGTTTGAAGGGTTTCATACATAATGTATAGACTAAAAATAAGTGCAGTAAAACTGAAATGATTGCGAACATGTTAAATACATCTTATCTTTAATAATAGAAACAACTTGCGACATCGACAATGACACATTCTGCATGTGGCACAATGTACATCCCGGCGATGACTTTGACTGGACCCTGCATCACGGAGGGTCGCCCTCGGACAACACCGGTCCTACAAGTGATCATACCCTGGGCACTCCTGAAGGTTGTTTTTCTTTTTTCTTTTCCAGGATGTAGACACATTTAATGTTGACAATTGTTACTGTTGTTCTGGATATGATGACATTATATATATATATGACACATTCTGCATGTGGCACAATGTACATTCCGGCGATGACTTTGACTGGACCCTGCATCACAGAGGGAACGCCCTCGGACAACACTAGTCCTACAAGTGACCATACCCTGGGCACTCCTGAAGGTTGTTTTTCTTTTCCAGGATGTAGACACATTTAATGTTGACAATTGTTACTGTTGTTCTGGATATGATGATACAGTTTTATACTGCGATACTTTACATTTTATTTCAGGCAAATATTACTATATAGAATCCAGTGCACCGAGACAGGCAAATGACACTGCCTGGTTATTAAGCCCATATATTTCATCTTCAAGAGGAGATATTCAGTGTCTGAAATTCTGGTATAGCATGGTTGGCTCAAGTGTCGGCGAACTGAATGTATATTTGTCAGAAAACTCATCCGTTCCTGGATCTGTCATTTGGTCAAGATCCAGAAATCAAGGCTCACAGTGGATATTTGCGCAAGTAACAGTGAATGCGAATGGTCGATTTAGGGTAAGCATGTATTCTCTGTTCCTGCTGAAAACATGTTCTTTTGCATGCATTTCCATTAATGTGTGTTTGAGTCGCCTGCAAAAGCGACATATTTATGGGTGACTTAGACGGCGTCGGCGGCGGTGGCGTCGGCGGCGGTGTCCTCTTTAGGTTGTGGAGACAATAACTTGAGAAGTTTTGTGCAATCTTTATAAAACTTCGGGGAAGTGTTAGAAGGCATAAAAGGAAGGTTTTCGTCATAATTGCTCATAGCTTATTTGAGTAATGCCTCGTCGGACGACACGTCCGACTCGCATTGTTCGAGTTACTTTTAGTGTTGACACTGAGTACAAAACTAACATCACGGTTGTTAAATCGTGTTTTGCAGATCATATTTGAAGGTAAAGTTGGAGATGGTTATGAAGGTGATATAGCTATTGATGATATCTCCTTAAAACAAGGAAACTGCTTCGACGTAACGATAGTGACAACAAAGGCTACTACAACTATCACTGAAACAACAACAACAGTTCCGATTACCTCACCATCAGTGCATACGGGGCAAGGTACATTACGTATGCATGCAAGAGAGAAATGTTGTAGAATACCTCAGCAGAACGAAATGACAAATATCCGTTTAATATGAAACGGTTGGGGTTTGTTAAATATATTGATTGTTTTCTGACATTTAGTGTCATTATGTTAAACAATAATGATTTGCAAATTATTCTACCTTGTCCCATTATTACTACAGTAAAACTGTTTACTTACAACAGGTTGTATTGGTAACCCATGCGTTCGAGGTGTTTGTTATGTTCATCTAGATGAATATTGTTGTCTTTGTCCTTCCGGATACGAAGGGATAAACTGTGAAAAAGGTAAGTTTAACGTGAACAATTCTCACATTGCGATCAAAACTGATTTACGAAACAAAACTGTCAATGATTTCGGCGATTAACTGAGTTTTCGTCGTCGACTATATTCTTGTTCGTCCCAACAAGTCGCTGTTATGACTTCCATATGCTTTAAACTAAATTTTGGAATAACAAACTTCTCGTTAATTGTTTGATTCCATATGTTATTGGTCAGTTTTGAAGTGGCCTAACAAAAACTGTAGTTATGTAAACACTATTTAAAAGACAAAGACGAATGCAGATCTAGCCCATGCAATAATGGCGCCGCCTGCATTGATGATGTGAACAGCTTGGTGTGCCATTGTCTAAACGGATTTACCGGTCATTTATGTGATACAGGTAAAATATTATCAATACATTCACTTCACGTGCATACAGTAATACATTTATAACTTCTTTCCTATAATTCCCGCAAATAAAACGACACATGAACGTACAGAATTTCTGCTATTACCTCGAAAAATAAAAAAGGTGTACTGTTTAATTTGTATTCAGATGTATACTCCATGTACCACTTTTCGGACACTCATTCTTACCGTGCAACACTGTATATGTTGTTTTATCTTAAATATGCTTCAACGAATGTTTGTTTAGATACTTGTTTATATATGCTTTGGAAGTTTTCAGATTTGGATCCTTGTCACTCCAGCCTGTGTGTGAGAGGAAAATGTTTCTCTCACCTGGCACTGTACCTGTGTATTTGTCCTTCGAGCTATTCTGGGCAGTTCTGTGAAAAACGTAGGTTTGAACAGATGTTATGTAGACTTCATATGTAATGCTATTTGAATATTTATGCAGGTTATTATAAATGCAAACGACATATACATTATATATTTTGTAACAATGTAACGATTTTAATTATATTAATATTATATTTATGTTTTTATTTTATATTTTATTTTACATGTTCACTATAAATTATCAATCAGTATGAATACTGGCGACTGTTCAAATACAATGTTTCAGATATAGACCATTGTGCGAGTCAACCATGTGAAAATAATGGTCGTTGCACAAATGAAAATGGTACTTACACGTGCGAATGCCCATTGGATTTCCTGGACATGATTGTTCCAAAGGTATGGTTGTCATCTTCTCATAAGCACAACAAAAGTTCAGTTATGCATGCGAGGCACGATGACGATATGGTAACTCGCGTCAAGTCCAATGTCGTGCATATGCATTTAAAATTAAAGGCCCTGTCACACTGTGGCGAATTTCAGCTACGAGTGCAACTCGCCTGTTTTGGTGTAAATCTTGTACACATGTCGTTCTATGTCGCAACGATGTGTTCTTTTGTCGCCATAACTCGCCAAGTAGGGGCGATAATTTTATACCGTTTGAAATTCTCGCCGATTCTAGGAGACTTTGTTCTCGTACTCGTGACAAAGACATGTTGAATGAATCTCGCGCACTCTCGAACACATTCCGTAGACATGTCTTCCCTTGTCGTAGCGTTTCCCGTATATTATCGTTCTACGACATAACACAAGTTTGCTGCGAGTTTAGGAGAATTTCTTACACGGTTTCTCGTGCACATGTCGTCACAAGTCGAACAGACTAGTCCACCCTCATACATTCTCGAAGGATAGTCTTCGATTGTCGATATCGTACGCATATCGTACTAATATGATGAAGAGAACTGGAACAAATGTCGTCTTGAAACTATTCCGCGTCCACCTCGTCCACTTTACGGCGAGTTATAACTCGCCAGAAGTCGTACAAAACGCGGAGCTCAAATTCGCCAATGTGTGACAGGGCAATACTGGATCATGGTCATAAGCATACGCACATTGTGTTATGTTTGAGTTTTTGGGTACGTTTAATAAATTGTAACATAACACTTAAAATGTACGCGCTATAAGGGTTTGCATTCGTTTGATGAGAACTGAATAATGTTTAGATTCGTTAACATAAAATAATTATGTCTTTTTTACTTTTATGCATCTCATCAGAACATGGAACCAAATGTTTCGAGTGCACAGGAAATACATTGGATTCTCCGTGTACTATGGTAGCTGCGTGCAACTCAGATGAGGTAACTGAGACCAAAATACAATGCAATGACTATAACATTTCAAAGAATACAAAGTAAATATACCACCGCTGGAAAACAGATATACATTCTCCCACATGATCGTGTCTAAATATGAGAAGCAATTATAAGCTAATACTTGTGAACATACACGCCAAATGCTATTGTATTATGTCTTCGATATCATGTTTATTTTCAGTCTTGCTATGTCGATACATTCATTGGTATTGGCGGAAAACCGCAATACCACGCCGGATGCAGGACAAGCTCGGTTTGTACGCCTTGTGATGAACGTTGTAACGTCAACGATCGATATGAATACATTATAGTTTACACTGCATTATAGTGATACGTATCATTGTTATAATTGAGTATACATGTAATAACACGATACTTACACGCAAATAACATGTATAAGTGTAAATGTTTTGCATTTTATTTAATATTACGTAAGCGTCAGCAAAATGCCATTTCAGTTTGTCAGATGAAACTATTACTTTCCATAATTTTACTTTAGTACCATTTTCGACTTGGAATTTGTCTCTCTTACCATCAAATGATATCAAAGCATATGTGTGTCTTCGCACAGTTGGAAACTTTTTTATAGAACAATATAAACATTATTAAAACGACACAACAAGGGCTTGTCTTGAAACTACCCATAGCGAACGCATATAATGACAGAATAAACAAAATGCATACATGTTTTAAATATCGCAAACTTAACAGAAGATGTGCCAGTTGTGGTCATTCATGACATTGTATTTTAAGGAATATTACTCTGAATTTGGCATGCACACTCTATGTCTTAGACATTACACTGACGTCACCATTTTGCCATATAAGTTAGGAGTACTGAGACAATACACATGAATATTTATGTTAGTATGTTATTTTATGTACGTGTTTTGCTCGACTATTCACCGAATAGTTTCAGCTATACTACTCACCCGTTCGTCGGCGTCGTCGTCGCAGTCGCCGTAATGCTCTGGTTAAAGTTTGCGCGCAACAAGTCCATATCTCTGTAACTACTACAGATATTTAATTGAAACTACACACATGTCGTCGGGGTCATTATATAAGGTCACTGACCAAGGCCCATAACTCTGACCTGCATTTTAGCAGAATTTCGTACTTTGAAATTCAGGTTAAAGTTTGCGTGCAACAACGTTATACCTTTATAACTACTACAGATCTTCAATTTACACTTCTTCTTCAGGGTCATTATATAATGTCACTGACAAAGGCCTATAACTCTGACCTGCAATTTAGCAGAATTAGGACCTTTTTGTACTTAGAAAGTCAGGTTAAAGTTTGCGTGCAACAACTCCATTATCTCTATAACAACTACAGTTATTCAATTAAAGCTTCACACAATGTCTTCAGGGACATTGAATGAGGTCAGTGACCAAGGCCTATTACTCGGTCCAGAATTTAGGAGAATTGTTTCCCTTTTTGTACTTTGAAAATTCAGGTTAAGGTTTGCGTGCAAAAAGTACATATCTCTGTAACTTCTATGTTCAAATGAAACTTCACACGTGTCTTCGTTGTAAGATCACTGGCCAGTGCATATAACTGTGACCAGTATTTCAGCAGAATTATTCCCCTTTTTGTAGTAATAAAGGCACATAACTCTGACAAAGCGGTTGAATAGTCGAGCGCGCTGTCCTGAGACAGCTCTTGTCTTCTTTGGTATTGCTTTCGTTGCGACAATTTTATCATTAGTATTATTTCCTTTTTGCACTCACTGTTGCGACAATGATTACTGTAACGACAACGGGTGTGGATTAAGTGGTACTTGAATAAATCTGTTGGCAGTTGATGCAGTTTCCTTTCGCCGTTTTAACATAAACGGACTGCAATAAATATTATAAAGGCTGTATTATTCACCACAACACATACTTTGCTTCATTATATACTCAGCAAAAAGGCAACCTTATACTTTATAATTATTCATATTTGAGTAAGTCCGATTACATTTCAACCATTGCGCAAGAAATGTTTTATCGATGAGACAAATGAAATAATCGTGTTATAAACAACATATGCTTTAATGGTCAACCGTTGTTTATCCTGTTTAATGAAGCTCTACTGGGAATCGATAAACTATACAATTTCACGTTTCTTTTTTGGTTGAGTTTATTTATACTAACAACCATGCATTTGCAAAATAAATGATAGTGTGTATATATATTTATGATATCCCCGCCCATTCGAAGAAGCGAGCCTTTATTGATTTGCACATGTCGGTCCGTCGGTCTGCCGGTAGACCAAACCTTGTCCGAACGATAACTACAGAACCTTTAGGTATAGGATCGTCAAACCAGGTAGGCAGGTCTATCATAAATAGTAGAGGATCCCTATTGATAAGTGAGTCCTTAGTTAAAAGGTCATGGTCAACCTGGCCGAAGGGTAAAAACACCCAATAATTGTTAAACTTCGACTGGGCAATAACTATAGAAAAGTTAGACTTTTATTCGTCAACTTTGGTAGGTAGGTAGGCCGTGACAGGTAGAAGCTCACTATTAAATTGTTTAGAATCCCTATGAATAATTGAGGCATTGGGCCAGTAGTTGTAAAGCCTTGTCTAGGAAATAACTAAGACCATTTAGTCCCGTTTAGTAAAATTTGGTAGGTAAGTTAGTTATGACTACAAGTAGGTTCCTTTAGATTATATGGACATAGGGTCAAAGGTCAAGGTCAAACGTACAACAAAAACGTCTTTCCTTTTACATGGGCGATGCCATCCTTGCAATTTTATAAAAATATTTTACAAATAGCTCTTGTTTAACTGCTTTTATTTCTAGGTTATCATCCTCGAGGTCAGCGTGGGCCGATATGTTTTGACTGCGATGATATGGCTGACATAGCCTTTTGCAAGCAAGTGACACTAAGTGCAGCAGACGAGGTGAACCCAAAAACGCATTTTACCAAAATTAACAATAAATGTATAAGTCCACCGTTGCATATCTTAAATATATAACAAGTTCTAAACGTATCGATATACAGTGAAACCTGTCTAAACCGAACGGCGTCTGGACCGGGCCGATCGTTCGGTTTTCAGAGGTGTTCGGTTTATCCAGGTTTTTTATAAAATGTAACTTTTCTTAAAACTGTACATTATATTTTATATCTTTATTTGAGTTTGTAATAAGACAACACGATGTTAATGTCTACACTTATATTTATTGTTTATTATTTTCATTATTTGCATGCCAAAATAAAACAACACACTAATCAAGCACGTGCATGTATTCTAGAACAACTTATTTGCATAAAACGACGCTCAAAGTACATGTATCAATCAAACGATTTCATCTATTCAACATTAGAGATGTGCTAGTCATGTATTAACAGTTTGTAAAAACGTACGAGACTATTTTTTGCCAACTGGCATTTTTTAATATAAATTAATTACACTGATGTGAAGCATTTATAATATTACACTGTACGTAAATTTCAAAATAAGCACGACCGACTTTTTCACACAAGTTGACTATTGTCGTATGCACCGATCGCTAATTGCACCACTGCCCCGTTATCACCATGGCGATTATACCCTTTATTCGTAATCGTGTCACTAATTATCGGGTTCACGCCTCTGCGGTATCGCGATGTGACACCTGACAGAATACACCGTTCGGTTTATTCAGGTTTTTTAAGGTTGAATGAGATCAAATTTGCGATAAAATCGTTCGGTATTCGGTTTTGACAGGGTTCGGTTTATTAAGGGTTTTTGATATATAAAATAAGAAGGAAAAAAATCGGGACCGACTTAGCCGTTCGGTTTTGACAGGGGTTCGGTTTTCTCAGGGTTCGGTTTGGACAGGTTTTTCACTGTATAATGTTTGAGTTTCCAGAACAATGATATTCATGTAACAGTTCCATTGATATGTCTGTACAACATTGCGTAAATCTGAGTTCACCATTTAATAATACGCATACTGGTCATTACAACTTGATAGATTTACTAAACTACTTCCTTACCGTGTTAATGCAATGTTTTACCATATAATACCTAGTAATAGCTCCTCGCCTCTTAAAGAACTTATTGTGTTTTAGATGTGCACAGAATATGGGAGCCATTCAATGAATTACGACAGTAAATGCCTTTCAAAGCAAAACCAGGTTGGTTAGAGCAAACAGTTGCGTGTGTCTGCTTTAATGATTGAATTTATCTTTGAAAGTATGTTCAGTATATAAAAATAATATTTTATGGTGCATGGATTTGTGGAATTCTTTAACTATCTACGTGTACTTTCGTTTTCAGTGTGACGTGCAAGGTGGTGACGCGTTTTGCCTGTACTGCTGCTCCCACGACTTTTGTAACCGAAATTGCTCTTCTCCGTTATGTACATATATGGACATGAAAAATAACGGCGTTTAAACACAGCCACACGCTGTCGACGAATGGTTGATTGCAATTCCTTATTTGAAACAAAAAGATTGTGTATACTTATATTGTTTTAGTACTATGTATCTAGTTGGCCTTAATTACGTCTTCCAAATTGTGTGTGAGTTAAATATATGCAGTATGGTTTATTGAAATGTCTTATTTAAAAACATAGATTGTGCATGTGACTTTATATTTTTAATGTTTTAGTACTGTATAGTTGGTCTTAATTACTTCTTCGAAATGTATGCGACTCAAATATATGCAGTATGGTTGATTGAAATGTCTTATTTAAAAAAACAAAGAATATGCATGTGAATTTACATTTTAAATGTTTCAGTACTATATAGTTAGTCTTAATTACTTCTTTGATACTGGGTGTGAGTCAGATATATGCAGATTGATATTTTTTATTAAATAAAAAAAACAACAAAGAATGTGCATGTGACTTTATGCTTTGAAGTCTTAGTACTATATAGTTAGTCTTACTTACTACTTTGAACTGGAGTGTGAATGAAATACAAAAATACCAAGTTTATTGTTGTTGTCTTGTTGTTGTTTTTTATTTTACTGTATTTTTTAATTGTTTGGTTGCCAATGCGGCCTTTTAGGTTTAATTTTATACAGGCAATGGTTTTAGCAAACACAATGCTTAGATCCCATACAAGAACACTTGAATTCATACAGGAACATTTGATCATTTTATTTACTCTTGCTTACTGATATAAGACATGTATTTCACAGATATTGTGCGTAATATTGTAAAGTTGATTAATAAAACTACATACGAGAATAGTAGATGCACTCAGATAAAAACCGAATATACTTAAAAATGCACCCATGCCTGACCAGCACTATGCGATAAACAAAAATGGTGCTGTTAAGGCATGTTTATGTTCTTGAAGGTGCAGATTTCAGAAAATGACATGACTATTATATGCATTAATAATGACAGGATCTGCAAAGTCACTATGCTGTTTCGTAGGGAAATCTAATTTTATTTCCGTGCATGTGGTGCAAAACAGAATCACATTATGGAGGATATTGTACTACGATATTCGATTACGGGTTTGAGAATTGATACATACCCATAGGCATAAATAAAATAAATTCTGAATTTATCAAGAGTGCATGTTTATTCTAGCTTAATAATAGATTAAGTGCTCTCAATTTCGTTCCAGTTGCTTGTCCGTACAGTAGAATGACCTTGATTGGATGATGATTTGCCTTTGCTAAAGGGGACCAATGTTTGCTATATCGTGCGAATGTATTTATCTTAGATAGCTGACGTAAATGCAGATCAATGACTTAGTCCGTTGTAAGTGTATGTTGGATGTTTTCATTAATTGTTTATCATATGTCATTTTTATTGGAAGAAATTCTGACAATAAACAATTATTTTAAATATACTTTTTAAACATAGACGAACATTATTTTTTTAGAAAGCTCACCTTTGAGTATTTAATACGTGCTGTTAATTATAAATTAAAATAATCCAATAAAGACATGACGACGTGGATGGCAATTTGAAAGCTGTATATGATAAATTAGACAGACAATTAAATACTCTTTTTTTTCTTTTAGATAGACGGTAATACAAGTTATCATCGTTTTCTCAATATCTGCACTTGATTCGGTATTTACCAATGGCTATGGCGTTCTTTACATGTATTTATTAAATTAAAATTTGACGTGTTGCGGATTTTGACATATTTACTATATCTAGCCCTTGTATACTTGTGAGTTTACCTTTGGGTACGTCTTTATTATACCATTTTCCAAACATTAAATGAAAGTCTTAAACAAAATATTATTATACCTTTGACATGTACGCAAGGTCCTATTGCATAATGCATTCATAAGTTCATAAACATTTTGAATGGTTTTGATAGGTGTTAATCTTTGAGGTCTTATACATTATTAACTTTGCATATTACAAACGTATGTATTAACATTTGATTGACATTTAAGACATTCACATCCTGCTTTAGAGCTATTAGTTACAATTTCATGTAAACCATACTGACACTAGATCAATGCGTAGACCATTTTTGTACAAATATTTCTGCAGCAGCTGCAAATTAGCGGTTCAAAGTGGACATTATCTTAAACCTTATTGTCAGGTAACATGTTCTATTAATCGAGTAAAGAACTAAACGACCCTTCATTAAATTGTTTAATCGAAGAATTTCCCAATAATAAGATTTTAAAAAGCAAACAAAATGAGCGGTATGAATAAAATAGCAATACAAATCTATCGATGCATGCTGCGAAAATGAATTAAGATCAGCCATCGTCATTAATCCTGATTTTATTTGATGTCAATAAACTAGCAATGTGTGTTAGAGAGACCAAAGTACCCAATGACACCAGGGAGACGTTTCATCAATATTAACGATTTTTCTACGATCGTAATTTACGTATCGATATTTATATAGTTTTTTACGAGTATACATACATACTGTTTTATCAACGACATCGTAAATGCACTATACGTAAATATACGACTACATACATTATGGTGAATGTTTACCGAAAATATTGTGAGGCAGTCTAATTTTGTGAAATGACGTCATTGTCGCGCGCTGCTTTCGAAATAGAAAAGCTGAGAAAATGGGTAAAAACAAGGACGTGAACTTAAAATTCTTGTCACCCTTGTAATTTTTACTGTATTTCTTGATATGTTGTTATTAAGAACGAAGAACAACATGTACATAGAGCTACTAACATATCGTAGGCACTGTACGTGTCACGGTGTGCCTTGAAATCAATCTACTTAGGTGTATTTTACAGACTTATGTTATTGCATTAAATCGGGAATGAAATTGTGTTTAAAGACTACTATAAACAATTAAAACAATTCACAATAGAATTAATAGGTGACCCAAAATTCGAGCGTCTACAGTAGGCCTACATCTCTGCGAAGTAATTAGTCCAACATGGGATATGTACACGCATAGATCTAGCTTTTCTTATGGTTAAATACTTTAGTTCTTATTTTCCAACTTAATTGTGTTCTTTTGTCGCTTTTCATTGCAAAATTCAACAAAAAATAACACATTACGTAAATATACGGCCGCTCCTACCCAGTAGTAGATTTATGTATGAAATTTATGTAGTCGGACGTGAATCTAAAAGATATATTCGTTTAACAATTTACATACTTAAAGTTTCACGTGTCATTAGTTACCTAGTGAGTCATGCATAGAGAATACTAGGTCAGTGTTGGGTATAGGGAGGCGTTTCATCAACGGTTTACTACCAGTTGTATGCTACGACTTACATAAATTACATCGTTTCACCGAAATCACGTTTCATAAAAAAATCGTAACGTCAGACTACATAAAATTCATACATAAATCTACGACTGGATAGGAGCGATCGCATATTTACGTAATGTGTTGTTTTTTTTGGTGAATATTGCAATGAAAAGCAACCAAAGAACAAAATTAAGTTGGCAAATAAGGACTAAAATATTGGACCATAAGAGTCATTAGATATATGAGTGTGTGGATTTTTGGAATAAATACTTCGATGTAGGCCTACTGTAGACGCTCGCATTTTTTGGGTCACTTATCAATTCTATCGTACATTATTTTTAATGTGTATAGTAGTCTTTAAACACAATTTCATTCCCGATTGAATGAAAACACATTAATCTATAAACATACCGAAGTAGATCGATTTCAAGGCACATCGTGACACGTACGGTACCTACGGTAGGTAAGTAGCTTTATGTACACGTTGTTCTTCAATTTTAATAATAAACATATCACGAAATACAGTAAAAAAATGACAAGGTTGACAAGAATTTTAATGTCACGTCCTTGTTTTTAACCCATTTCCTCAACTTTTTTATTTCGACAGCAGCGCGCGACAATGACGTCTTTTTAAAAAATTAGCTGCGTCACCATATTTTCAGTAAAAATTCACCATAATTTATGTAGTCGTATATTTATGTACAGTGCATTTCCGATGTCGTTGATGAAACGGAATTTATGTATAATCGTACACAACTACATAAATATCGATATGTAAATTACGATCGTAGATAAATCGTTAATATTGATGAAACGCCTCCCAGAGACGTTTATTTAGCGAGCCTTAGAAAACCTTAACCGCGAGCCTTGGCGAGTGGTTTAGGTTTTCGTGCCGGACAAACGAACGTATCTGTATTAAACACTTAGATCTACCTGGAATTCTCTTCATCCCATAATTCTCTGTCTTTATTTTGAAAATAAACGAAAGCAAATCTCTGAATAACACGAAAAGCATCAAATGACGTCACGAAAATAAAGAATATGACGTCATTATAATGCGCATGTTTGCTGTATTCAACAAGGTGGAATACAACAGAGTTTATCCCACGGGGTGTTATTTCGTCACTGCAGGCGTGATGACGGGATAAATGTAATATTATTCGCATCGACACATTGCTAAATGGTATATAGTTCAATAATGCATGCTCTGAATTATGACATTGGTAAAAAAATCAATACATATAGCTAACTCTCTAACTTTATACTTTGTTTTTAGTTTATTTGCTTTAACAAAGTATTGACATGTATACATGCCTATTTATAGAGACATCGAGATATGTGACATTTGAATCTTTTTGTTTTGAGTCTATACGAAACTAATTAACAGCACTCCATGATAAATAATGATCTAATGTTTCAAATTTATTTATTCCATCATTCACATGGATAACGAAAATCCCTTTACTTAGCTTGTTGACGCGTAAATCCAACAATATAATATATGTTTATACGTTGATCCTTGTATAATATTTTGGTACCCCTAGATAGTCCACCTACAGAGTAATGCTAGGTATTTTGGGTGCTTGTATCTGCATTGACTATCCATCAGTTGTCAGTTCGCTGATAACCCTTGCTTGTTTTAACGCTCATTACTAACACCTGATGATATACCAACTAATCCGCATATTGACAGTACTCCGCTACATTTATTGACGCGTTTCTATTACAAAGTCTTCAACACGTGTTAATGAAAAGTTTAGTTTCACAATTTCACAGTTATTTAATACTCGAAGTCGCTTCTCGACCATGTTTATTTCAAGTGACTACAATATAGTGAGATACAAAAAAGTTGAACAAAACCAGCATTTACCACGTACTTAATTACATTGCAGTCTGTACGTTTTTGATTTTACCATTATACGAATGATGGAAATAAAACATTTATTAATTAAAATTAAGTTTCCAGTACACTATTCCATATCATAAGTATTTAACAAAAAATATTATCATACCTTTGACATTTACAAAATGCCTTATTGAATACCCATCAAACATGCACATATTGGTCCCATATGGGCTTTTTCTGGGCAAGTCCATATGAGCTGGCCCATATTGGACCCATATGGGACCTATACGGGCCAGCCCATCTGGGCTTGCCCATAAGGGTCCCAGATGGGTCCCATATTACAGCACTGTTGGAAAAAATACTTTACAATGTATTTATTTATTATAAACTTATATGTTTGTGCTAGTATATGACTGCATTGATCTAAGCTACTGTTAATTTAACTAAAAGTAGTAATTCAACACATAAGCGCATAATTTACAACCCATATGGGCCCCATATGGAACCCATTCGGGCTCAAAATAAACGACAACAGCCCTGAACAGGTGCCCGACATTTATTTGTTTTGTTTCCGTATATAGGTTTTATTTTTATGAATAAAAAATTTAATGTACCATTTATATGTAGTTTTTATCAAGAAAGTGCATCCTAGTTTTTAATCATCGCATTATCGAAAAAAAATATTTCGAGCTTGTGCATACGAAATTTCCGGTAGCGCCAAAAATGTTCAAAACAAACGTAAGTCTTACAATTGAAAACGTAAATAACATTATTTTTGAATTCTGTTCGATGATATCTCACATTATCAATCTGCAATTGAAATGCATGCACATATCCTGTGTAAAGAATAGTTGTACACGCGTTTTTATTGGTATTATCCATTTTTGTTTTGCATTTGCCATGTATTTTCGCGATGGCAGTCGTTTGTTTTCAATTTTGTAACATTATGTTGGAAAATATTGCAGGGTTTACAGAAACTTGGCTGCACTGTAAAATGCCAAGTTTTAAAATTCATTATAATTCTTTATTAATAAAAAAGTTTGTTTATTCAAGGTGAGGCACCTTTGAGTTCCCATGTTTGGTGGGCAGACAGTTGACAAGCAGGTCGTGTTATACAAGCTGGCGAGGCAATTCAATGTGAAGAAATTTGCGGTCCTTTGGCTTTGAATTACTTGTATAGTTAGTCTAGTTTATGTTTTATGGAATACGCGAATTATAGTTTCATTTATATTTATGTCATGTAGATGTCCAAACACAAACATAAATGATACCATGTACTAGTATAATGTGATACAGGCAATACGATAAATATGTTCTTATATGTGACATTTTTGTCACCCCAAAACATTAATGAAACTTTCCAATAATCAACACTTGACAAAGAATATTTTTGCAAGAGACGAAAATGCTATGTTGAGCAATTTAGAGGGGGTATTATAGCGATTCGCCACAATAACGATTCGTCACTTAAAGATTCATAACAGTTCGCCAAACTAGTAACTGCTATTAGTTCAGCTGTTGTTCACCTTTAATTCGGTGTTTCTTGTAACATAGATAATGTGTGCTAATTGTAATTGATGTGGTTTGACGCCTCGTGAACGATTGCAGTTTATCGTAATCAGCTGTTAATGCATTTTTGAGCAATATAATAACTCGGGCCAAGTCTAGTTAAAATACTTGATTTATTTCAATCAGAACAGAACAAATTGTTCATAAACATAAGCATATTACAGCTCGTCATTCTGTTCATTTTTTAAAATTAAACATGCATAAATGCGCATACATGAAAGAAAAATATCGTACGAGAAGTACTGGTATATTAAACTTCTAATATAGTTTCTAAAAAACAATTCATAAAATGAATATAATAATGTTTGAATAAAAGTACGTAATAAACTGTTGAATATGTACGGGTTTCTTATTGTAGTCGGTTTAAAAGCTCTTGCGAGCTTATGTTGTTTTGTTATTTGTTTTGCCGACTATAAATAAATCTTATCTTACCTTTTCTTATCCAGAGATTTTATAACTTATTTTTATTTGGTAGTACACTTAATGAAAATTGAATATAGAACTACCGTACAAAATGTGGATAATGTGTTTGCAATTACATATTTGCACATGTGCAACATTGGAACTTCAAGAGCATGCTATTTGCTGGTTGAATCATCACTGGACATTTTTTAACTGTTTTAGAAAAAACATAAATTCCTTCTGTTTTTTGCATGAACAGATTATTTGGTGAGAATATGACATGAGTATTAACTGTATAATGGACACGACCGCCACTGCTTAGACTTGATATTTTAAAGCTTTATATTTGAAAACATGCAATGTATAGTTGTGGTGCATAATGCAAGGCTGCATGTTGATTCAAATGTGTGCTGAGAATATATGTGTATTATTTTTTATTTCATTCGCAAGTGATTGGGTACCCAGGTTGTGAAAATGGACCCGGGTACTTGTCAAAGCTTATCTGACCCTCGGGTGTCCGGGTACACTATTAACTTAAATTGATAATTATTCCTTGACACAATAAAATTCATTTGACAATAATCGTCGTAGTCGTCGACATTGCCATCATTCTCAATATTGTACATAGTGCATTATAAAGTACACATTAATAAGCTGTATTAGTGATGTTGTATTCATCATATATCTTTACGTGCAACTTAAAAAAAAAAAAAAAAATCCATTACATTATACTGATCACCAATTTCCGCCAAATATCTTTGTTTTCATCACCAAAGTAGTGTGGCGAATCATTATGAACCTGTGGCAGATAGTTCTTAAACTGTTGCAAATCGGTATTAAATTGTGGCGAATTGGTATTAAACTGTGGCGAATCGTCATTAAACTGTGGCGAATCATTATATGGCGAATCGTTACTAATTCTTCACAGGTCATAGAAATAACAAGCCTGGTCAAATATTTTTTGCAAAAACACAAGGGAAGTAATTAAAATTTCAATATATTCTGTCCAAAACTTCTATACCGCGACTTATTATTGATTTAGGAACTGATAGCTCAACTCTTTTGCTGCCACTATGTTACCGATTGTTTATTTGTATGTATGTATCAATTTTGAAGCATACCACAAAGACTTATGGACCGTGATGAGGCAGCAAACAATTCTACCACACATTTTGCATGTACCACTAGCCTGTTCTGCATTATGCTACTCCAAGTTCAACTACATCCACAAAAGCTAATCATATTATGGATGGATCAGCACTCGTACCAAAGAACATAATGGTATGGGTCACTAGATTAACCGAAAGTGCATAGAAACTTACCGAAAGCCACGAAGAATGCACAAAAATCAAACAGTTTATATTAACAAGTTATTAACGTTTTCAAAATAAATTGTAATCAAAATTATACGTAAAATAAATAAAACATTTACATTATTGAATAAATAAACAAATACTTATCACGACATTTCGTGGTGTGTAGCCTTCAACTACTGTCTGTGTAAACGCGGCCCAAAAAGCCTTTCAGATAGGCGTAGAATGTGATGTTTATGCATGCCAAAACACAGAAAATCTTTGATATAAAGAAATAAACGTATTTAACATAATTGAAACAGTATGAAACATATGTATTTGTTTAAACCGATAGCGTGTTCAAGTAGTCCGAAAGATATACTAGAATCTTTGAATCACTTTGATCCAATAATAATAACTTCTGTTTCCATTAAAGTATATGTATTTTAACATGTTTATGTTTCAGTTCACGATCAACGTTTTAAATGAATAAATTATGATTTGGTTTTCCTTAATAGCGCGAGACCTAAGAATCTTCACCATGATGGAGGTCACGCAAGATGGCTTCAAGGCTTAACACTCGACTCCTGGGGCTGCAACGACAAGGCTATAGAACATTCAACAACCAAATAACGGACAAAAGCAAGGGATTGTGGTGGCGGGTGGAAACATAGAAGGTCTATAAAGTCCATCGTTATATAAAACTATGTTATCGGTAGTGATTACAATTGAACTCGAGCATACTAGTCTTGAGCATTGAGAGTGTTTTGCACTGACTTTGAGTGATGAAATTCGCCACATTGAAAAACACTGTCGCCACTTTCACGATTTGGTGACCGAGGTGATCGACAGCAAAACCCTTATTATGTATCGTTTTGTGTTAATCATTTACATTAATAGTTTATCTTTTTTTGTGAAATAACTTGGCTGCTTTATCAATTACAATAACAATAAAGTATGTCAATTATGTGGCAATGTAATGTTTGTATGTCTTTTTAGTCTCAAGTATTCAGTTAAAAGTGTTTATCTATATATGTGAGATTTTATTTACTGCTTATGCTAACCATCTGCATTGCATGTAATTGGTAGTCTTTTAGTGAATATAGTCTAAAATAACAAGATCTGCATGCACATATAATACGTGAATACATACAATAATTGATTGTGATTATGTAAAGAGAAACATCCTTAAAGTTGGGTATTTTATCATATTTGTTTTGCAGTTTAACATAATGTGTTTCATATTGTTTAATAGATTTCATGTAATAATTTTACTTTTAAGTGATTTCTTATGCATCCTTTTTCAATTTGTATGCGTAATCAAATTATATACCTAGTACATAAGCACATTTCCTGTATTGATATTGAAGGGTTTTTAAGCATCTGATGGGCGATTTATATATGATATCTGTGTGTCTTGTCAGCTAATTTAAATCTCTAACAACAAAAGATCGGTATTCATTTTGTGTTTAAGATAACGAAATATTTTGTTTAAGAAAAACATATTTTTATATTGAAATTTCGCTGGTTTCTTGGTTGTATTAACGAGTGTTGTACGCTTTTGTTACATGTACAATTCTTGAAATATGCTGACCATGATATGATTGTCAGATTCAACTGTAAAAGTTTTCAAATGATTAAAACTGTTTCGTGTCGATAATGTACCTATTTTGTTTTCCTCTGACAGGTATGACTTACAGAATATTGCAGTATACCTACCATCTAGGAAAAAAAATTAGCATATATAGACTCAAATACTGCCCGTATGCAGCCCATATTGAACCCTTATAGGACACATATACAGCCAATATGGGCCCCATATGGGCAGCCCATACGGGACCCATATAGGGCCCGTATTCATCCCATATGGGTCCCACATGGTTTCCGGTTGCAAAATCCATATGGGCCCCATATGGGTCCCACATGGGTACCCATATGGAACCCATATCGGTCCCATATTTTGCTTGCTGGATAGTACATCAGTTAAGATACATTTTAAATAAGTCTGTTATTGATCTATGAGATCGTGTAACTTATTAACCTTGCATTAGGTTAGACAAGCACATCCTGCTTTAGAGCAAGTTGTTACAATTTCACGTTAAACCAAAATGACATTAGATCAATGCGTACATCATTATTGTACAAATTATTCGTAAGCAGCTGCTAATGAGCGGTTGAAGTTGAAATTATCTTAAACATCATAGTCAGTAAGCAAACATGTTTTTCGAGTAAAGAACTAAAGAACTATACTTTCCATCATTAAATCGTTTATTCGAAGAATTTCCCCAAAATAAGATTGAAAAGAACTAACAAAATCAAAGGCTTCAATAAAATGGCAATCAAAATGTATCGTGCATGCTGCGAAAATGAAATAATGATTTTATTTCACGTCCATAAAACAGCAAGATACCAATGTATCCTATGACACCAGTAACCGCATGTCATAACGGTAATTAACATATAACCATGCATATACGATATCTTATTAAATCAGTTAATTTTTTTGAAAATATACATTTTCGTGTATTTAAAAGATATTTACGTTAAGCAATTAAGCAAGTTCACGTTAAACGTTTCAATACTGATCAAGAGAGTTATACATGTGATGTTATTCGCATCGACATATTAATAAATGTGTTTATTTCAATAATACATGTTCTGACTTATGATATAAGTAAACAAATGAATACATGTTGCTAATTCCCTTTCTTCGTAATTTGTATTTAGTTTATTAGCCTAATAAGTATTTCCAAGGATGTACCTGTTTATACAGACATTGAGACATGTAACCCTTTTAGCTTTTGTGTTGAGTCTATATATATACAAAACTAATTGACAGCATTCGATGATAAATAATGATAAAATGTTTCAAATTAGTTTATTCACCAATTCTAATGGAGTTAGAAGCGTAAATCAAACATTATTTGTTTATAAGTTGATCCATGTATCAACAATTTGATATCCCAAGATAGTACAGCTATGGGACTATCTCTGTGGTATAAAAACCTCTTGATATCTGCCTAGACGAAGACTCAGGCGACAGGCAACTGTTAACCCTTATTGTGTTGAACCTAAATTTATAACATCTTAAACTTTACCTACAAATCCATTGATTAGCAGTTTTGAAATGCATTAATTTAGTAGTTTTTAATATTCCCGACATAGCCACATATTGATTTGTATATTTTAAATACATTTTAATTTATCTTGTCACATAATCAAAGGACCATGGTCTGAAACATGTATTCAATAGGTAGAGCATGCGGCATCTTGCTTCTCGTAATGTCCAGTTGCCGAGGAGAAGGGCACCACTAGGCAACGAATGCCAAATACGTACGTACACACACTGCATGTTTTCAAACTACATCTATTATCATAGTCTATATCCATGTACATTTATTGTCAAATATCAGCACGGCATATGCCTATAATATGATGAATTCTGAGGTGGATTCATTTTATTTAAGCAACATGTGTGACACAGGTTATTCTATTTTGTGCGGAATCCTTATTCCACCAGTTAAATGTCGCTCTGAACAAGACCACAAAGATGCGACAACGCGATTTATAGTTCGCATCTTCGCCCAGAGAAATGTCTTAGACATTGTGGCGATAATTATCCTACCACCATTTAGGGGTAAATTGCTTTGCAAATGTCGGTCGGTAACAATAGAATCCTTAGGAATACGATCTTCAAAATTGCTATGTAGGTTGGTCATGACTAGTACAGAATCCTTATTGTTAATTGGGTTCTTTAGTGGCAGGTCATCTTCAAACTTTGAAGAACACCCCAAAATATTATTTTTTTTAAAAACAAAACAATTGGTAACCCTTGTTCGGACAATAACTACAAAAAACGTAGCCCTAGTGTCTTTAAATTGGGTAGCTTGATTGGACAAGACTGGTAGAGGATCATTATTGAATTTTAGGTACTTGGGACAAAAGTCACGGTCAAACTAACCAATAGTTGTAAAACCGTTTCAAGGCAAAAGCTATAAATCCCTTAGTACTATGCTAATAAAATGTAATAGGTATGTTGGTTATTTATTATTGGGTCATAGGATCAAAGGTCAAGGTCAAACTAACCAATAGTTGGAAAAACACATGTTTCATTTTGCATCGGCCTTGTCATCCTTTGTACATAGAGTTATTGTTAAAATTTCGTGTCCCCACATTTTATTCAAGTGCAAGTTATGCGTAAAATGAACGGGTAGTCGCAACGTCGCACCAACGCAGTAGAAGAATGAAATGTCATGTAGTCTGGAGTAAACTATACCAGAAATGTATTAGTTGACGGTCATTGAAACAACAACACATAAGCTCAGGTTGGTACTTTTTTATTTATTAGTAAAGCTATTTGAGTAGCCGTCCTTTAAGAATTAAGTAAGCCACACGCCGTTTTTATACAACCGGAAGATATACACTACATTTTTAGTTTATTTTCCGTAAGCTGCAGAAGGAGTGACTTGTATAGAATTTATAACCTTGTACTGTTAAGATTAATTATCCAGAACCTGTGTCATTTAAACAGATATTCATATTTAATGTATTACTTACAAATTGAAATACTAAAAATATATAATAAATATTTCAGTTTTGTTCAATGTAAATGATGAAATCAGTTATCTAAATTGTGCTCCTTGTCCATATATTATGACTGTTGTTCGGATTATCTCAGTCGGACTAAAGTTCGTGACGTCCTCGAGTGCCATCTAAATTAACAAGTTGACGGTGATAAATATGAAAAGAGATGCGTATTACAATCTGGTTATTGCTGGTTTCTAAAATGTGGTTCAATCTTCACACGACTTTTATCTGTTATGTGTTTATCAAGCTTTTTTTTAAATCACAATGATTAAACCTAAGCCATTGTAAACGTTCGATCTTTAAGATAAAATCCCAGTCTTGTTTCTTCTAGGTATTTTAGCTTAATAGAAATTATTTTGTTGTCATTTAAGTCAATTCACTGACACAAATCGTGATAAAATCGTTAATTTTTAAGAAAATCTTGTCAAACGTGCATAGCGATGTATTCAATGACCTAAGCGTCCGCCTGTAAAATTGTACACACATTATGAAAAGAAAAACAAGTAAACACAATCAGTCGAAAATTATAATTTGCATCATGCTGCGACATATGTTACGGGTTACTCTGGTAAATATAGGGCGCAGTAGATAATATAAAGAAAACAAGAAGACGGCTACGTCTATTCTGTTCAGAAGATATTTTCGTACTCTTTATTCAAATACAAAATGTTCACTACGAAATATTGTAAACATTAAAGTAAATAAGATAAAAATGGCATTGCAACGAAACAAAACAAAACATATTATATGTAAAAGAAATATGAGATGATATGAATATGTACTGAGTCACTAACCTGGTAAATATAGGGCGCAGTAGAAAATATAAAGAAAACAAGAAGACGGCTACGTCTATTCTGTTCAGAAGATATTTTCGTACTCTTTATTCAAATACAAAATGTTCACTACGAAATATTGTAAACATTAAAGTAAATAAGATAAAAATGGCATTGCAACGAAACAAAACAAAACATATTATATGTAAAAGAAATATGAGATGATATGAATATGTACTGAGTCACTAACCTGGTAAATATAGGGCGCAGTAGAAAATATAAAGAAAACAAGAAGACGGCTACGTCTATTCTGTTCAGAAGATATTCTCGTACTGGCGAATACGTGGCAAAACGTGCACGAGGAAAACGGGTTAGTACAGTGATGGGTGATTGTCGATGCAGTGAAATAAATGAAATGGGCTACACAACACATACAAAACAGATATAGACAAATTGTCCCTGTGACACATATTTCCGCAAAAATTTGAAACTACAATATAACGTTTGAACGTTCATTTAAGAATTTACGATGGCTAAAATATTGTTTATCCCTCCATGTCCCTTAAGTCGTGTACACGACATAAGGAAACATGTGTTACCATCATATTTGTAGGATCTTGTGTGGCAAATTTGTCATTTAATGAATTTATGTGCAAGTTTGATTACATTGTATTAACAACCATTTTATCACGATCGGGTTATAAGTGCGGTTCAGTGTACATTAAAACTAAAACCATTGAAGACTACGTATTGATGTAAAACTGCAATTGTGTTGTATTCAAAATTCATGTATAAAGACAAACATAATTTTAACCGTCTTTTATCCATGCCGTACCATACTGCTTTTTATTAATAGCTTGACTTTTCTGACAATGCATATGTGTTAACCTACTCTATTGCCTTGAGGAAAGTACATGCTTTGAGCGCGTCAGTTTTGTGTACACAGTGTTGATAATGGTATATAAGCTTACACAAACGCTGCTTAAGCTTCAACGTTAAATGATGCAGAGTATAGCTATAACAACTGTTTACTACACAATAGTCAAGTGCTTTAATTGCTACTTCAGTGTTTTGCTAACTAAATTTCAATCATTTTGTCGTTTCAAAATGCTTGTGTAAATAATTGATATAAAAACCTTATAAAACTCAAAGCTGCTTGATATCAAATCTGTAGATAAACGAAGACGAAAAAGCGGGCTACAATCCTGCATAAATGTATACATAAATGAAATATTTACTGACGATGAAGGGTTAGTTTAGTGACTGTAGATAGCGTTGCTTATTAACTGCTTCATACCGACTTATGCAATGACATTTTTGGCAGTTGTTGACCAGCGCGACCTACAGTTGTGATGTAACAACAGTAAAAATTGACCAATCGGTTTGTTTGTATCATCATGTTACTAACTTTTGTTCATTATGCACTTCTCCATGGCGGTCTAAAGTGAAAAACATTCTTATCGGAAAGTATCCGAGTTACAAACGAAACGTACCTGCATTAAATCTCTTAATCGATGAATTTCCCTATAATCAGATTGAGGGAAAGGGGGAGGCAAACAAAACTAGGTTTCGCGATAACAATGTCATTAATCATTATATTTGATGTCCAACAACGTGTTGTGTGCCAAAGAGACACATAATAGGACCTACGTTCCCTACGGCACTAGTTATAATAATTGTAGTTAATATTAACGTTTATATGAGAACATAATTTAAAAAATATGCTAAGTAAGTTATTGCCTACACAAGTCTTCACATTATGATGTTTATAAGAATATATCAGTTGCAATATAAATACTGTTCAAGGCATTAATGAAAGTGACTATTGGAAAAGTAATAATGTTTCCCTATTTAGAAACAAAAGCAAACATTTGAACGATATCAAGATGAATGTAACAATATGTTTCTACAGTTACGTAATGTTTACCTGCTGGGCAGGTTTTAAATTTAAAGCGATTTTCGAGATTCATCGTTAACTCCCTGGATGTCTCTCGAGATCTTTAATGTTTCGTTTCAATTGTTATAATTAACACTGTATTGACAATGTATTATCATGCCTGTTGATACAGTCACACAGACTTTCGGCACGTTTACCTTTCATGTTCAGTTTATACAAAATAAATTAGCTGTAGTCGGTGATAAATTGACGTTAGATTGTTCAAACGTATTTATTCACTCATCCTGATGGATAACGCAAATTCCTTATTTTCCATTTTTCATAAGTTTATCACTGTATCAATAATTTGGAACCCCAAGATAGTCCACCTATGGGGTTATCTCGCGTGGTATTTTAATACAGTTTGATATCTGCCTACACGATGTCTCAGGCGACAGGCGACTCTTAACCCCTGTTGCGATTGTACCTTTATTTCTTACACCTGAAATTATTCAAACTAATCCGCTGGTTTAATTTCCCCCACCCGACACAGCCACATATGGACTAATATATTTAAAATACATCTTAATTTATCGTGTCACATAATCGATCAAGGTCCGAAACAATTATTCAACAGTTGGAGCTTGCGGCGTCATGCTTCTCGTTGTGTCCAGTTGCCTAGGAAAGCGGAATCACTAAAATGTACACACAAAGCTTGTTTTCACACAACTTCTATTATCATGTCCATGCAATCTTATTGTTAAATATCAGCACGGCATAGGCCTATAATATGATGAATTATGAGGCGGGTTTATTTGATTTATTAAACATGCGTTACACAGTTAATTTTATTTTTTGCTGAATCCTGATCCAACCAATTAAATGTCGCCCTGTACAAGACAACAAAGTACGAAGTACAACACGCATCTTCGCCCGAAGAATTGTCATATACACGCAGAATATTGACGATAATAATCGCCATTATATTATTATCCCCCCTCTTCGAACAAGCGGGTAAAATTTATTTGCAAATGTTTCTTCGTCGGTCCGAATGTCCGCCTATCCGTCGGTCTGTCTGTAAACCAAACATTGCCCGGGTAATTATAACTGCAGAACCCTTAGGTCTAGGATCTTTAAACTTGGTTTGTAGGATGGTCTGTTGGTTATGGCTAGTAGAGGAACCCTTTTGATAACTGGTTCCTTGGCTCACAGGTCAAGATCAAGCCGACCAAAATAGTAAAAAAAACAAAAAACAATAATTGTAAAACCTTGATTGGGCAATAACTACAGAACACTTTGGAATAGTCTCGTTAAATTTGGTAGCAATAGCTATATATCCCTTAGGCTTAGGTTCATCAAATGTAGTATGTATGTTGGCTATTGCATATTGGGTCATAGGATCTAAGATCTAGGTCAAACTGACTAATAGTGAACAAACGAGTTTCATTTTACATTGGCAAAGTCATCCTTTTGTACAGAGAGCATTTGTTAAAATTTAGTTTCCCCAGATTTTATCCAAGTACGATATATGCGTAAAATGAATAAAATAGTCACAACGTCTCACCCTCGCAGTAGAAGAATGAAATTTCGTGTAGTTTGAAGAATAAGTAAACTGTACAAGAAATATATCATTTGTCGGACATTGAAAGGACAACATATTCGCTAAGGTTGGTACTATTATCTTCCTTAGTATTAGAGAAGCCGTCGATTTATAATTAAGTAAGCTATACACCGTTTGTTTTTTTTTACGCCAAGAACATACACTATAGTTTATTCTTAAGTATGTTTGCTATACGCTGCGAATTTTTTTCTAGATGACCACATATTTAGTCGTGGGAACGAGATACTTAACTCGTGGTAGCGACATATTAATTCGTGGGAACGAGATCTTTTCTCGTGGAAACGGCATAAATAACTCGTGGGAACGACATATTACGTCGTGGGTGGTTTTGAATATCTCAGACAGACTCTAGTTCGTGACGTCAATGAGTGCTATTTTAATTGACAAGGTGATAAATTAAAAAAAAACGAATAATGCATATTAAAATCTGGTTATTGCTGGTTTCTGCAATATAGTTCCAGTTTTACCCGACATTTATATGTTATGTGTTTACCTAGCTTTTTATTATTGATGTCAGGATTATATTATATTCCATTTTAGCTTTCAATCTGTACTTTAAAATCCTACGTTTTGTTTCTCCTATGTATTTTAGCTTGTCAGACATTCTTTTATCGACATTAAAGTCTATCATTCGAGTAAAGAACTGATCGACCCTTCATTAAATCTTTTAATCGAAGAATTTCCCTATAATCCGATTGAAGAGGCACACATAGCTAGTAATCGCGATAAATTGCTGATCAAATTGTTGTAGAACATGCTGTGAAATTAATTTAGGGTCTTCCAGTGTCATTAATCATTATCTTTGACGACCAGTAATCAGCGATGTGTATGCCAAAGAGACACGTAAGAGGACCAATGTTCCCCATGACCCATTTACCATAATTGTAAATAATATAAGCATTTATATGAGAACATACTTTAGAAAATATGCTAGTCGAGTAATTAACTAACCTAGTCATCACATGTTAATGTTCATAATGAAATATTAAATACAATGTAAATACTGTTCAATGCATTTATAAAAGTGCATGATGGCACGTCATATACTGATATTATTTTCAATGTTATAGTTACAAAAGCACATATTTCAACGGAATCAAGATAACAATATGTCTCTGCAGTTATATAGTGTTCGAACGTCTACAGCTGGGCAAGTTTTAAAAGCGATTTTCGAGATTCGTCGTTAAAGCTATGGATGTCTATCTTTCATTGCTGTTGATCCATTCACCAAGACACGAAGCACGCTTACCTTTCATGTTGAGTTTATACGGAAGTAATCAGCTTAAACAAACATTATCTGTTTATAAGTTGATGTATGTATCAATAATTTGGTAGCCCAATATATTACATCTACGGGGTTATCTCGCGTGATATTTGATTACCTGATGATATCTGCCAAGACGATGTCTCAGGGGACAGGCCACTGCTAACCCCTGTTGTGATAGTACCTTAATCTCTAACACCTGAAAATATTCCCAACTAATCCGCTGATTGACAGCTTTGAACTGTATTCATTGAGGAGTTTTTAATTATCCCTACATAGCCACATTGATGAATATATTTCAGAAACATTATAATTTATCTTTTCACATAATCGACGGATCAAGGTCCGAAACATTTATTCGAAAGTTGGAGCATGCGGCATAGGTCGTGCTTCTCGTATTGTCCTGCTGCCCAGGAGAACGGCATCATTAGGCAACGAGTGCTAAATACGTACACACAATGCATGTTTTCAAACTACATCTATTATCATAGTTTATGTCCATGCAAATGTATTGTTCAATATCAGCATAGGCATAGGCCTTTAATATTTTTTTATTTATACAACATGTGTTACACAGTTAATTCCATTTTGAACTGAAAACTGATTCCACCAGTTAAACGTTACAAGACCACAAAGATGCGACAACGCGATATAAACTTCGCGTCATCGCCCAGAAAAAGGTCGTAGACATTGTGACTATAATTATTGGTTTACAGCATGTATATCAGCTGATTGACAACAGAGCTATGTTAATTTACATAATGTCAAAAACTAGGAAGTATTTTTATGAATTTGACTTCAGTAACCGTTTATTTAACCATAAAGCTTGTATCATTGTTGGTTTGTAAAAAATGTATGTAATCTGATTGTCTACATCGTGTGTTGCATTCATTATAGTATATCATGGTAGGAGCGTTGTAACGCTTAAAGGCAATAAATGTTGTTGTTGTTGTTGTTGTTGTTGTTATAAATCGTTTACTCATAAAAAATTTCTCAATAATGAGATTTAAAAGAGCAAACAAAGTCAGCGGTGTGAATAAAATAGTGATCAAAATGAATTAAGATCAGCTGTCGTCATTCTTTATTTGACGTCCATAAAATAGTAATGTGTGCTAAAGAGACCAATGTACCATATGACATCAGTAACCGCATGCCATAACGGTAATAACGTGTAACAGCACACGATGATAAATAATTATATAATGTTGCAAATTTAGTTATTCCATCATCCACATGGATACCGAAAATCCCTTTACTTAGATTGTTGACGCGTTAATCAATCATGATTTCTTTATACGTTGATCCATTATCAATATTTTGGTACCACTCGTTAGTCCACCTACAGTGTTATGCTAGATATTTTGGATGCCTGTAGGTATCTGCATTGATTATTCATCATTTGTCAGCTCACAGTTAACCCTTGCTGTGTTTGAATTCTCCTCACACCTGAAAATATATAAACTAATCAGCGTATTGATCTTTTTTGCCGCTACATTCAGTGACGCGCCTTTAATTACAAAGTTTTCAACACGTTTTTATTGAAGGTTTAATATTGCAATGTCATGGCTACTTAGTTTAAACCTATTTATTTTAGCTCGATTGCTTCAAAAGCCTAAGGTTTATAAAGACGTTTATCGAGTCCGTTTCCTGGGAAGAACCAGTACTGGTGTCTTTAGGGGAGATCTTGAGAACGCTCCCGGAGTGGGGATCGAACCCGGGACCTCCCGATCGCTAGGCGGACACCATATCCACTACACCACCGAGACCTTTCTTACTTAATACTTGAAATCGGTACCCCCAATAAACTTTATAGTTTACAGACTACAATGTAATAAGATACACACACGTTCAACAAGAACAGCATTTATAACGTAGTTTATTTATTAGATTGCAGCTTCTACGAATTGTAAATGCACATTAAAAACAAGACAATTTGTTTGTATGCTGATAAAAATAATATAATAATTATAAATGATATAAAGATAATTTCCAAAACACTATTCCAAAGTGTTATGTTATAATAAAACTTACTCAATCACTTAAGATTGTCAACTACGGTGGTTCCTGGTGGTCATTATTTACAAATGACAAGTTTTCTCTAGCAATTGGTATGATCGTTCCACGGTATAGTGCGAAGATATTAACCTACCCAATATGAATACACATTACACAGTGACCGAGTGCGCTATTTTAATCTGAACCGATTAACCGAAAAATTTCGTCATACTTGTGATCGACCAATTGTTAAGTTCATTCGAAAGGATTGTACCATCATTACACCAGCTTAAATAGTTCAGTGGATAAAGCACTGGTATTGCAGCGGAGTGGGCGGAGGCTCGATCCGAGGCTTGAATGGATTTCGGTTCAAATATGTTGTCGTGCCGTAGAAATAATTTTGATATAATTTTAATTACTACGTTTTGTATTATTGCCAATAATAATACAACAATTAAATGATACCTAAAATGAAAGTTGAAATAACAATAAACCAAGCATTAAGACTCGATCTTTTGATTAATATGGTGTTTTAGAAAGAGTGTATTCCGTGTTATCTACTGTGCTACTGAGAAGTATTCAAAGCAGACCAGAAAATGATCACTTTAATCAATGTGTTAAATCATTGTGTAATGTATTCATAATGGGTAGAATTAACATGTTCGCACTATAACTGGAATATTAAAAATAAAACATTAACAGCGAGCCGACGTTTAGTATATGCAACATTATTATACCCATTGTTAAATCCCGTATACCCATCCCTGCATACTTTTAATATGCCATGACGTTGGAAAGTAATATATCCCGAACGGGCTATACTTTTTAATATATCCCGACCGTGGGCCTTAAAATAGAAACTCGAGTTTTCCAATACATCCGTATAAGCTCATTATTGGTAGGCGCTTAATAAAATGTATTTAAAAAACCAATGTCGATGAACGTCTGATTTTCCAACAATAAATTGTTTGTTACTTTGTACGACGAGTTTGTGCTCTGAATTACAATATTTCGGCCTCGGTTGACATGACTCTCCTCGGGGTGCAATATTAACTATACCCCACAACTGCCTA